>PYHX02000494.1:4353167-4953167 GCA_004302925.2 Cochliomyia hominivorax
TAAAAATCGATCTGTTTTCTTTGATAAATGTATTTATGGTGATAAAAAATAAAAATAAATCAAAGATGGACAACTTTGGAAAGGCCACCCACTACGCCAGTGACTAACATGGGCCTGTAATCACCCATACCAAACAGAAAACATCTTAATTGTAAATTTTATTACGTCATCTCTTATTTCAATAAACAGTCAACATCTCAAGAACTCTCTTGAAAGTCGCAGTTACTGCAGTATCTGACCAATGTCGCTTTGGAATACATGAAGCGAGAATGGGTCTTCTTTCAAATTATTCCAGCAAGAGTCGTCGGAATGATTGACCTGAAATAAACTAATTATCACCTTTTCTGCCACTCTTTGGATACAATGAACTGCAATCTCTTAAGGGTTTGTCGACTGATGATATAACAGTACTTTATCGCTTTTCTTAGTCTCTACAATTTTGGCGGCTCTATTTATCATTTTTAATCTTCCTTCTCTTAATTAACACTTCACTCTTTAGCTACAATCTTCGTGACAGCCTGATGACCTAACCCAACCTATTTTTCTAAGCGATGACAATCATTATTTTAATCTGTCGATTTATAATTGATAAAATTAAAGTTCTTAGCTTTAATATATCGGTCTATATATTTTAATTTAATGAATAGATTTTCCGACGAAAGTTCTTCGCTTGAATATATCTTATAATCTTTATAAACTGAATCGATTTTTCGATTCGATTTTATTGAAATTTGACCATTAGTTTGAGTGTGAGCATGTCAATAACGGAGAGACGCAAAACATAAGTAAATCGATTCAGATATTAATTTGATGTTAGAATATATAAAGATTAAAGAGCCTTAAATGATTCCTTTTTAGCGTTTCACCACTTGTGGCAGAGGGTATAAAAATAATTTTGGAGCCACGTTGCACTGGTCACCCAACAGACTTTCGTCTTCAAAAATTAAATGTTTCCAACATTTTCAAAAGAAAATTTTTTGGAACCATTGTATGTCATGTATTTTCCTATATTTTCCTTATGGAAAAGACGAAAATTTCTTTGTAGCTTCAAAGTAATTTTAAAAAGAAAAACTGACCGGATATGAAATTAATAAAAAAAGTACATTTTTTATCAGAGAAGTCTTAAATCTCATAACTGTTGTTCAGGGCGTTATATTTCGAGAAATAAATATTTTCGTCCAAATGTCTTTAATCTAATATTCTCCATAAAATTATCATTTACGATAAAAAATTTCAACGTTAAACCAAAAACGTTAATTTTAGTAATTTTTTATTATTTCTGTTCTGTTATTTAATAATAATTTTTGTTTTATATTTTAATGACCATAAAATAATTCGTTTTATTAAAAATTAACCGCAAAAAATATTATTATGAAAATAAATTAACCGCATCATCATGTTGTTTTATTTGTAATAAAATAAAAATCACGAAAATAATACAAAAATAGTTCATTTAATATCAAATAATCAAATTAAAACTGTATTGAGTGAGTTACCTTCATATTGATTAATTTAAAAAAAGGTAAATCATTTTGAAAATATATATTTTTTTCTTTTCAAAATAATGAGTTTTGAAATTCTTTGTTTGTGAAAAAATGTGTGTCAATGCAAGACCACGATCGCATCAATTTATAGGTTAATTTTCGAAAAAAATAACGATCATTAAGGAGTTTGAAGAAAAACTATTTGAAATATGAAGTAAATAAATCAAGATTTATTAAATAATTTTCTATTAAAAGAATTGTAATTTGTTTCTAATTTTTAGTTTCATCTTTCATATATAATTTTTACTATAATTGTGGGATGATTTACAGAATAATAAGAAAATCATTAATCAAAAATATAAGGACTTTTTATAAACTAAAAACTCAGTAAAATTTATAATTAATTAAATATAAAAATTAAAAAAGATATTTTTAATATTAAAAATCCAAAAATATAAAAAAAGAAATCGGGATTTATTTCAAAAATTCTAAAATTTTTCAAAAGTTTAAAATTATTTTCAAATATTCTGATTTGGTTTAATTTTAAATTCTTGGAAATAAAAAAAAATATTTTTTTATAAAAAAGTCAAAATTCAAAAATAATATTAAAAAAATGTAAAAAAAATCATATTCTTATCAAATATTAAAGAAAAAATAAAATATTGATAATTCAAAAATCTAAATTCCTTAAATTTAACACATCGCTAAATTCGAAATTTTATTAAAAATTAATATTTTCACAAAAAAATTTTAATTTTTCATTAAAAATTTAAATTTATATTAAAAATTATATATAATTATAATTATATATATAAAATTATAATTATATTATTATAAAATTATTTTTATAATATATTTTTCATAAATTAAGTTTTTTCATAAATTTTAGTAAAATTCAAAATTTTTTACAAAATTTTTATTTTTTTAATTAAATTTTTTAAAAATTCAAAATTTCTTTGAAAAATTTAAAGTCTTTAAATTAAAAAAAAAAAAAAAAAAAAAAAACTTAGTAAAATCCAAAATTTTTACACAATTATTATTTTCTTATTTTTTTTTTTATTAAATTTTCACTAAAAATTTAAATTTTCACTAAAAATTTAAATTTTCACTAAAAATTTAAATTTTCACGAAAAATTTAAATTTTCACTAAAAATTTAAATTTTTACGAAAAAATTTAAATTTTCACTAAAAATTTAAATTTTCACGAAAAATTTAAATTTTCACTAAAATTTTAAATTTTCAGGAAAAATTTAAATTTTCAGGAAAAATTTAAATTTTCAGGAAAAATTTAAATTTTCACTAAAAATTTAAATTTTCAGGAAAAATTTAAATTTTCACTAAAAATTTAAATTTTCACGAAAAATTTAAATTTTCACGAAAAATTTAAATTTTCACGAAAAATTTAAATTTTCACTAAAAAATTAAATTTTCACTAAAAATTTAAATTTTCACTTAAAATTTAAATTTTCATTTTCACTAAAATTAAATTTCACTAAAAATTTAAATTTTCATTTTCACTAAAAATTTTCATTTTCAATAAAAATATTCATTGAAATTGTCATTTCACTAAAAATTAGCAATTTCACTAAAAAAATTTCATTTTTCATCAAAATTCAAGTTTTAAATTTTAATTTTCAATAAAAATTTTCATTTTCACTTTAAGATTTCATTTTTATTAAATTTTTTAGATTTTATTAAGAATTGATTTCCACGTAAATATTTCATTTTCACTAAAAATGTTCAGTTATCACTTAAAACTTTCAGTCATTCCTTAATTAAATTTTAACTTTATCTAAAAACATAATTTTCACTAAATACATAAAAAATTATATTTTTTATTTACTTTGTTTCGTAAATTGAGGGTTAAAATTGTTTCTTCCTTATTTGTAAATAATAAAAAATTATATATAAATTAGTTTATATTTATTATCATTGCGTAACTACATAAAAAGTACAAAGATTTAAAAAAAAAAAAAAAAAAAAAAAAAAACCTCTAAAATCTTAAAAGCAAAACAAAAGACTTAAAACACAAACGTTTTATTGCAAAAAAAATTAACTAAACAAAAAAACATTAAAATTTATAAATTTTAACAATTTGTTATGCATGTATTTAGTGTTATTATTATTTTTCTATAATAAAAACAACAACAAGTACAACAAAAACACAAAATTTGATTAAAACCCTCAAATTTCATTAGACTTTCGTAGACGAAAAAATAAAATATGAGACTTAAAGCAACAAACAAACAAAAAAACAACTTAAATTAGAAAAAAAATTAAACCTTTTTTGTGATTACAAGAAAACAAACTAAATTAAAGTATTGAATTTAAATTTTCTATTGTTTAAAAAAATAACAACAACAAAAAACTACTTAAATTTTAAGCTAACAAAAAACAACAACAACGACTGACTGATTCTCATAATGTTCTTTAGGTGGCCACCTGTTACTATAAATAATAATAATAATAATATGCGTGCAACAAGTTGCAACAATAAATGACAAGATTTGTTTAATTTAATTTTTTGTTGTTATTATACCCTACACCACCGTGATGTTTTTAACATACAGATGTAACTTCTAAGTATACCGTTCGACTCAGAATCGCTTTCTGAGTCGATTTAACGATGTCCTTCCGTCCGTCTGTCTGTCCGGCTGGCTGTAAACGTTGTGAACACTCTACAGGTTGCAATTTTTGAAATATCTTGATGAAATTTGTTACATGTTTTTTTTTCCTCAAGAACGAAGCCTATTGAATTTGGTCATATTCGGTCCAATATTTCAGGTAGCTCTTGTACGAATGTCCCCCCGAACCCCGATTAAGGTCATAAAAGTCCTATATATAAATATAGATTCGGTTCATTACTTATTATTTTTCATAGGTCCCATACAAGCACCTCTGAAGGGCATTAATCACACATAAACGTTGGTATTGTCATAACCATAATAATAAATTTTTGAAATTATACGAGGGTCGTTCCATCCCAGAAAAAATCATTTTCAAACGCATAAATTTCACATAAATTATAGTATAATAAAATCAGGAAAGAAAACTATACGAGGGTCGTTCATAAATTTTTCGCTGCTGTCATTTACAACCAATAATGTGTTGTAGGGTATTTCATTATCAGGCTTGAACGATAATATCATTTTTACTTGTTTCTAATTAAACGCATAACAAATGTGTTTTGAGTTTTTTTCTGGGATTCTTGCAACAAGTAACCAAAACGAAGGCTTGCCGGCAACAATAACAACATTTTTTTGTTTGTTTTTTTTTTTGGTGGGGATATGAAACATATACTGTTGCTCAACTCCTTTTTTTATGAAAAGCAAAAATTATAAAAACAAAATTCAATTAAATTATTTTTTTTTCTTCATCTTTAGACTTTTAGAGTTCATATTAAAGTTGCTTTACTCAAAATGACATTCTTTTTAAGTTTCGAATTTTTTGAATTATTTCTTAGATTGAGGATGATTTTTTTTGTTTGAAAATCTTCTTCAAATCTTTTTTTGTTTGTTGTAGTCAGTTTGTCTATTGGAAATGATTGTTAATTGTTGTTGTTTTTTTTTTTGCTTTATTAACCTCCGGCTTTATGAAGCTTATAAACATTTAATACGCCTCTAAGGCCTCACAAAAATATTTACTCACATATTTGTACTTTTATTCATACATTTACTCATTTACTCACTCACTTACTTACTTACTCAGTCAGTCAGTCACTCATTCATTCACTTGTTGTGCTCGCATAAAACAAACAACAAAAAGTAATTGTAATTTTAATAATTTTTGTTGCAATTGTTTTATTTTGTTGTTGTTATTGTTGTTTCTTTCAAATTCTAAATGCATTTTTTTTGGCTACAACAAACAGTAACTTTTCAAAAAATAACATAAATTACAAGAAAAACCCCAGTGGGAAATTTTCAGCATTAATTTTAATGGAAATCAATTACTGAAGATTTTAAATTTAATTTAATTAAAAGAAAATCGACCCTCGTATATTTAATTTTCGCTTCTATAAAATGTGATTGTAAAAAGTTATCAAAATAATACTCAGTTTAATGTCAAATATAAGTCATATGACGTCATTGTGGGCTCTGCTTGTAATATGGAAACTATAGTAAATTATTTACTGATCCTCGTAAAATCTAGAACACAATTTTATTTTTATATAAATCTTTACCGCCCTACATATTTTACAACGCTTAAATATCGTTAATAATTAATAATGACGTTTAAAAAGATTTTCTGAAAAAGGACTTTAACGATCACCTTATTGCACGATCTTTATGATCTTCGGAACTATGAGAAAAAACTCAGTGCATAATGGTTTCATCTCGAATTTATTATAAATTGTTAATTTCGTCACGATCGTTATACCTCACAAGATTGCCGCCAGATCAAAAATCTTCACCAGAAGAATACTTTGTAAAGATCCTCACATTATCATGTACTGAATTCAATATTGATCATAGCAGAGGTGAACCACCTTTTCCACTGCATTATCTCTCTATTTTTGCAATATATAAAAATACTATTTCTGTTTGAGTCTAAAGCATGTCTGAAAAGTCTTATCCTAATTATTCTTTTTCTTATTTTTATTATTTTCTGTTTCGCACGATCAAAAGCCTTCTTAAGGCTCTGAATTATAAAACGATCATTCAACCTATTTTTGTATCTTTCAGTCCGTGTTATCTCTCTGTCTTAGCATGACTAATAGCTTCTAATAGATTCTCAGGGCTTTGGATTTTACAACGATCATAAAATGTATTTCCGTTTATCTCAGACTATGTTATCTCTCTTTGCCTTAACACCATCTAATAGATTCGAATAGTTTCAAACAAACATCCAAATATTCCATATCTAATTGTCTCTGCCTGGGCACGATTTAATAGATTTTTAGAGCTTCGGTTTATACAAAGTGTATGTCTGTCTTAATTTAACTTATTTCCTTAACTCCCTCTTTATCCATTATATCTCTCTCTCTCTCTCTTAACACGATCTAATAGATTCTAATAGCTTCTCAGGTCTTTCTATTTCTTTCTGTATTTATCTTTGCATGATCGTATAGCATTTCTCAGTACTTCGGATTAAACAATGGCCAGTTAACTTTAGTCTTTGTGTCTCTATCTTGGCACGATCTTATATCATTTTTCAGAGCTTTGATTAATACAACGATCATTCAACCTTTTTGCCTATAAATCTGCTTCTGCTTTGGCACAATTTAATAACATTTCTCAGGGTTTGGATTTTCTGACGGTTATTTAAGTTGTTTCATAACTTGCACAATATCCGTATATCTCTGTATCTGTTATCTCTCTCTCTCCCCATTTTGCCACGATCTAATAGTATTTAAGAGGATTTTGTGTTATACAACGATCATCCACTTATTCCCGCATCGCTCCCTGTCACTGTTATCTGTTATCACTCTGTTGATGCTAAATTGTCAATTTCGATCTGATTACTTGATTCGGGTAATTCCTTTTTTGAAAATAAGCCATAAGGACTATTTTTGTTATAAAAAATTCCATGTCTTCTAATCCTGATGGAAATATAGTTTCAGGTTTTTTGTTAAAAGTTCCTTTTGGGTTTTAATTTGAAAATATTTATGATCGTTTATATGTATGTTGGTTTGTTGGTCGCATTGACTGACTTCTAGCATCCATCTTCATACATATAAAAAGAGCATATTTTTGAAAACTATTTTATGTTTGTTTGTTTGTTGATTTTATGTTTCTACTGTGTTCGTATATAAATAAATAAATAAAATAAATGTAAAACATTGTGTAACATTTTGTTTAAATATTTTTTTTTCTGAAAAAAAGTAACAAAAATATTATAAAGATGACTACTGAAAACGCTTATTTTGTATGCTGTAATATTTTTATAACAAAATTTAATACCCAAGAGATTAATGAAATTAAATGTTTTTAAAAACACTTTTAAAAAGAGCTTTGAAATCAGCTGAATTAAAGCTTAATTAAATTTATGAAATGTTAAGGAAATGCTTTCAATATTAACGATTAAATAAGACGACTTAAAAAAGACGACTTAAAAAGTGGCAATATAAGCTTTTTTTAAAGCTTTAGTTTTATTGAGGAGTTATTTAAAGTTTAAACAAACACTAGTGACTTTTATTTAAAAGCTTTCATTTCAAAAAGAAGCTTTCAAATTGAAGCAAATAATTTTATGCCTCTTTTCAAAATATCTCCCTTAAGAATTCATTTTATAAAAAGCTTTTAGTTAAAAAAGCTTTTTTATTTTTTATTATATTTCCTTTTCTCTTTCCTTTTAGATGTTTACTGGGTTAGCGATTTATTATGCACATTTTTTAAAAAGCTTTTAGTGAAAAAGAGCTTTTTATTAAATTTTTTATTCTTTAATTTCTATTTCCTGGGTAACCGTTCCTTTATGTACATTTTTTTTATAAAAAGCTTTCAGTTTAAAATGTTTTTTTATATTTTTTTATTCAATTTCCTTTTTTCTTTTTTAAATGTTTATTGGGTTATCGATTCTTTATGCACATTCATTCATACACATTTTTGTGGTGAATTGTCTTCTATAAAATCGCTTAACAAATTCATGTTTAAGTTGAGATAATGCAGTCATAGTTATGTTTTGAGATGTTACTCCATTACATGTCATGGTTTGAATCATATTAAAATAAATAAAAATAACTAAAATAACAAAAAAATAGATGTAAAACAAAAAAAGACTACTATTCGTGTTTTATATTTTTTTTTGGTGATGTGATGAGGCAGAACACATTTTATGTCTTTCCTGTAAAATTATATTAGATTGTTGTCGACAAATATGCATTCTGTTTGCAATATTTTGCATTTTATGTTATTTTACCCTCATCATCTCCTCATAGTCATCATTTTCAGTTTATAGCATGTAGGAATTAGTTTTATTATCAGTGAACGTTAAAATCACTGAAATATAATTTGTGTGAGGGCAATAATGGATAAAAAAACAAACAAAATTTAGATAAGAAAAGTTATATAACTTAATTAAAAATTAAAATTTGTTTCGAACATTAACTTCATTTTAAGATGGAAAAAGCTATAAAAGCTTTCAGAGGAATTTTATAAAGAAAATCTTAAATTTTATGATTTTTTACAACAATTAAATTACAGAAAATTTTTTTAGCAAATTTCTAGCATCTTCGAAAAATTCGAACTTAGTTTCGAAATTTCGAACTTCCCCAAAAATTATTAAAATATTAATTTCTAATTATTTTTTAATGAAATATAAAAAATATAAATAAACAAATATATTTTAAATAGATTTTTTATATATTAAAAAAATTTCGAACTTAATTTCGAATATAGAATTTTTAAACAAATAGGTAAAATAAAATCTAAATTTTATTAAAATCGTTTAAATAAAGTAAAATTTGATTTGTCTATGATTTCTACATCATTTTCGAAAATACGTTTTTTTCGAAATCGCAAAAAGTTTTAAAAATTATTTTTTTTTCTTTTTATGTATTTTTATAGAATTTTTATTTTGAAAACTAATTTTTAACAATAATTTTTAATACGAACTTTATTTCGAAATTTCGAAGTTTCCTAAAAATTATTAAAATATATTTCTTTTATTAATTGCAATTAAAATTTAGAAAATAAATAATTAAATATGTATTAAATAGATTTTCAATATTTTTGAAAATTTTCGAACTTAATTTTGAATAAAGAATTTTTACAGAAATAATTAAAACTACTAAAACTTATTAAAATCAGTTAAAAGTAAAATTAAAATTTGTCTGATTATTAAATCATTTTCGAAAATTCGATCTTAAAATTTTTAATATTTTCAATATTATTTAATAAAAAATATTTTTTTATTTGTAAATGGTTTCAAATTAAATTTCGAAAGTCAAGTTTAATTTTTTTAGTCCAAATTTTATTTTTGATTATTTTTAGTATTTTGACTTTAATTCAAGCTTCTTTAATTTTATACAATTAACAATCAATCGAATCAATAATTTAGTTTATTTTATTAAAAATATTCTCATAAATAAATATTAAAATTTATTAACCTCTTTTAAGCAATTTTATAACAAAATCACAAATTAACAGCATATTCTGCTTTAGAGTGATTTTGTAAAAAATTTTTAACAAAATTTAATCTGATTAAAAGTGAATTAATTTTTTCTAAAATTATTTACAGTTTTTAAACTCTGATTAAATGTCAAAACATTAAATCTCCATAAATTGACAAAAATTAATTGAAGTCATTTAAAAGTTTTAAATTTAAATAATTTTAAAATAAATAATTTTATGATTTTAATTCAGTCAAATAATTATTATGACGCTAATAAATTTATTCTAAAATAAAAAATAACTAAAAATTAAAATGTTAAATTATTTACATTTTTGTTTCAATTAAATTCAGTAGTTTTTTATAGCCGTAAATTTAATTCATTGATTAACAGTCATAAATCATTTTTAAAGCTTAATTGCATATATTTAACTGTGTGTGTGTGTGTTCGTGTTAAAAAGCATTAAATGAATGTTTAGAATGTTCTTTTCAAATAACAAAATAATAAAAAAAATTTCAAATTTGTTAAATTAAATTAAATCAATATTTAAGCTCATTTCAACGGATGTTTAGCTTAATTGAGCGACAAAATTCAATTGTTTTTTTTAATTTGCAAAAAAAAAAAAGCAACACAAATAGCAATTAAATGCAAACTAAACTACAAGTCTAATAAAAATTTAAAATAAAACTAATTAAACAATCAACTTAATAACTTAAACATTTGAACATTCTCTAAGAAAACAACTATAACTCGATCTACATTCTAAACTATAGTCGAAATTGTAATCGGGACTATAGAACAAACTTTAGTAGAGTCTATAGTGAAGACAACAGTATTACATTGCAGACTATAGTCGAATATAATCAAGACTATAGTACAAATTATGGTCGAGACAATAGAAAAATTTATAGTCTAGAAGGTAGACTGTAGTACAAACTATAGACGAGACAATAATACAACCTAAATTCCAGACTATAGTGAAAATTATGATCGAGACAATAAAGCAAACTTTATTAGAGACTATAGTCAGTACTTTATTACAAACTATAGTCTGTACTATAGGACAAACTATAGTCTATACTATAAGACAAACTATAGTCTGTACTTTAGGACAAAATATTGGCTGTACTTTAGGACAAACTATAGTCTGTACTTTAGGACAAACTATAGTCTGTACTTTAGGACAAACTATTGTCTGTACTTTAGGACAAACTATTGTCTGTACTATAGGACAAACTATAGTCTGTACTTTAGGACAAACTATAGTCTGTACTATAAGTCAAACTATAGTCTGTAAACTATGGTCTGTACTTTGGGACAAACTATAGTATGTACTTTGGGTCAAACTATAGTCTGTACTATAGGACAAACTATAGTCTGTACTATAGGACAAACTATAGTCTGTACTATAGGACAAACTATAGTCTGTACTATAGGACAAACTATAGTCTGTACTATAGGACAAACTATAGTCTGTACTATAGGACAAACTATAGTCTGTACTGTAGGACAAACTATAGTCTGTACTATAGGACAAACTATAGTCTGTACTGTAGGACAAACTATAGTCTGTACTATAAGACAAACCAAAGTCTGTACTTTAAGACAAACTATAGTCGTGACTATTGACAGACTATAGTCGAGAGTATATTACAGAAAATAGTCGAGACAATAGAACAGGCTATAGTTGAAACTATATTGCTATATTCCAAACCATAGTCTATTATCTTTTTTTTGGGGCATTATTTGAACCTGATTAGAAGTCACAGGAAGATTTATTTTACTCTTTATTTTTGTAGAGCTGAATTTGTTACGAGATGTTTCTTGTTTTTTTTTAAGATTAATCTGTCTGTAATTTCATATTTTCCTTAAAGGGTTTCTAAACACTGTCTTTCCTAAAGGAATTTATTTCCACACTTTCGGAATGTTTTATTTTATTATCAATTTCTCTAGTGGAACAACTTTGGTCATGAAAATATTTAATATGGTTACTTTCTTGACTGGATGGAAAAGTACTCTTGAGTATCTTATGAAATTTATCAATTAAAAGTAGAATTTTAATTTATAAGAAACTGAAATGTATAAAATTTAATTTTTGGTAATTTTTTTAGAAGCAATTTTCAAATCTGCGTTTATAGAAATAAGGACATTTAATTGCATGAATAAGGCAAAAAACAAGACTACGAAATAATCTCTCATTAAAATATTTTAACTTTATTTTTGAATGAGAATAACGAATAGAAGAATGAAAAAATAGAGAAAAAATATAAAATGCATTTATAGGAATATGCATCAGTATATGCCCCACATTAAGTTTGTCCTATAAGAGGATATAAAATTATGCAACGAAAATTTTTTTAAAATTACTTTTACTAAAATTTCAAAAATTAAAAACTAAAATATGTTCTCAAGAAGCTGTATTTACTGTCAAACAATGTTAAATTAACATTGTTTTATCTATGAAACAAAATCATAACTAAAAAAAAGTTAATTTAATTTATATTTTAGTTAATTTTATATGGATTTTTTTCTGTGTGTACCTTCATCTCATGCGATTGTTTACATAATATAAGTGGTGGAAGGTATTCAAGATTCGGCTTAGCCGATTATAGCATTCTTACTTGTTTTGTCATTTTTAGAAATGAATTTAATTTAATTTTAGATTGCAAATCAACTTTAAATGATAACTGCATATGTGAGGTATTTATAGCAATTTTGAGTATTTTTGTATAAAAATTTGAGCATTATTTGAATTTCCCGATTTAAACCAAAATTTCAAATAAATATCATTATTAGTTTCTCTTTTATTAGAATGCAAATATTAATTTTATTTGTCAGAAAAAAATATTTGTTTAATTTTTCTCGAAATTCTGTTACCAAATTATATTTCACAAACTTTTTCTGTAAAAGTTTTTAATCCTTAGAATCTGACGTTTATTTAGACACCAAATTATTATTTAAAATTGTATAACTTTGTCTGAAATCTAACCTCAATTAGATTTCCTCCAGTCAGATTATGATATTTTCTATATGTTATTAGAATGCTTGTGTCTTAAGTCTTTTGTTTTGCTCACTGATTTTTTTTAATCTCAATATAACAAATTAATAACAAGAATTTTAAATTCATGCAAAAAACTTAAACGTCATTTTAATTAATCTACTTTTTTTGTTGTGAAAACATCTAAAACATCATGTGGAGTCTTTAATTTGTTATTTTAAAAATGATTCTTATTATTTGTTTATATTCATTGTTTTGCCAATAATTCAAATAACCTTCCATTCATATTTAACTCTTAGAATATTTTACATCAAGAATATTTCATTTTTTCTTCTTCTTCTTCATCAATATGATCATTATTTACATAATAAACAAATTCAACAACTAATTTCGATGAAGAGCAAGGTGATCGTTATATTTCAGTTTTAACTTCATCACACACAATCTCTAATTGCAATCATTTAAAACAAAAACAAATTGTTTATTAAAAAAAAAACGTTTCATATTTATATTCTTTTTTGCCATAAAATCTTTAAAAATGTCATAAATATGATCAACAGAAAAATATATTTTATAGTAAATAAAGCCAAAAATGCTTTAGAAACGATTTTTAAGTTTTAAAACGTTAAAACGTTTTTAAAAAAAGATTAATTTAACATAGAATTCTACAACAATTGTTATTCATCCATATTAACTCTTAAAACTGAACTCATAAGTCATTTACAGCAAAAACTGGAAAAAAAACTTAAATATGCCATAAAAAATCCATCAAAATAAATTAAAATTATAGAACAATTTTTTTTTGTCTTCATTTTGTTTAAACCTCTTTGGAACGTGGGGTTGTGTTTAATAGATTTTCAACACTTCACTTCAATAGTTTCAAATGTATCACACATTTTTTTCTATTTCGGTTTTAATGAATAATTCTCATATTTTTTGCGTATTTTTCTTTGTAACCTTCATTTGACTTGATGTTTGGCGGCTGTTAAATTATTAAAAGACATTTAAACTGTTTTGCTTGTTGTGCCCTCCTCCAACGCAAGTGATAAATGAGGGTTAATATAGACATATTATAGTTTATGTAACGTCTGGAATAAACGATCCTGAAATGATTTAGTCATGTCTCTACATCCGTCTTTCAGTCCGGCTGTCTGTCTGCGCAAACATTTTTAAAACTGCACTGAAAAATTGAGGCCGAACTTTTTTGAACTAAATTTAAATAAGTTTCTCTTTAAATGTTAATCATGTCGATTTGTGAAATTATAATCAAATTGAAGCAAAAAAAAGAATATTTAAAGCAAATCCCAATTGGTTCCACAGAAAATGACTTAAAGGATTAAAGGTGTGTCCCTCCTCCAGTAAAATTTGCACTTTTTTCAATATAATTAAAAGTTATAAAAGAAATTTCGCCCTTGAAATAAACTGATTCAAGGGAAAAAAACGGAAACATATGATTAGATCACAAAAAATGAAATCAAATGGAAAGAAGTAACATAACGGTAAAATAGCTCTAGAATGGTGATGATACACAAAGAGATCAATCAACCAAAGTGATCCCAAAACTATTTTTTGAAAGCTAAATCTCCAACTTTAAAACTACTGATTCTAATTGATTAAAATTTTACATCAACAATTCTTAAGTTTATTCCATTTTGTTTGGAAAAGTACAGTTTCCTAGTGGGTCCAGGGGACTTAAAGTTATTAATTTATTAGAGTCTCAAGGAATTCTTCTATAATCTGAGGGAAAAATATTAAAATATTATAATTCTCAATTCGTAATAAGTCCAAGGGACTCAAGGGGATCTTCAAACGTTTGTCACTTCAGATATAATTTTTTTAAATATTAAAAATTTTTTAAATCATCAATAAAGATAGTAATTCGCTAAAAATATTACGTGATATCTCTTACAATTTAAGAGATATTTAAACCAAAGTAAAATTTTAACCGATTTTCATATATGATTTTGTCCAATTTGCTTAACGTGAAGGACTCCATTTGAGTCCAAAAAAAATTTCTATGATATTGTTTGAATTTAATATAAGATTCTCTACATTTTTTTGAATAAAAATTTGTTTATATGGATCCAATAATGGATCCGTTTTAAATAGGAAAATCGGGAAAAAATATTTGATTTTTTTTCGAAAAAAAAGTTGCTGGATATTTTCACCTTAAAATCAATTATTTTTTCTGGACTCAATATTAATTCTTATGTTTCTTAGAGGAAACTTGTTAAAGATGCAACTAAAGCAAATCCGATTGCTTTGGGGGAAATGGTTCCTCCAAAAGCCACACATCTTATAAACTCAGAGTTGCCACTTAATTAAAAAGTGAACTTTTTTAACATGGTCTTTTCACAATTAGAATTTTGGATATTTTGGAACAAAAAAGGTGAGAATCTGTTTTTAGGATTGTTTATATGTCATTTTTCTTAATATTATACTAAATTTCAGAATATTTCATTAACTTAAAAAGATTTTATTTAAGACTAAACTTGATTATTATTTCAATATTATTCCAATTATATATGGAATATTCCAAAGGATTCGGTATTTTATTATGTATATATTTAGTAATATTTAATGGACTATGTCTCTTATAATGCCAGAGTTGCCACTTTACCGAAAAAAGTAAACTTTGAAATAAGTTTTCTGCAAATAGGAATTTTGGGTGTTTTGGTATAAAAAAGTGGGAATTAAATTTAAAAAAATAAAATTTCACATTTAATTATTTAGAACAAAATTATTCTTTTTTACAAAATTATACTTTTAAAGATATTTTAAAACAAATTTTTTTCCAAATGGAATTTTGGGTATTTTTTCTTATTAAGTGGGATTCTATAAAGAACAATTTTCCTAAAATTCAAAAATAATAATTTCATTTATAGAGATTTTACTTAAGTTTAAACATTTTTTCTTAAATACACTTAAAGAAATTTCCCTCCCAATTGAAAATTTTGGGTATTTTATAATAAAAAGGGAATTTATTTATGGGATTGTGTAATAGATCATTTTTTTAATATTTTGCTTAAATTTAATAATAAAGAGATGAATTTGTTAAATAAATATTATTATTACTGAAGTAAAAAACCTTTTCAATGATACAAAATATTACTAAAACTAAACCCACACGATAGCAAAATTTTTACTTCTTCCATATAATTGCATGCGGCAGCAAAAGTTGAAATGTTTTTTTAATATATACACTACCAGAAATCGGTTGAAAAGTAGTTTATAATATATGCAAAATTAAAAGAATGAAAAATCAGCAGTTCTAATTTAGGGTATTTGAGATCCATTATGATCTCAGTTCAATTTTCCTTTTAATATTTTCATCATTACAAATATGTGAGTTATGCGTTATTTACCGCAAAACAAGATGAGTTAATAATATTTTGTTAAAATATGAAAACAACAAAAAACAAAAATCACTCCTAAAAGTCTCTGTTGCCACAAAAACAGAAAATAATGTTATTTTGTAATGCGTTCTGGCAATATTGACAAGTTTGTTTGATGTCTAAAAGAGATTAGAAATCTCAAAATAAACATGATACATCATGATGTATCAGATATAAAATCATATACAAACATATATTAAATCATGTTGCATTGTAAATGTTGTATGATTGAAAAAATTCCTTAACGAAAAAAACAATTTTTTCTTTCAACTCTTAGGCATTTTTGTCAACATCAAAGCGACAAAATTAAGTAATTTAAGTTTACATTTAAACCAAGAAATATTTTAAAGAAGAAGAGGAAGAAGAACTTAACATTTAATAAAATTTTCGAAAAATTTTCCCTTAAAAAAACTGAAAACAGAAAAAAAGTAACTTAAAGGTCAAAAGGCATTTTGCTACAAACTTCCAAAAAAAAAAAAAATTAAAAATCATTAAATCAATATTTAATCATATCGTATAATGATTATGATCATTACGATCATTTTTATGATCATAATAAAAAATAAATATAAAAAAATTGTTATTAAAAACATAACACCAAATCATCGCAATTAAGTGACCCTGAACAAATTATTAAACACCGTCCATAATTTACATTTTTTTTGGCCACAAAACCAAAAAACAGTCTTCAAAATGGTCTGATAACAATGAAATGTTAATTGAATTAACACCACAACAAATACAACAATAAAAACTAATACAAATTTTAACTTTTCTTTAAAACTCTTTTTTTGTTTGTTGTTGTTGTTGTTGTTGTTGCTGTTTTTGGTATTAAAAATAATTAAAATTTTCAAATGTTTAAAATGAAACATCAACATATTTGTAAAAATATTAGTAACGCTTATTAACGTCTTTTCTTAGTTATTAACTATATAAATTAATTGTTTTTCTTTTTATGTTATTTTATGAATTATTTTTTTTATTTGGTTTTATTAATTTTTATTTTATATATTTTTTTTATTAATTTTTAAAATTTTAATAACTTTTTTTTATAAGAGGATTTTTTATTGTTTCTACTTGAAAATTTAATATTTATTTCCGCTTTTAGTTATTTTTTTATGTATTTTGATTCTTTAAACTTCATCATTAAAAAATATATATTTTTATCTTCTTTAAAAAGTACCATTTAAAAGTACTTGAAAAAAACTACTGTTTCGAAATGCAATAAAACCCTGCAGTTCGGAATAAAATTCTTAATAACACAAAAACTACTGAGCTTAATAAAAAACCTGTAGCCAAGGCGATATGCTACAGAATACAGTCAAAACTATAGCAAAAGCTTTATTCTAAACAAAAAGTGAAATTAGTTGGTCTTAGAAGTAACAGCGTCCCCGCGATAAACACCTATAAAAAACACTAATGGGTCAGCAACTATATAAGAGATCAATATTTTTAGAATAATCTAAGGTCTGGAATGCTTAACAATCTGTCTTGATAGTAAAGCTGGATGCAAAAAAAAACACGCTTGCGATAACCATAATAGAAAGTTAGCATATTATGGTTATGTCACCACAAAAGCATGGTTATGCCTCAAACATATTAAGGCTATATACTTAACACATTCTTGTGATTAACCATAATATGTTTGTAGCACAACCGCACTATTTTTGTTCGAAGAATGTCTCTGTTAATGCTAGCAAAATAAGTTTAACAGACATAAAGTTATAGACCGATATCTGATAAAAACTTTTTTAATTGATTCATTTTCCTTACGCTCAAATCAAAACTAATGGTCCAAGTAAATAAAATTTGGGCTAAATAATAACCTCTGTACAGGGAATATCATAATTTAACACCAGCAAAATAGATTAAAAAATAATAAGTTATAGACCGATATCTGTAATAACATCCAAATTCAAACAAAGAAATTTTGGAAAGCTATTCGCCGGATTTATTTTGAATTATTTTCTAGACCTACAAAATATCTTACAAAGGTTTTGCTATACCAACTTCTGCCTGAAACTTTTGGACCTGGCCCACTTTAGCCTTTATTTTTTTAACCAAACAAAAAAAGATAAGACTAAACTAACGCACTAAATATTTACTATTTTACGAGGAATAAATCATTAAAAAATAACAATCGATTCAAAAATAACAGGTTATAGACCGATATCTGTAATAACCTCCAAATTCAAAGTTTGGAAATTTTGTAAATTTTCAAATTTGACTTCAATTTCATGGCTCTATTTACAGTATAAAATTTTTCTCATATTACTTCTTTAAAATGTTTGGACTTGGTGTGTTTTTAAGTCCACTTTAGATTTTATTTTTCGCATCCAAAAAAACTGAATACTAAATATTTAATGGGTCAGCTTTCTCACTGGATTTATTTTGAATTCTTTTCTAGACCTTTAAATATCATAGGAAGGTTTTGCAATACCTACTTCTGCCTGAAAGTTTTTGGTCCTGGTTTGTCCTTCAGGTCCACTTTAGCTTTTATTTTTTGATCCAAACCAAAAATTAGAAAACCTCCTATAGATCAGACTATAGTCTATACTATAGACTATAGATCAGACTATAGTCTATACTATAGACTATAGATCAGACTATAGTCTATACTATAGACTATAGATCAGACTATAGTCTATACTATAGACTATAGATCAGACTATAGTCTATACTATAGACTATAGATCAGACTATAGTCTATACTATAGACTATAGATCAGACTATAGTCTATACTATAGACTATAGATCAGACTATAGTCTATACTATAGACTATAGATCAGACTATAGTCTATACTATAGACTATAGATCAGACTATAGTCTATACTATAGACTATAGATCAGACTATAGTCTATACTATAGACTATAGATCAGACTATAGTCTATACTATAGACTATAGATCAGACTATAGTCTATACTATAGACTATAGATCAGACTATAGTCTATACTATAGACTATAGATCAGACTATAGTCTATACTATAGACTATAGATCAGACTATAGTCTATACTATAGACTATAGATCAGACTATAGTCTATACTATAGACTATAGATCAGACTATAGTCTATACTATAGACTATAGATCAGACTATAGTCTATACTATAGACTATAGATCAGACTATAGTCTATACTATAGACTATAGATCAGACTATAGTCTATACTATAGACTATAGATCAGACTATAGTCTATACTATAGACTATAGATCAGACTATAGTCTATACTATAGACTATAGATCAGACTATAGTCTATACTATAGACTATAGATCAGACTATAGTCTATACTATAGACTATAGATCAGACTATAGTCTATACTATAGACTATAGATAAGACTATAGTCTATACTATAGACTACAAAAAAACTACAGTCTATATTTACGACTATAGGAAACACATTGGTCTATATTATAGACAACAGAAAGACTACAGTCCACACATATGATTACATGAAAGACTATAATCTATATTAAAGACTATAGTTTATACTTAAGACTTAGCTACATAGTCTATACAAAAAATAAAGAAAAACTTGACTCTTTACTACAGACTTCAGGGAAAGCTTTAGTCAATGCTAAAACTATAGCAAGTTCTTGAGTGTATAATTTACAAAGTCTATAGCAAAAGCTACTAAACTACTAAGTGTATTCTAAAGTTTAATACAAAGAATATCAGAATGATTAAAAACACCTGGAAACAATTTTGCACAGTAAATTTTATTTTCAAAATTTAATTTTTCATAAATTTTTCTTTTAAGTTTTTAATCAAAATTAATGACACTTGAAGTTACAAAATCTATGATTTTTCAAGTGTTAAAATAATAAAAGAATTGTAGGCTTTTTTTCAAAACTCTTCAAACAAAGAAATAGAGTTACAGACAATTTTAATTTAATTCAATTCAATAATTAAACTGAAAAAAATTTTTTAAATTTTAAAATTCAAAATTTTAGATAAAATTTATTGTTATTAAAGTCTGCATTTTTGTTCAAGATTCTTCAGCTGTCAATCAAGCTTTTTTTAATAATAAATTTTATTTATTTTTCTTTTAATAATTCATTCGCTTGAACTTTAACACAAAATAAAACTTCAGTGATCTTCATTTATATTTTTGAAGTTCCTTAAAAACCGCAAAAATTTTTCATTTAAACGGTTTTTTAACTAAATACAAAATTTCAAGGTTGATTAAAATCTAAAGTAATTTTTATTCCCTACACCACAGTAGATAGTTGGGGTATTATGTATTTGTACTGATGTCTGTCATATAGACAAATTTTTTCTCTACCGATGTCCGTCCGTCTGTCTGTCCGGCTGGCTGGTTCATGTAAATGTTGTGAATACAGGTCGCAATTTTTTAAATAACTCGATGAATTTTGGTATATATTATTATTTTGGCCTAAGGACGAAGGCTATTGAATTGATCATGTTCGATTCAATATATCGGTTACCTCCCATATAAATGTCCTCCCGGAATATAAATTCTAAATATAAAATAATTTAAGGCAAAATTTGGCTAAAGTCTTATGATGTTCTTAAACGATGTGCTAAATTTTGCAAGTCCGAGTCTACTGCTTCTCATAGGTTCCATCCAAGCTACCTTTCGAATCACTATCACTTTGAGGGGCAGAAATCTTACATATACGTTGGTATTTTAATAAACACTGGTTAAATTAAAATAAATATAAGCAAAAATCGATGTGCAAAATTATACATGGGTCGGTCCATATTTTTTTCTACTTCTCATATAAACCCCCACCCAAAAAAAGTCATTTTAAAACGCATACATTTCACATAAATGTTAGTTTCATAATGTACTGAGCTCTTAAGAATAAATCAGAAAATTAAGTTATACGAGGGTCGTTCAAAATTTTTCGTACTACTATTTATAACCCACATTGTGGTGTAGGGTATTATACAGTCGGGCTTGACCGACTATAACATTTTATTTGTTTTTTATTTTATTAACAATTTTCGAAAAATTAATAATTTTTTATTAAAAATAAAAAATGATTTTGGAAATTTAATTATTTTTTTGCATTTTGTGATATTTCTTTTTAATTAATCACTTAAATGTCAAATTATTAGTTTTATCATTTTGAAAGAATTTCATTAATTTTATTAATAAATTTAATTAAATTTTCTTAAAATCATGATTGCAGTTTTTTGAAATTTATTTTTAATTTATTTTTGCTTTATTTATTTATTTATTTATTTATTTATTTATTTACTTTATTAATTCAGGTGCGTGTGTTAATTGTTGTTTTTGTTCGCATTACAGTTGTCAATAATAAAAAACAATTAAGAAGTTAATCGGTCAATCCCGACTATTTAAATCACTACACCACATTGATGGTTTTATGTTTTATGTAGCTACCAAAAATTAATAAAGTACCCTCGTATAATGGTATTTTTTAATTTATACTTAAATGTACAGTATATTATACTGGTACTAACATCCGTGTGGAATTACTACGTTCTAAAGAGTTTTTTCTGAGGGCTTTACATAGAAATTAAAAGAAATTTGGAACCGACCCTCGTAAAATTTCGCACATGGAATTTTGCTTATATTTGACTTGATTTGACCGCTTATTATTACAATAAGCTGCCTACATTTTGTTCACAATGTTTACATGATAAACCAGCCAGACGGACGGAGGGACATCAAAACATCGTCTCAGAAAGTGACCCACTATGATGGTGTAGGATATAAAAAAATAATCTTTCCTTTTTGTTGTCATTATTGTTGTTTGTTTGTTTTTCTTTAATTATCGTATGGAAACAATAACAAACTTCAATTAAACTTATTTCAAAAATTTTATGAAAGTTTTTTTTTTCAAGTTTAAAATAAAATAAACAAATTTAAATTTATTTTACGACTTTTTTTCAAAATCAAAACATTTAACAAATTATTTCAATAGTTAAATTTATTTAAAAGTATTTTGTAAAAAAAATGTTAATGATTATTTTGTTTAATAAAATTAATTAAAATTTTTCGTAAATTATGTTAATGTGTTGCAAAAGTAATTAAAAGGGGCGTTATTTTTGGCACAGAAAATGGAAAAAATGGAAAAAATGGAATGTGAATAGTTATTTGCTTTTGCGAAAACCAAGGTTAACCTACTTTATAGAACAGGCTACGGTCTACACCATAGGCTTTTGAAAAAAATATTGTACTATGGACTACAAGAAAAAATTTAATATAGAAAAGTCTATACAAGAGGTTATGGAAACAAATACAAACAGTCTTTATTATAGAAACCAGGAAAGACTATATTCTCAACTATAGGCCACAGGAAAGACTATAGTTCTTACTAAAGGCTGTAGAAAAATATTGAAGAGTCACTATTGCACAGTCACAGAAGCCAATTTATATAAAAATAGAAAAAAATTAAATTTTTGGATAAAACAAAACTCAATTAAAGTTTAATTGAAAATTCAATAAAAATAAAAATAAAAATAAAACAAAAAATGGAATTTAAAAAGTGTCGCCTTAAAAGCAAGAAGGAATGCTAAGAATGAAGGTTAATACAGAATGACAAAGTTTATATAACCTCTTCACCACTTGTGGAGGGTATAAAAATAATTTTTGTGAAAAAGTAAAATTTATAAAAAATAAATCCAAAATTAATTTTTGGAAAGAAATAATTTTCTAAATAAATATTTGTTTAAATAAAAAATATATAAAATAAATAAATATTAAAATTAATAAAATTTTTGTAATTCTAAATTTTGATCAAAATTATAATTTCTGATAAAAAAAAATTATTCAAAGAAAAAAATTCTACAAAACAATTAAATGTTCGTCAAAAAAAATCTAAAAATAATAAAAACTAGTGAAATATTTAATTTTTAATAATAATAATAATAATAATAATAATATAATAATATAATATAAAAAAAATAATAAAATATTTTTTAAATGAATTTTGATTTTGTAAAAAAAAAAATTAAAAATTTAAAAAATATATATTTTGTAGAAAAAATATTTCTAAATTAAAATTTTGGTTGAGAAATAATTTTTTATAAAAAGAAATAATTTCACAAAAAGATGAAATTTCAATACAAAAACAAAAATACAATTTTTGGTAAAAAAGAAAATTTTTGATAAAACAATTAAATTTTCATTAAAAATATAAATGTTTTTACGAGAAAAATGGAAAATAAAATTTTTGCAAAAAAAATTATTAAAATTTTTAACAAATTATTTTATAAAAATTTTAATTTTTATAAAAAATATAATATATAAATTTTAATTCAAAAAAAAATAATTTATGCAAAATTAAATTTTCAATAAAAAAATATTTTTTTACAAAAAGTAAAATTTTCAATGAAAAAAGGAAAGAAAAACTTTTAATAAAAAATTATAAAATTTTTAATAAAAAAATTATAAAATTTTATTAAAAAATTATAAATTTTAATAAAAAATTATAAAATTTTTAATAAAAAAATTATAAAATTTTTAATAAAAATTATAAAATTTTTAATCAGTTTTTTAATTGAAATTTTGGTTAAAAATAAAATTAATTTTTAATGAAAAATAGAGAAAACCTCCCACAAGGACATATAAAATTTTCCTGAAATCCCAGCACGACACGTCAAGATTAAGAGAGACAAAAGTTACGTTTAATTGAATTTTTTAAAATTGAGTTTGAAAACGATTAAAAACGGAATCAAACAGAAGACGAAATATAAAATAAATTTATGTATTTTTTTCATAAAATTTATTATGGAAAAAGGAATTTTAAATAAGGAACCCTCAACCTTTTAACCATTAATTACTAAAACTTTATAAAAGCTTTTTTTTAAATAAATGACCAAATATGATCCTTTGAATCCGCATGTAAAGACAAATGGACGGGCATGATTCTGCTAAAAATATCTTAAAACTTTGAAATGAATTGTGATCATTTAAACATTGACATCATGTCGCCTTGAATTAATCGCCATTTTCGCTCCCTTTTAACACCAGAAGAACTAATAATTCTATCATTCATATGGATATAAAAGGATTTATAAGGATAATTAAAAGTGTCTTAAAATAGTCAATAATCATTTATCACAATTTGCAATTTAATTTGATTGGTTTCTTTCAAAATTGTGGGAAAATCTAAAACTTTTTATAAAAATTTTAAAATTTTATGAAAATTTCCTTAAAAAACTGTTTAAAATATTTCAAAAAAAATCATTATTTTATTATGCAAAATTTCCAAATAAACATTTTTATTCAAATTATGATTATTTCTATACAAATTATTTAAATTTTGTAACAACTTTTTGAAAACTTAACAAAAACACTTTAAAATTTTATTTAAAAACATTAACGAAAACAAAAGATTTAAGACACGAACTTAACATTTATTATCATTACATTTTTGTTAAACAAAACAAAAGACTTAAAACACAAACACCATAAACAAATTTTCAAATAAATAAAAAAAAAACAAATTCCTTATAAATCCTTTATACCCTTTTTATGAAAATTAATAGAAAATAAAAACTAAACCGCGTCATTTGAGCCGTTTAAAATTTAACAAATAAATGAAGACGCTTCACTGCAAAACATTAGCGTGAAGCTCAAAATAAATGTTAAATGGAAAAAATAATAATAAATAGAAACCAGCTCAACTCATCGTCTACAAAACACTTCAAGAGCAATTTTGTTTTTCAAAATTGAAAATAATTTTTTAACGTTTTTTTTTTTTTTTTTAATTTTTATTATTTTTACGTCATCGTTTGAACATCTCCGCAAATGCAAGAGCAAACGAAGATGCCAAAAGTAACAAAACAACAAAACAACAAAACATCTCCGTTAACTAAAACTAAAAGTGTGAATGGAAGTTGAAAATGAACATAAAATTTGTGAACTAATTCCGCTCACCGCAGCGAGAAGAAGAAGTGATTTTTTTTGTTTTGTTAAATATTTCGGAGAAGAGTTTAAAATGAAATCAACTCAAGTGGCGATGATTAATTTCATTAAACTGCAAAAAAAAGACACACAAGAACGCTCTCGGTTTCTATGGATTTTTTTCTTGTTTTTATTTTCAGATTTTCGAAAGGCACAAAGACAAAAAGATGTAAAAACAACAGTAATAAGAAAAAACATAAGAGTCTATTATAATATTATGCACATTGGGAATATAATGTAATTGTTTGATGTTGAACAGCAATTGAAACAAGTTAATGAACTGAATTAAACAGTGCACAGTGTTTCAAATGAAACAATGAAGTGAAAATATATCGGTAACATCAGAACGACTAATCCGATTTTAATGATATAGTGACAGTAGAGCTGTAGGTGAGTTTAGGTTTTGAGTTTGGACTTTGTGGACCTAACGGAGATCAGACTACAGAGTATCGAAATTGATCACCTTGGATCTTAAAAATATTTAAAACGATTCAGATTCTTTACATCTGAAACGATTTTATATGAGTGGATTCACATAGTGAAAGTAGAACGGTTGGCGAGTTTAAGTTTTGAGTTTGGACTTTGTGGACCTAACGGTAGTCGGTCTACAGATTCCCAAAATTGGTCACCTCTGGAAAAAAAGAATTTTAAACATATTTTAAAAGTTTTTATATGAGTGGATTTTATATTTTTTGCTATAACTTTCCAACCGATAACGGGGAGTAAAAGTTTATTTTACTAAAAAATTTAGAACATATCAGACTTTGAAGAAAACATAGGTTTTTCTTTTAATTCCAGCTTTACGGTTTGGGAAATTTAAAAAAAATAAAAAAAAAAAATTAGGTTGAATTTGAGAAACTCTGTTTCTTCCAAAACTCAAGTTTTTAAAACCTTTTTCTACATCAAACAAAAGACTTTAAAGTAAACATTCGGAAAAGTATAAATACGGTATGGGTTACTAAGAAAATTATTTTATAACCAATAAAGAGTGTAACTAATTTTTCTGGCGAAAAAATCGTCGAAAAATCAATATTTAAAATTTACAGTTTAACGAGTCATAACTTTTAATTCTATGAAGATATTTTCAAAATATTTTCTTTACAAAATTTATCGTTAGTTTTTAATAAAATAAAAAATATTCGACAAAAATCGGATAAAATTTAGACCGGCTATAAAATAAAATCTCCGTCAAGATAAAAAAGTAAAAAAGTAAATTTTTTTAATTTTTGAAGCTAAATATCTCTCAAACTATAAGAGATAACCTACCCATACGGCGAAGTCTTTTATAAGGTTCTCACTACCAAAATTCACACGTTCCATCAGTTCAGATGTAAGGAATCTGTTCCATTTAACATATTTTTATACCCCAAGTTGATCAAATTAAGGACGCTGCATACCGATCCCTGTTAAGACCACAGTTAGTCCAAAGTCCAAACTCGCCTATACTTCTACTATCACCGTGTGAAATTTCATTAAAATCGGACCAGCCATTCGGAAAGTACAGATTTATTTCCATTCATTTCATCAACACTTTATCACGTCTGTGTCTTAAGTCTTTTGTTTCAATTAAAATTATTTGAATTTTAATATTTTTTTTTTTGATTTTTTTTTTTGAAATTCCAATATTTTGGTTTATAAAAATTCTTTTAAAAAATGTAAAATATTTTTTTATTATCTTCATCAAAATTCCATGTTGTTGTTATTTTTTTTCTCCCATAAAATATTTAATTGATTTCTTTCATTTATTTCATCACAACTTTGATATGACAATTTTATTACTCTTATAATTTAACACTTGTTTATATTTTGGAAACATCAAATTTGTTAAAATAATTTTTCTATAAAAATGTTAATTTATTATAAATTTGTTTAAATGATTTTAATTTGTAAATAAAATTTATTCCAGTTACAAATTTCAGATAAAAATTAAAAATTTGAAAATTAAAAAAAATAATATTTTTATTTATTTATTTTCTATAAAACATGACTAAAAAATACCTGATGTCTTCCTATCACAGCGAATTTATTAAAAAGTAAATTGAAAAATAATTAAAATTATTTCCTTTATCACGAATACTCTCTGGTAAGAGTCTCTAAATCCTTTTATGCGGCCTTTATGTTTTCCTATAAAAATTTTCCAAAAAAGTAAAAAGGACTTTTATAATAATTTTAAAACACATGCTGCAATAGTTTCGGAGTTTAGGACATACTAAGTCCAAAACGTCCGGGAAGGAACGGAAAAAAATAGTCGATTGCAAGGTATCATATTTTACATGGAACTAATTACCAAGCAATATTTAATATCCTACACCACATATGTGTGTGAAGTAACAACATTATGTATCGTACATCATAGTGTAATATTCCCATTTCACACTCACATGCACAAACAATTTTCTGTATTATAACGCAATATAACATTTAATGAGTCATAAAATAAGTTGTATTTTTATCTATAACTTTCTACTAAAGCGATTTTGATAGCTTTTGGAATAATGGAGGTATTTGTAGGTAAATATTATGACAAAGTTTTTACCTAAACTGTCTACTAATAATTGGAAAAATTAATAAAGTTCTTCTCTTGAATTTAGAGATTGTCTCAAGAATCGGTATATATCTTTTGTTTAAATAGGACAATTTTCAGGACATCAATTAATAATGAGGACAAATTTCGCTGAGTTCGGTTCTTTTGCATTTTTAAGCAGAAGTTGTGTAAGATTTGTTAGAATATATGTAAGCTACGCTTCCTCTTCTAGAATTATCAGCTCCAGATTATTTTGGAAGCTTATTCAAGATCTTCTTTTTAAAATGCCAAAGAAGTAATATATAAGACTGACTTCCAGTTACTGTGGTGGTCAATCCATGGCTTGGATCCAATATAATATTTGACCAAAATCTATCGAAGTGATATTTCTTACTCAAACCAGTGTATCATTTGGGGACAAAATGTCTCTGAAAATAAAACGGTCAACTTTTTGAATCATTTATTCATATATTCATCATATTTGAATTAATGGAAATAATTGATGCTTTTTTGGCTCTTCCAAATATAATTTTTGACTTTAGAGATTCCCGCCTTTAAGAGGCTAAATATTTGAAACCCCCATTAACTTTTCAATATCAAGTTTTTATAATAATTTTCGTAGGGTCTGTAAAAAACGTAGGCGATATTCTTGAATTGGAAAAGGGAGGAGGCACCCTCTGCAAAAAAGTGAACCAGGGTGAGTGGTAGCATATAATGAGTTTTGATTTATTTATAGAATTTCCAATGACAGTGTGAGTCTTCTTTATACAGTTTGACAAATTCCCTAGAAAAAATCTCAGTATAAAACATAATTATTACGAGGAAATCGTTATAAAAGTATGGATCGCTTCTCATAAAATTAGGTTCAATACTTTCTGGTTATACAAGTATTTAATGGGTGGAATACCATCACAATATTAACGTTGTTCCAAGTGAATTTCAGAAGTGGGTCTGTGTGGGAACTACTATTATTTGTGAATCAATCTTCTTGGAATTTTAAATGTGGATTTAAAATAATAGAAAATTTATTTGTGGCAAATTTAGTAAAAATATTTTTATATCTCAAGTTTAAAATCCATTCTGAAAAGAATATTGTATGAGAGCTAACAGAAATATTGGAACCATCATGATCAATAACAATAGACCTCAACTTTGATCAATAAAAATTATTTTTATCAAATTATATTAAAACAACTCCAAAATTACGATCTGTAGAGCGTTTACAACATTACATGGACAGACAACCAACCGACCAGAGATACTGAGGATCATTGTTATGTCGATATTGTTATATCGATTCAAGTCATTCTTAGTACACTTATTGTTTCTTGCGCATTACAAATATCTGCACAAAAAGGAATTAACAAAGATTCATTACTAAAAAGATTTACTGACAACAAGTTTGTTGTCTAAGTCTTTTGTTTTGTTCATTCATTCATTTCCAAGTTCTTGTTTAAAAACTTTAAAATTTTTAATATTTTTTTTTTACAAAATTTGAACAATAATTTAATTTCGAATAATAATAATATTATTTGCTATTTTCTCCATTTTCTGCCCATTGTGCATGATTTGATTGTTAGAGGTATTTAATGTTTATACACATGTTTTATGTTTGTTTCTTTGTTTTTGTAATGTTTAAATTACTCCCTCAATGCTCATTTTGGTTTTAAGATCTTTTTTTCTTCTTGTTGTTGGTTGTAGTTCTTCGAACAGATTGGGTTTCTTAATGAAAGTTTGCCAAAAACTCCACAAAAAAAATCAAACATTAATGCTCATTTAGAGATTTTTTTCATGAGTAAGAAGTTAAATAATTTTTACTCATTTTTAAACAAAAATAAGAAAAAAAACCAAGTAGGAATGCTACATTCGACTATGACGAATCTTCAATACCCTACACCACAAACTCGTGTGGAAATATGTTATATTTTTCTTAAATACAACAGAGGAAGACTTAATAAGTCATTAAATCAGTTATATATTTTTGGCTATAACTTTTTGTTGTCTGAAGCGATTTTGATGATTTTTGAAATGATAAATTTCATTTAGATTTTTCGATTTATAAATGATAATTTTATGAAAGTTTGCCTCAGATATCGATCTATATCCTATAATATACTGAACCGATTTTGCTGGATTTCTCAAGACTAAAAAAGTATCCAGTCCAAATTCTATTGGGTCTGAGAGGATTCCTTCGACGCGTTACATACGGAATGTGAAAGTTAATACACCCTCTTCATCATTTATGGTGGTGTAGGGTATAATAAAGTAAAATAAATGAAGAGTAAATTGCAGTTATTTTATAGGGTTTTTTTAGTGTTTGTTGTTGTTTAAAATTGTATGCTTTTTTGTTATTGTTGTTATTTTGTATTTGTTCATTTATGCTTGAAACTAAAAGTGGATGCTTTAGTTTCTGTATTTAATTCTGTTTTTTTTGTGAGAAACAAACACAACAACAACATTATTATTTAATATCTAACTGTTCAAGGGAAGAGAAGGTTTAGTGTTTAATAACAACAACAAAACAAACAAACAAACAAATAAAATAATGATTCTCTTATTTTAATTTAATATTTCCAACTCTATTTTTAATAGATGTTTTTTTTTTCTTAAATCTTTCAAATTTGGCGCGCTTATTTCAGTTAAAAATTCCTCTTAACGTTTTGAAAATGTCTATGTATGTGTGTGTGTGTGTGCATAAGTGTATTTGTAAGTGATGTGAAGTTTTGCATTAGTTTTGCTCTTGTGATGTTTTAGTTTTCTGTTATACGATTTTTTATATTTTAGGGGATACATTTTTTTGTAGATGACTGTATGTGTTTGTGTGTGCTTTTTGTTGTTTGTTTAATGTTTGACGTTTAAATATAAATAGTGGCCTACAAAATTGTTACAGTATCAAATCCCATTCAACCATCTTCACAAGAAGAACAAACCAAAAAAAAAGTTATTGCATTTAGTTAATCAAATCTAAATTTTTGTGTGTGAATCCTTAAATTAAATATTGAATATACAACAATGAAGGTATTGAAATTATATACAAAATATTTAAAATAAAAATAAATTAAAATTTTCGAAAACAAGGACATTTAAGATAATTTGGGAAAAAATAAAAAAATAATAATTTTAATTATCAAAAAGTGTGCAAATTTTAAAAATAAGTGAAAATTATTGAAAAATATATATATTTTTTTTAATAAAAAAGATTTTGAATAAAAAATCGAATATTTTAAAATATTTGTTAAAATTTTTTTATGATAAATTATAAATATTGAAAATTTAAAAAAAAAAATATTTAAATTAAAAAAGTTAAATTTTCAAAAAAAAAAAAAAAAAATAATTGTTTATTTTTTAGAAATTAATATAAAAAAGTGTAAACTTGAAATTTCCTTAATATTTGTTTTCTTTCTCTACAAAAATCGTGTTCTTAAAAATTTAATAAAAATTTTCCAAATAATTAATTTCAAAAATATATTTTTTTTTTAATTTTAAAACTTAAAATTTGGAAAACAAAATTCTTAAAATTAAAAATTTATTTCTTTTTTTTTAATTTGAAAATATTTTTTATTATTTTAAGAATTAAAAAAATCCAAATATTTTTTATTCAATTGCGATTATTTCAAAATTAAAACACAAAACGAAGAATTAAAAAAATTTCAATTCAATTTTAAAAGTATTCAATTTCATTTCTTGTTCTTTTAATCGTGTTCATTTCTCAAAAATAAAACACAAAAACATCGAAAAGCTCTTTTGAAAACTTTGAAAATTTTTAAAAAAGTTTTTATTTTCGAAAAGTTTGATTTTTTAATAAAAAAAAATAAATTCAAACTCCGAAAATTTTAAATTTCAAATACATTTTTGTTTTTTAAAATTTTTGTTAAGAATTATTTAATAATTATTTTTTAATAAAATAAAATTTTAAAAATTCAAAATATCGAAATTTTTATATCCATAAAATTTAAGTAAAAACTATTTTCCAAATTACAAATTATTAACAAATTTCAAAAATTTAGGTATTTTTATTAAAAATTCCAAATCCAAAAAGTTTTTAAAATTAAAAAATAATAATTTTTAAAATTAAAAACTGAAAGTTTGTAATTTTTCTAAAATTATAAAATATATTTTTTTTATTAAAAATTTTTAAAATTTAAGAAATTTTTTAAATTAAAAAAAATTAAATTATTATTATTAATTTTTTTTAATTTAAAATTTTTAAGATTTCAAAATCTAATAATTTGAAATATTTAAAAATTTATTTTTTAATAAAAAATAATATAAAATAATTATAATGAAATATTTACATTATAATTATTTTATATTATTTTCTATTTTAAATTAAAAAAAATCAAATATTGAATATACATTTTACTGAGCTTTAAAGTTCCCAAAAAAAAAAAAAAAAAAAAAAAAACAATTTTAATTAAAAAATAATTTTAAAATAATTTAACGAAACTTAATTAAACTTTTAAAATTTCAAATTTTGATCGAAATCATAATTTAAATTATAGAGAGCTTTAAGCTTTCAGAAAAATATTTTTTCACTTCCAGAGCTTTAAAAAAACTTTTAAAGCTCTTAATCGTTAAAGGAAATAATCTGCTACAGAAAATAGATGAGTTTTTACTGACTAAGATCTGTTAATTATGCTAAATAAAAAGCAGCAAAAGCTATAAAGCTTTCAAAGAAGCTTTCTTTTTAAAATCTGTGTTAAAGCTTTTATAGAATATAAAAATTTAAATTTCACTTACCCCCTCCCTCTCATAAGATATTTGCTTAAAATACCTAAAATAGAAAAAATAGAAAATTTCAAATTAATAATTAATTGAAAGCTCTATTGAAGCTTTTGTGGTTTTAAATGGGAAATTTCTCAGAACTATAACAAATAATCAGGTAAAATTTAATGAGCTCTTTCAATTATTTTGGATGTGAGCGTGTCAACAAAATTTTGATTTGATGCAAAGATCTGTGATCTGAGGTGATTCCTCTTAGCGTTACATACGAAATAACAAAGTTAATATACCCCCTTCACCGTTTGTGGAGGGTAAAATAAACAAAGTAATCAAAAAGTGATTGATCGTATTGGCAAAAAATTCGATTGTGATACTTTTATAACAGTTTCAAAATTGTTATAAAAATTAATGAAAAGAAAATTAAACAAATTAATAAAAAAAATGATTTATGATAAAAAATTACATTAAACTGATAAACAAATTAATTAAATAGATGCAACATTGTTAATGTTCGAATTTTTTTATTCAAAGCAAAAAGTGTAATGATATAATTTTGATAAAAATCTAAAATATTTAAAGAATTTTATTTATGTTCGAAAATTCGAAGTTAAGTGTGAATTTTATTACGCTAAAAAAAGAATCAAACTTAAGTTTTAAACTAAGTTATTTTAAAGTTCAAGCATGTTTTCAATGTTCGAAAATTGTTAAATTTTCGAAAATTCAAACAAGTTTTAAGTTTAATATATAAGAATTTCTGTTTCAAATTGTATAAAAAAATTTAGTTTTTCCTTCAATTTAAAACCCAAATATTTATTTTCCTCTTTAAAAATAATATTTTGCCAAGTTCGAAAATTCGAACTCAATTCGGAAATTAGCCTTAAATGAAAAACAACACCAATTCAAATATACATTTGCCTTATTTGTTAAAAATTTCAAAATTTTTCTTAAATTTTCAATATTTTTGAAATTCGAAATTAATTTTCGAAATTTGTAGTTGTGGCCAAAAATCAAGAAGCCTCAGTTTTAATAAAATCTGCTTCAATTTTCTAATCAATACAAATTTTTTAAATGTAATTTTAAAATATTGAACATTTTTATAAATAATTTTCATTTTCGAAAATTCGAAATTTAATATAAATTCTTTGAAATTATTCGAAATTTTATTGACAACTAAAAATAAAGAAAAATTAAAGTTTTACGATATTTATATAAAATTTAAAGAAATGTTCATAATTTAGCATATTCGAAATTAAGTTCGAATTTTTCGAATATAGCTAAAAATAACAAAAAATTCATTTTTATTATGCATTATTGTTTTTATGCAATATTTTTATTATTTAAAGTTTTTTATTTCAAAATTTAAACAAAAGCTTTAAGTTCGAAAATTCGAAAATAAGTTTGAATTTTTCGAATATGACTAAAACCTAGAAAAATCAAGTTTTAAAGCCTAAGTTAATTAAATCAACAATATTTGCTCATAATATTTTAGGTTTTTTTCTTGGATAGAATCGAAAGTACCAAAAATTAAGTTCGAATTTTTCGAACATGACCAAACCCTAGTAAAAACAAACATTTGTTGTTTTTTTATTGGAACGCTGTAGTTTTATTTTTAAAGCTTCTTTCTGCAAAATGAACATAAAATTATTGAGTTCGAATTTTCGATTTAAAGTTCGAATTTTTGGAATAATTGAATTGAATAATAATTGTAAAAATTGAATCAAGTTTTTTAGTATTTAATTATTTCTTTTGTTTTTTTGGATATTTAAGTCATGAAACGAAAATTCGAAATTAAGTTCGAATGTTTTCGAACATTTTTTAAAATCAATAAAGATAGTTTTTTTTTATTAATTTTAAATTATATTAAAATAATATAAGCATTTTTATGTGTTTTTACTATAATCGAAAATTAGAAATTAAATTCGAATTTTTTAAAAAATGCCTGAAATTGATGAAAGTTATAGTTTAACATAAATATTAAAAGATTTTAAACATTTTAAATTTATTTTGAACTTCAATATGTTGAATTTACATTATTTTTAAGATAAAAATCCGTTTTAAACGACATTTTCAAACTAGACCCCCCAAATAGGTTTCACATTTCCCAAAATTGATATTAATTTTGCTAATTAAAAAACAAAGATAATCTTGATCCCACAATAAACTCTGTTTAATAACTAAATATTGGGAAAACTTCCACCAACAAAGAAAAATATTTTGTTTTTGTATTTAAGACATTTTTCAAAATCGAAATTTAGAAAAAAAAGCTCCAATATGTTAATATAGACAAAAATATGAAAAATTGTGTCATTAAATAACTTATGATGTGCTAACAGATTGTGACAACTTTATCATAATCATAATTTACAAAAATAACAAAAACAACACAAAAAAAGAAACGTAGTAAAATCATTTTTCCTTCATTCAAAGTTACTACATGAATAATTTAGTTATCGTAAATAATAGAAAACAATTTTAGACAAAAACAGCAACAACAACAACAACAAGAGCCACACACAAACTAATTGTTTTGTTTCTTCTTCCTCTGCAACTCTAAACAAAAGTCTGGTGCTGCTGCAACATGTAGCATGCCACTTTGAAGCTACAAACATTTGTAAACAATTTTTTTCCAATTTTATAGTTTGAAGCTTTTTTTCCTTCATCTCTTATTTCTTTTTCGAAGATAAACATCTTTTGCATATTTTATAATGTAAATTAAAATTTATTAGAGTAAAGTTGATGTATTCTTCAAAGTGATCAGTGAGGGTCTGTCAGTCAGTCACTCATTCAGTCAGTATAAGTGAGTGGCGTTATGTGTGTGTGTGTGTGTGTGTCTGAAATGTTAATGTCATTTATACGTTTACAAATTTTTTAACAGTCAACAGATTATGAAACGTATTCATTACAATCTTAAAGATTAATAAATTTTAAATAAACCGATATCAATTAAAATAAAGATCAAGATGTGAAAATGATAAGAAATAAATGAAATTTCATGAAATGCACTTTAATAAAATCAATATATATATAGAGGAAAAGGTTTAAAAGTAGTAAATAAATACAAAATACTCTGTTAGCAACAAATTTAGTTTTGAAAGCTTATTTGAATATAAAAGCTTTAAAGCTTTTGTAATAAAGCTATAAAGTTTTAAGTTCATCAAAATAAATTGGAGCTTTAGCTTGATCAAACAAACTTTTTCCAAAAGAAACATAAAAACAAATGTTTTCACAGCAAAAACTGGGTTAATTATTTAATTAAAAAAGCTTTGTTTCTAAACTCTCATAGCTATAATACCTTTAAGTTCTTCTATATCAATTAAATAAGCAATTTTTCCAAAAATATTATATTAAAGGCTTTCTTAAAAAATAGTTAGCTTAACTAAATAGAATATAAGCTTTTTTATTATATAAAACATAAAGCTGATATTACTAATTAAACTCTTTTTGCAATAAAGCTTTTAAGACTTAATTAAAAAAATGTTCTAAAAAATATATTTTTATAAATGAAAATAGGCTAAGTAAAGCTTATAATGCTTAATTAATATAAAAGCTTTTAAGTTAATAATTTTAAGAAAACTAAAGCTCTGATTGGGCTACAGTTAAAATAATATCAAAAGCTTTTTTAAATTAAATAAGACTTCAAAATATTAAAAAAAACCTTTGAACCCGATATTTTATAGCTTTATACCTTTAAAGCTTTTAAGTTGCTATATAAGTAAAAGATTTAGTTCAATCAGGAAACTTAAAAAAATCAAAACCTTTTAACAAAAAACTTGTTAAAATAAAGCGTTAAAAGGTTATTTAATATTAAAGCTTTAAAGCTAACATTTTAGCTAATCTCCTAAACTATGAAGCTTTTGAGTTTTTACTATATATTTAAGCTTGAGCTTGACACAAAAACTTTTTCTTCAAAAATATAGAACGAAAAGCTTTCTTAAAAGAACTTGATTAAAGAAAGTTTAAAAAACATTTGAATTAAAAATAGCTACAAAGCTTTTCGAAACTCATAGCAAACTTAAAGCTTTAAAAACTTTCCACAAACCAAAAATCATACTAAATAATTTTCTCTTTTTCTCCCTTTCAACCTCTCTTTTAAGTGCTTTACTACAATCGCTGTTTTGGCTTGCCTTTCATTTGTCTCTGCCGAACCTCCAGTACCCCAAAATAATTATTTGCCTCCCAATCAGCAACAGCAACCCAATAGCAATTATCTACCACCCTCAAACTCTTATCAGGCTCCTTCCAACAACTATTTGCCTCCCAATCGTGGTGGTGCTGCTGGCGGTGCCCAAGCTCCCCAAAGCAGTTATGGTGCTCCTGCTGTAACTGGTGCCATTTTTCCCAAACAAGGTGGTGGTGCTGGTGGTTACGGTGGTGCTTCGGCTGGCGGTTATGGTGGTCAACAAAATGGTTATGGTGCTGAAGAAAACTACGGTCCTGCCAAATACGAATTCAAATATGATGTTCAAGATTACGAATCTGGCAATGATTTCGGTCATATGGAATCTCGTGATGGTGATTTGGCTGTTGGCCGTTACTATGTGCTCTTGCCCGATGGTCGCAAACAAATTGTTGACTATGAAGCCGATCAAAATGGTTATCGTCCCACCATCCGTTATGAACAAGTCAATGGTGGTCAAGGTGCTGGCGCTGGTGGTCGCGGTGGCTACAACAATGGCGGCGGTTATGATAGCAATGCCCAACAACAAGGCAAATTTGGTGGTTATCAATAAGGCTTACAAAGATTTCATCATCAATTAATTTAGGCTTAAAATCACTAAAAAAACCCAGAGATATTATTCTTGCCCTACTTAGTCGTTATGAATTTTGTTTATATAAATAATTTAGCTGTAAAATGAAATCATTGAAATCTTCATCGCAGATGTTAGCAGAGATTGGAGGAGAGTTAAAAAGCTTAAAGCTTTTCTTTTTTTTCGACAAACTCTCAAATAATCATTTCTCTTTAATCATTATATTTTCTACCTCTATCGTGTAAACTTTTTCTGCCTGTTTTTCTTCCCCACCCCCTCTCCAAAAAAAGCCTTAGCCTTTAAGCATCAATCAACCATCATCAACTTGCCATAAAGCTTTCTCTTAATTTAAGAAACTAAATTAAGAAAAGCTTTTTTGTTGTTGTAGTTTTTTTATATAATTTTTATTAATTAATTTTTCTTTTGTCTTGAATATTTTGCTATCGTTCAAACGTTAAGTGCTTTCATTGTTCTCTTTATTGTATATTTCAAACTCTCACACACAAAAAAATAAAACATTTACATACATACACATATATTTTTAAAATCATATTACATATATATATAGACAAATGTATAATACTCATACTTATAATTGTAATAACTTTTTTTGTTTAATTTTAATGAAAATCATAGAAATCATTATAAAAAAAAAGAATTTATTTTTATATTAATAAAATAAAATGCATTTTTGTATAAAACAAAGTAAATATGAAATGAGCTTTTATTTGGGAAAAAAAACAAAGCTTAAAGCTTTTGTTGGCAGACAGGAAAGATGTTTTAATAAAAAAATCTAAAGATTGTTCGGTTGATATGATATGACACTTTCATTTAAAAAATTAAAGCTTAAAGCTTTTATTAGTAGACGGGAAGATTGGAAAACTAAATAAAAACTTAAAGCTTTTTGCTTAAAATTAAAAAAATAACTAAAGTAAATGTCATGATAATTTTCCATTCAAGGAAAAAAGCTTAAAGCTTTTTTCTACACAAAAAGAACAAGTTTAGGACATAAAGCTTTAATAAAATGTAACGATTTTTTGCTATAAATTAAAAAGTTTAAAATTTAAACCCAATTTAAATCAACAGTAAAAGATACTTAAAGCTTTTGTAAGGTTAAAAATTTAAAGTTAAGAAAATAAAGTTCAATCTATTTGGAAGGACTATAAAAAGTCTTAAAAAAGTGCAATAAAAAGTTAAAGCTGTTGCAAGAAAATGCGAAAAAGCTCTATAAAATAATGCTTAATTTTAACTAATAAATCTTAAAGCTTTTTGGTTTAAATTAAAAATTAAAAGAAAAAAAACAATAAAAAGTTTAAAACTTTTAGGTGAAGCTTTTGTAAGTAAATGTGAATGAAGAATTCTTCGAATTAAAGCTACACTTTTCTAACAAAGTCTAAAGCTCTTTTGCTTTTAATTAAAACAAAAAATAACAAGTCATAAAAGTTAAACTCCATTTAAAGCAAAGAATGCAGATAATTAAAGCTTTTCTAGAAAAATAAAGTTTAGTTTGCTGGAAAAAACTATTAAAATTAGATTTTGTAATGGGAAAAAAGTTCTACTAATTAAAGCTTAATTTTCTGTAATAAAATTTAAAACTTTTTTGATTTAAATTACAAAAAAGTTTAAAGCTTTTGTAAGAAAATGGCAAAAAGTTCTTCAAATTAAAGAAAAATTTGTTTAAATTGCTTTAATAAAAATTAAAGCTTTTTTTTTTAAATTTCAGCTCAATTTAAAGCAAAATGTTAAAAAGGACAAGAGCTTTTGAAGAGTTAAAAAGATTTCGCAAAATAAAGCTTAACTTGTTTGCATAAGAAACTTTTAAAATTTTAACTAAGAATTTCCCTCCCTCCAAAACATGAACGAAAAACGAGATTTTTGCATTTGATGCATTTAGTTATATGAAATGAATTAAGAACTTTAATTTCGGAAAATAGTACGAAATCATAAATAGTACCAAGTTTCAGTAAAAATAACATGGTACCTTTTTAGCGAAAATTTATTTTATTTTTCTTTAAATTCGTTGTTATAATTAAGATAAAATATAAAACAACTATAAATCTATTTAGTCCTATAAGGACGAAAATAATTCTAGGTCATATGTGGTACTTTTTTAATCTCCAATAAGAAATCATGTACGTTCTGTAGGTACTTTTTGGATTTTATTATGGTACTTCAATTCTCTGTCATAAATAACTGAAAAAGTAATTTGAATCGGTTTGTGATACTTTTCGGATTTTCTCTGTTATTTTTTTCATAAAAATTAAAGGAAAAACCTTGAAATTTAAGATATATGTGGTCCCAATTGAGAGAGAATCAATAATATGTAATTTTGTGGTACTTTTTAGATTTTCTACAAATACTTTTTGTATTATTGTTTTTTGAGAAAGAGGAAGTCGAGTTTAGGTTAAAAATCCTGTTTAAAAATTTACTTTTTCCATTAAAATGATTATCTTCGCGTTAGAAAGGCCCTCCGGCAGAAAATACTTTTTGACGTATACCTTACAAGGTTCGAAACAAAAAAAGGGGTTTTATCAGCGAATAAATGTTCAACTTCAGATTAATAACTTAATAACTTTTTAACGGGTTCAAGTATTTCTTAAAAAAAATAAATAAAAAAATTAATTATCTCTGAAACTATAAGAGATAACCTACACATGTAAGGCCATTTTAAGAATATAGACAAGGACTATCAATATGCAAAATTTCATTTTGTCTCAATTCATAAATTAAGTTTTTGGCGAATTTTAAAAAAAATCAACATACCCGAGGTGTTCTAATTTGAAGAGTAACCGACTACGCGTTTGACTAGATAGGACCCCTGTACTACCCCAAATAAACTTAAAAATTCCTTAGCACTAACCATGTGAAATTTTATGAAAAATCTTTAAGGAGTGAAAAGTTATTGAATTATTTCCCAAAAAAAAAAAATAAATTAAGTCACACTGATTCTGATCGATCAATTGATATTATCGTGTCTCCTGACCGGATAGGGGTCTGAACTTCTCTAAATGAACTTATAAACACTTCAGCATTTACCATATGAAATTTAATTGAGATATCACTAAAGGTTCAAAAATTACAGAATTATTTCCCAAAAAAATACTATCTGTGCTGCAGCTAAGAGCTTGATCGTTCATATAACATTAACATGTGATCATTTAAGACTCAATTAATTTTTGGCCCATTTCTGAAGATGGTGATCTCTTTGATATTTTTTTTTGTGAAGATCAATTCGATCGTTATCATTAAATCAAAATATTTAGTTTTCAACATCACAAATAAACCTCTTTTTTATAAAAATATGTGGAAAAAAATGCTGACATTTCTTGAAACCTTCTCTCTTGACAAAAGTATCTATTACAACAAAAAAACAATTATTATAAAAATATAATTATCACTAAAATTCAATCAAATGCCAGACATATTGACATTAAAACCTAAAACCCCCTCCAAAAAAAGCAAATAATAATTTTGAAAGTGAAAATCGTAAAAAAAACAATTACAATGAGTGTCAAAATTATGTAGAAGAGGAAGAAAAAAACATGCAAAAGAAATTGTAACAAATTTGAAAATGAAAAGAAAACAACAAAATTAAATGAATTTTTTGTTAAAAATAATAAAAAAAAAGAAATTATCTCCACTTGTTATTGGTGTCAAGAGTCTTCATTAAAATTATTAAAAAAAATAATAAAAATTGAAATAATTTTTGGGGAAAAAAATAATGGAAATTAAAAAAGGAGACAATGGGGAGATCGATAAAGTCGGCTATGGCGAATCTTCAACACCCTACACCACAAATGCATGTGATTTTAAAACGTTATATAACGTACATTCCCACTTACACATCAGATATATATAAAATATATAAAAGGAAAAGTCCATAAATCATAAAATTGACTATAACTTTTATTTCTACTGAACCGATTTTGATAATTTTTGGACTGGTAGTGAAGTGCAGATAACTTAATATCATGATATTTTATTCTAATTTGTAAGTTTTTTAATTGACAATTTTTCGAAAGTTTTTTGCTTGAACTTTAAGGTTGCCCCAGATATCGGTCTATATCTTTAAATATACCGAACCGATATTGTTTTAAATACGACACTTTTTAGAACTATGGCAAATACACAGGCCACTTATTGAGGACGTGAGGGAGCCCACAACAAACAGAGAGACCTACAGGCAGACAAACATAACTAAATCGATTTGATGCAAGAATATATATATAGATACATTATGGGGTCTGAGATTATTCCATTTTATTCTAATTTGTAAATTTTTTAAATGACAATTTTACGAAAGTTTTTTGCTTGAACTTAGGGGTTGCCACAGACATCGGTCTATATCTTTTAATACACCGAACCGATTTTGCTGGTTTTAAATAGGAAACTCCTCAGGACTATAGCAAATACGCAGGCCAAATTTCATTGAGCTCAGACAATTATTAACTACGTGATCGAGTCAACAACAGACAAAGAAACGGGCAGGCGGAATGCCCAATTTGATGCAAGAATATATACATACATTAAGGGGTCTGTGCTGATTCCTTCTTAGCTTTACACACAGAATGACAAAGTCAACATACCCTCTTCACCACTTGTGGTGGCGGAGGGTGTAATAATAAAAATAACGATAATAAATATTTTGAAAAAGAAAACAAAAAAAAAAAGCAGTTATTGTGAAGGTATTTTAATGTGTGATGCTGGTATTTAAGCTTTTTTTCCAAAATCAATTTATAACAATAATAAATTACACAATATTGAACACGAGTTAATTATTTATGACTTAAAGAAAAACAATAAAAATAAATGATTTATATTTTTTATTACAATTTTTGTTGAAATAATATTTTTAACACTTTTGTTTTCAGTTTTTTTTAGTGAAATTATTTAGATCACTTTTACACCCTTCACCACAATACAGGGTGTCCAAATCGACCTTTTTTTAATTTTAAACTAAAAAAATTTTACATATTCAGAACTGAGAAGTTTTTGAGTTGATTTGGGAAAACACAAGCCCCTAAATGATCAGGAGTGTAGTCAGTGAACCTCTCTGGTATGATGATTTTTGAAAAATTCACCAAAAATCCATTTATGAATTAAGCGAAAAGAAATTTCGTATATCATAAAATATGCTTATACCTCTCATAGTTTCAGAGATATTCAAGTCGAAATTGAATTTTTAACCCATTTTTAGTCTTGTTTATCATTTTTAAAATAGCGGACTTAATGTAGATCCTTAATTTTTTAATATATGCCAGATTCCCTAAAAAATTCTAAAAGATATTGGTGCAATAACTGTATAAATTTAGGCGACCGTTAAAAAGACACTTAAAAAATGTATATTTTTTTATTTTTTTACAAAAAGGTGGCAACATTTGATTACTTATAAAACCAAAATTTCCTTCTATGTTTAAGAATTTTTCTATTGTTTAATAAAGAAATCTTAATGGAAATACAAGTTAACTAAATCCGGACACCATTGGTGCGGAGACGTACCCAGCAAGCCTATCCAAACTTGGTAAATTGTTGGGGAACATTTTTTTTGTTAAGTTCTTCAAATGCAAAGCTGGAATCCATGTTTTAAATCAGCCCTTAATTAAAGCCATATATGTTTGATAAACGACATAAAAGGTATTTTCTGCGACGGCTCTTATACTGAAATTCAATAATTTTTGTGAAAAAAATGAAATTGAAAAAAAAGCAAATTTTCGATATTTGAATTATTAAAATTTTTTAATACTCAAATTTCTTCATTATATTTCGTTTATTTTAAAGAAAAAATTTATAACTTTGCTGTAAATCCGAACAGGAACAAAATAGATTCAGACTAGTAAACTGCTTATGTAAACCAGTGTTGCCAATTCTTGAAAAGCATTAGTGGGTAAATCCTTATAAAATAGTGACTAAAAAATGGGCTAAAAATTATTCAAAATGGCTTAAACGGTGGCTTAAAACAATTATTCAAAAATATTGGCTTTATGCCTTTTTTCCGTCACTATACGCCTTTCAATTATCCTTAAGATCCAAAATCATGGAAGCTGACTTTTCCATTGATAATCGTCTTGTTTTTTGGATATTTTTAATTGATCCTTTAAGAAAATAAAATTATTCTTAATTTATGTCAAAAATTAAACCTTTAAAGACTGATCTGCAACTAGAGATATACAGAGAATAATGTACCAAAAAGTTAATGAGTTAGATTCCTTTTTAAGCGCTTTATGAACAAACGTTTTTTGTATATAAATAGCGATTTTCTATAGAAATTGTAAGTTTAAATATATAAATGATTGATGAAAATGTACATGAAAACGGCTAAGGAAATGACTAAAATATATTTCATAGCAAAATTAAATTTTCGATGGCTTAACAAGAGTGAAAATGGCTAAATTAAGACACTAAATGGCTGAATTGGCAACACTGATCCAAAGAAAGTGTTGCTTACATCAACAATACTTGATACAGCTCAATTACATTGGCCCCAAAATTTGCTTTAGTTCTGAGAAAACCAACAACATCGTTTCAGTATATTAAAAGATATAAACCGATATCTAAGCCAACCACTAAGTTAAAGCAAAGAACTTTTCTAAAATACTTCATCAAAATCGGTTCTGCACTAAAAAAAGTTATAGTCAAAAATATAACGAATTTAGGACTCATTAAGTGCTCCTGCGTTATGTTTTAAGAGAAACGTTAATATAATGTATACATTTGTTCGTGTATGTGTGAGCGTGTAAGTACAAATCATAACATATTTACTTCACTCACATTTTTGGTGTAGGGTATTGAAAATACCGCATGGCCGAATATAGCATTCTAATCTGTCAGATTTAGTTTCTTCTTGAAATAAAATGTAACAAAATCTTTAATAAAAAATTACTTTACAAAAAAAAAAAAAAACATAAAATTCGTGAATTAAAATTCGCCATAATAAAAGTTTTAAATTAAAAAAAAGTTTTTGAACAAATTTGTTTAAATGTTTATTTTATTATTTATTATTAGTTGTTGTTTTTTATAAACAATTGTTATTGTAGTTCCAATTGTTTAAAGTCTGCTATAAAAATAACATTGACCCACCATTAAAACCTAAAAAAAAAATATACAGACTTCTGTCTTGGTCGCTTGCACACCTTAACATGGTTTTAGGTTACAACAAAATTTTCAAGTAAATTCAATACTTTTTTTGTTGTTGTTTTTCTATTAAAGTGATTTTTTTATAAATTGTAATTTTTTCTTTTTTGGCAAGTGTTTTACATTGTTAATTTTTTTTCTTGAAAAACACTCAAAATCCAAAAATAACGCTAAATATAACTGTTAAATTGAAAAAAAACAACATTGAAATTATGATGTAACAAATAAAATTTAGTTTAAATCAAAAGGGTGAACTATAATTTTGAAAATCAGTTCAAATTTTATAACGCTCTACTTTATGAAAAAGAAAAACAAAATAGTACCCTGAGAACATACAAAAGTACCACAGTATATTTTTATCATTTCTTTTTTCGTGAATTTAGTTTAATTTTCCCAAAGAGTTCAAAAAGTACCATTGGAACATTCATTTAGTACCATCAAATTCCCTTGGCTTTATATTTTATCTTTTTGAAACAATGAATCTTTAAAAATCCAAATAGTACCTTTAAGAGAATGTTGAACATTTCTATTCATTTGGAGTTATATCAAAATTTTTTCACACTTTTGGTTCATTATGTCAAAGAATTCGAAAAGTACTTAATTGTTATCTATTTCGAACAACGAATCTTTAATTTCATATTTATAAATTAGTTCTATTACCAAAAAGTACCTGTACAAAATCCAAAAAGTATCACAAAATTCCATATTGTCGATTCTCTCACATAAATGGGCCCACAAAAATCTTAAATTACTGTTTTTACATTAATTATTATGGAAAAGCCAAAAGTACCAAAAACTACAAAAGTACAAAATAATGGTTGGAATTGCTTGAATTGCTAAAAAAAGTACCTATAGAAAATTCAAAAAGTATATACCATACGAACATGATTCTATATAGATGTTGTAAATAGTACCACATAATATCCTAAATACTTATTTTCAAAATTAAACTTATTTATTACAAAGAATGCAAAAAGTACCAAACTTCGAATATTTATTTTTGTCCTCAAAAAAGTTTTCTTCAACTAAAATTTTCAAAAATCTCTGTGTATTTAAATGTCCATGTTGCCAATATGAATCAAAACAATTCAAAATTTCTTAAAGTTCTTAATAAAATATTCTTAAAAAAAGTACCATGTTGTTACTTAAATTTGGTACAATTTATGATTTGATAACTAAATTCGAAAAATAAACTTTATGACTAATTTAATATGACTAAATGTACCATAATAAATTTTGGAAAATTTGTTTTAATTTTATTTTTTTCAATATATAGTAATTTCCCTGTTTTATACCCTTTTTGGTACTTTTTTAATCCAAACTTATTTTTTTAAATTAGTTTTAAATCATTATAGCAATTCCATTCTGAAATATTTCAATCATTTTGTCTATAAGTATAAAAAAATATTTGCGGAAATAGTACCAAATATAGGTACTTTTTTTATCCCCTAAAAATCTAATTTGTAAAAAATACTAAACTTATGATTTTAAAAATAAATTCTACAAGTAAATTTTCATTAACTGTTTTGGTACCAAAAAAGTACCAAATTATAGTTCATACCTTTTGCCCTCAATAAATAAGTCCAATTTTAAGAAGGTACTAATCGCCTGTCAGCTTATTTTTTTAGGAAAAGTGACAAGTACTGAATTTTTTATACCAGTTTCGGTTTAAGATATATAAGTTTACTTCTATTACCCCCTTTTACCCATTACCCCCGAAATTTCCTAAAATTCCATCTTAAAAATTCTACTTGAGAGGGAAAGGAACCCACAGTCCGAATTTCATATTTATAGCTTTATTCGTTTAGTCTGTGAGATGTCGTCAGCCAATATGTCTAATTCAAAAATCGTCGTATTCTCAAGACTTCTGATCTCGGCCATCACATTAAAGTGCTTAAATCTCACAAACATTGTTACAGTAACAACATTTGATTCAAATAAATTTAAAGCTCTCGGAATAAATTATAGCAAAAGTCCAAAACCCTATAACAAGTTAAGTTTTAAATCTTAAGCTTAAAACTATTTCAAAAGCTTCTAAACTAAAATGGAATATTTTGAGCATGAATTTGGATTCTATAAATAGTTTCGAGTGAAAGCTTTAATTAACTTTCAAGAATTAAGCTTTTGTATTAATGTAAAATTAAATATGTGAAATTTGATTCTAAATGTTTATTAATATCTGATATAAATAGTTTCGAATTAAAGCTTTTATTAAAATTACATTTTCAAAAGCTTTAGGAAGCTTTTAAGGTGAAATAAAAGTTTTTCATTGCAAAAATAATTAAGCGAAAATAAAAACTTAAGACTTTAAATTTATATTTTAAAAATGGGTTTGGTGATGTACATACACTTATAGTTTCATTAAAAATAAGCTTTTAAAAGCTCTTGGGTTTAAATAAAACAATGTGAATTTCTAATATAAAACTTTGAAAGCTTTTCTTTGAAGCCTTAATCAGTGCTGGAAAAAATATAACTTTAATATGAAAATGCTGTAGCTTTAATTGAGTTTCTTATTTAAAGTTTCATAATAAAGCTTTAACAAAAACTCAAAAAGTTAAGTATATTAGAAAGCTTCATGTATTAAATAATTTATAAATAAATTTAAAATTAAGCACAAAAAGACAAAGTTCCAAAGTTTTAATAAAAGCTTAAACAATTTTTTTCATGTTTTTAAAATCTTTATCTAAAGTGACTGTTAGTGTGGTAAAGCTTTAATTAAAGCTAAAACTTTATTTAAAAAACTATTGAAATTTGAAATTAAACATAATTGTTAAAGCTGTTTTAAAGCTTTTCTAAAAGCTCTTTAACCAGTAGTTAAGGGGCGAAGCTTTAATTAAAGTTAAAAAATTTGCTGTTTCAAAAGCTTTAAAAACGCTTTTAAAGAAAAACTTATAATTAGTTTTCATGAACTAATTAAATTAAAAAGCTTTTTACAGCTTTAAAAAAGTTGCCATACTGTTAGTTTTGGAATAATGCCTTTATTGAATCTGAAAAATATGTCTGTTTAAGACTTAAAAAAGCTCTTAATTAAATTAAAGTAAATAAATTTCAATTTTTATTATTAATTTTTAAGCTTTTTTTAAAAGCTTAACAATTTCTTTTAACATTTTTTAATAATAAACTCTGTTAAAAAAAAATCCCTATAAAAAACGTTTTTGCAAATTCATGTTATCGTTTATTTTACTTTAAACTGTTTCATTATACCCTACACCACCTTAACATGCTGAAAAAATGGTGCCACCTTAAAGTGTACCATTCGACTCTGAATCATTTTCTGAGTCGATTTACTATGTCCATACAAACGTTAAGATATCTCGATAAAATTTAGGCTATTGAAATTGGCCTTGATTGGTCCAATATATCTGGTACTTCCATAAAATTGTTCTTCCCGGATTGGGGTTTAAGGTCATTAAAAGTCCTAAATATAAAGTGATTTAGACAAAAATGTGAGGGTCAGCCCCATTACTTTTCATGGGTCCCACACAAACTCCCATCCAAATATCACTTTTAAGGGCATAAACCTCAGATATACGTTGTTATTGTAATAAGTAATTAAATGAAAATAAAAATATACAAAAAATCTATGTACAAAATTATACGAGTGTCGGTCCATAATTTCTCATATAACCCTCCAGCAAAATTCATTTTAAAGCGTATAAATTTCACATTAATGTACTGCACACTTATGAATAAATTAAAAATTAAATTATACGAGTCTCGTTCATTAATTTTTCGTAATTACTTTTACAAACAAGATTATGGTGTAGGGGTATTACATAGTCGAGCTTCACCAACTATAACATCCTTACTTTTTTTCATTCCGTAAAAAGTTAAAAATTTATTTCACATTTTTTTCAATAAAAAAAACTTAACAAAAAAAACGTTTTATTGTGAAAAAAACGTGTTTCACGTTTAGTTAAACATAAAAATTCAAGGGCTTCTTCTTGCACATGATCTTTTACAGTCATCGTTATGGAACCTTTTTTTTTTTTTTGTTTTTGTTCCATTTTGATTTCATCTCAATATAAAGTTCTTTTAATTTAATGAGATTTTCATTAGATTTAATTTAAGATTAACAAACAATTGTGATTTTAATAATTGTTTGTTATCTCATAATTAAATGTTGGCACCTTCAACTAAGTGATTTTAAACTTAAAAACTAAAAACTAAAAAAAAATAATTTAGTTAATGATTAATGGGCGCCAATTTGAAACGATTCATTACACAGAAAATTATTTCAATTATTTTATTATTAATTTGCTTAAAAGGGGGTCTAATTTAGGATATCGGAGATTTTTGTTATTATCTGATTTTAGGGGGATCTTTTTAAGAAATTTGAGTGAATTTTAGTTTGCTGATCTTACTCCAGATTTAATCGTTATGCACATCCCACATTCTAAACGGCTAAATCGAGAAGTATGAAATTCGGTTTGGAAGGTTCATTCCCAACACATCTCTCTTTTAGATTCACTATGGAGGGATTTTTGCAAATTGAAGTTTGAGGGGGTAAAGCGATAAAAATCGACTCTGAAACAATACTTATCTATATCTGAAATTCTTATTTTGGCCCCAGGACAATGCCTACTGATTATGATCGTACAATTGCTTCATATAGGCCCCATAAAAAAAATCCCACCCGGACTGGGGTTATTCCTACATATAAAACGATTTTATCCAAATTTTGTGAAAATAAGTATTTTTATATTCTAAAACGATGTGTTAATTTATTCCTGGATCAGTCCATTATTTCCCATAGGTCCCATAAAACTACCTTTCTAAATATCATGCACTGAACCAAAAAAATTTAGTAAATATAACGAAAAAGGCGTAGAATTGAAGCAAAGTCGGTTGAATATCAGTCAACGAAATCTTTATTCATCATAATGAAAATTTTCATTAATTTTACGTAAATTCTTCAAATTGACGAAAAATCGTCAATATGACTATTTGAATTCGTTAATAAAAAATAGGGTTAATTTGAAAAATTATTAATCAATTTGATATGTTTGTACCAAATTTTAGTACCATAATTACTTCACAAAAAAAAACAAATTATACGAGGGCCGTTCATAAATTTTTCGTAGCAGTTATTTACAATCAACAATGTAAAATTTTATATAGCAGGACTTGACTAACTATAACATTTTTCTTGTTTGAAATTCGGTATGATTTAGGTAGAAAAAGGTACTTTGGTACTTTTTTACCCGAAAACATAAAAATTTAATTCCAATTGCATTCTAAAATTTATAAAAAAGAATTAAAAAAATTACTTTTCCGAAATCCGACAGTTAAGAAATTTCTCTCTACTAAAAATAATTTACCTCATATCTCTTAAGAGGAAATAGGTACTAAAAATTCAGAACATAACGCGTTCTTTTTTAAAAATATGGTGATTGGTGTTGGGTTCTCTTGTGAAATTCGGACTACTTTAGGGAGAGAAAGGATAAAAATTATAATTTATTACTTTTTTAGCAGCTAATTTATATTTTTAATCAGTAGACCAAATCACAAAAAAAGTACCAAACTTAAATAATGACATGGTACTCTTTTTTCGAGAAATATATTTTAAAAGATTCGAATTGTTTGGGTCAATTCTGCAACATTTGGTAATCCAAGTCGCTTTTGGCGCTTTTTAGATTATTTGTAGAAAATAAGTAAAATTATGTTATGTTCTAAATGGATTAAAAATAATTTGGGGACAATATGTGGTACTTTTTTAAAGATTCAAATGGAATTATGAACTCTTTGAATTCCTTGTCATAAGTAACCTAAAGACATGGAATAAAGCATATAAATAAACCCATATGGAAAAAGGTATTTTAGCCACTTTATGTGGTACTATTTGAATAGGGGTTTTCATGGTACTTTTTGATTTTTTTAAGGTACTTTTGGTACTTTTTTTAAAATACTTGGACACAATTAACTTTTTTTAAATTCTTTGTCATAATTAACATGAAATAATGAAAATAATTTGAGTGGTACTTTTTAAATCTTTTGTGGGTAACACGCGGTACTTTTTGCATCTTCTAAAATACTTTTTTAAAATTCTTTGTCATAATTAACATGAAATAATGAAAATAATTTGAGAGGTACTTTTTTAAATCTTTTGTGGGTAACACGTGGTACTTTTTGCATCTTCTAAAATACTTTTTTAAAATTCTTTGTCATAATTAACATAAAATCATGAAAATAATTTGAGTGGTACTTTTTAAATCTTTTGTGGGTAATACCTGGTACTTTTTGGATTCTCTGAAGGTGCTTTTTCAATTTTTAAAACTTTTTCTTTAAAATAGATAATAATTAAGCAAAGTGTAGTTTTTTTGGTACCATATGAAGTATCTCTTGGTACTTTTTGAAATCTTTGCCATAATTACCTAAAATCATTATTTCTTTTAAAATTTGTTACAGTTGTTTTCGATTATATTTCACTCGTTTATTTTATGTTTTTTTGTTTGCTTCATACTGATTTTTAATAAATTATTGTCAATCATATTAACTAATTATTATATTTTTTTATTCTCTCTTCTCATTTGTTTTATTAAAAATTTATTGTTTTTCATTAATTTCAATAAAACCAAAACGTGATATCTGAAGTTGTGATGAGTCATGATCATCATGACGATGTTTGCAAAAAAATAATAATAAATAATTTAAAATATTTAAAAACATAAATTTTAATTAATCAAAAACAGAATTATGTTTTTTCATGTTTTCAACTACAACATTTGTAAAAAAAGATTAATTTTCTTATTCAATTTCAAAAAAAAAAAAATCGTTACACTTTTATGATTTTTGTTAAAGTGAAAAAATGTTGCAAAAATTTGTTTCAAATTCAAGGTTGAATTGTTTTTATTACTCGATTAAAAATTGTACTAATCATTTGTTTTAGTTGATACTAAAAATTAAATTTAATTGACAGAAATAAAATTGAATGACAAATTAATTTAAGTGATTTTTTTAAAAAAAGGCCTACAATTTGTTGTTGACATTTCTGAATCTAAAAACAATTAAGAACTTTATAGTCCGACAAGACCGACCTTGGGTAGTCCGAAGTCGGTCTTGAGTATTAATGAGAGCAGAAGCCTCGTATCATTTAGATTGAAACCAAACAGACGGATGGACGGGCAACTTTTAAGAGAGCTTTTATTTTATACAGAATTTAGGACATAATTCTTTACAAAACCACCGATATAGGAAGTAGGGGTACTGATTTTATATCGCATAATTTCTGAAACCTCTCACCATGATCTAAAAAATTAGATCCTTTTAAAATACATCCTTCTTACTTCAATGCAAAAATAAAATTCGATTTGTATAACATAGACGAGTCCAGTGTATTATCTAAAAGCTTTATATTTGGCAGTATGGGATTTCCGATGAGTTAAGAGTTATTATGTTTTTTCAAGCATCATTTAGGTTTCTTAGTATTTTTTCCTCCCACTAATTTGAGCTAAACAGTTGAATGGTCTGCTAAAGCTCAGTTCTAGGATTTTAAATTTTATATAGGTTGTTGCCTAAAATTGCGCCCTCTATGTAGTGGTGGTGGAGAACTTTGCTAAATATTACATTACATTCTTCAGGACGTGGTATGGTGTTTTTTTTAAGTGATGAGGTATCGGGAGAATTCTTCGTTGTTTTATTTAGAATCACCCATTGACAGATCGAAGCTCCCATTTCAAGCGATGGGAATGCAAGTTGCGAAAAAAATCAACCTTGGATAGATCGGGTAAAATTTGGCATCAGATTTTTGAACATTTTAAATCCATTAGGAACTAAATTTGAAACAATCCATGTTAAAGGTTAGATTTTTGGAAAAGGACGTTAACAGTCACTGAGACCAAATCATTTATACTTTGATGCGTAGCAACTGATATCATCAAATTTGTCACAAACCCAAAACGTTTGTTCGTGAAAAGTTGGGAAAAATTTATGATTATCCTATATAGATTGAATAAGGAAAACGCAGGAATACTGAAAAAGAAAAAAAGTTTGAAGGAATGTAAGGATTAGGTCAATATAGACGACAGTAAGGAGACAAAATGGAATAAAAATAAAACAAACATTTAGAAGGATATAAAATGAAGGATGTTAAAACCTATCAAAGATGAAGATATCTTGAAAACACATGGAATCGCAGATTAAAAGTATATATAAATTGCGACCACAAAAAAGTAAAACAATATTGATGTAATAAGTTCATAACAGTTTAAGGACGAAATAAACATTAGCAAGAGTCGAATAAAATTAAAGGACTGAAATAAAAAGACAAACATTGCTCAGCCTAGTTAACGGACTTGGCAAAACACATAAAATATTTGAAATTGTCAGGAAAATAATTAGAGAAGGTAAGTTGAAGTCGAAGGAAGAAAGAAAACATCGAAAGAAAATGACATCATTGAAATTATCCACCTCGAAATAAACATCAGCAAAATTCGGAGAAAATTAGAGGAATAAAATAAGAGACGATAATTTCTTAGCCAATTATGGGGACTTGAAAAGCAATAAAATATTTGAAATTGTCAGGAACTAGGAAAGTATTGGAGAATGATGACTTCTCGTAATGAAGGTAAATTGAAGTCGAAGTAAACAGCAGAAGAAAAACAAGATAATTTAATTTCTGATATCAGTGCTGCTTGGAATATTGTCTACTCTTGAAATGTATACTGCAGATGTGATTAGATTTTTTCGGAACACGTAAGATAATGGAGAAAATAACACCCTACATACTCATGGGAAAGACAAATAAGTTCGAAACTTAAATGGGCCTATACTTTCTACAAGAATGATGGGAGCCTAAAAGGGGGAAAAATGGAGAGTCAGTTCTTCGCATAAATATTTGCACTACACATATACAGGGAGTAAGTAAGTGATTTCTGACAGCTAAGTTAGCTTTCTATTTGACAGGGAAGTCCGAGAGTAATCTCAGTGTAACTCTACGGACTTATATATTCAGAAAAAATAAAATTTAATCTTCAGTTGTCCAATTTATTCCAAAAAGTTCTTCAAGTAATTTCTTTGATTTAACATTGAACTTGACAATTCGTTCTAGTTTTTATTATAGAAAATATTCCGAAAAAAATGGTTTACGTCATTATTTAATCACTGATAATGTTGTCATATTTTTTAAAAAAATAAAGCGTTAGTTAAAGTTGTTTTCTTCAAAATTACTAAATTAAGTAAATCTTCAACAAAAAATTAAAAATACAGTTCAATAAACATTTAAAAATGCGTTTAGAATATTAAAACTCTGTTTTTAGCGTTTTTTTGGCAGCCACCCCCTTTGAATGCAAAAAAAAAAATGGACTTGCAATTTTCGATGCACCTTAACGTGTTTCACATATTAATGAAATATTTTAGTAAAATGCGTAAATAAAAGACGATTTTCTATATAAAAACGCATTAAATCTAGAATATTTAAAACAGTCTTAAGGAACTTTATCAACTAAAAATGTGGTTTAACGTATGGAAAAATATATATTTTTTGAATCGATAAATATTAATTGTAAATCTGTTTATATTTCCAGTTAATTATAGTAGCTACTTTGGCTGTAAGTGCCACAAAAGCTGAGGCTCCTTTAAATAGGCAAGCTCCTTACCCAGCGGCAGGATATCGTCCTGATATACCTTTCGATTTGCCTGGTGATTACTACCCCAACTATGATGTTGAGAGCGAGCAACAGTTGCCTGATCAAGCGGGATACTCTTTGAAATAACCAAACAGCGTGTGGATTTTGCAGGACAAGAGGTATTGAGTGTACCAGTCTCCGAACCAGAGAAACAGTACTTACCACCCAACGATCAATTAATATTTATAAATAATCAATTGGGCACCAATAATCGTCAGCCCCAAACAGTCAATAATAGACATAATCACAGACGCAACAGCAGACGAAATTGTAATAGACCTCAAAGACCCAATCCACCACAAATCCTCAGCCACAGCCTCAACCCCAGCCTCAACCCCAGCCACAACCGCAAACACCTACAGTGCTACCAGGTTTTCCCCCCGTAAGCATTCCCTTGCCAAAACCCAATACCGATGAACGGTTTGAAAGCCAACGAAAACCCGCTGCACAATATGGAGCTCCTGATAATACTATAGATCCTAGATTTAATAAACCAGCCTCACAATATGGAGCTCCCTACGACAACAACAACAATAATAATTTGGAACAACAACAACAACCTTCTCAGCAATATGGTGCACCTCAACAAGAACCTGCTTTGGAATATGGTGCTCCAGCCAATTCTCAAAACTATAATGAAGAAGAGGAAGAAGAAAAACAATATGCTTTAGATGCATTAAATGCTGCCGTCCAAAATTATAATCGTTTACAAGAGAATAATAGTGAAAAAATTGCCCAGGGTCAATATTTCGTTGTGAATCCAGATCATTCCATACAAAAAGTTAAATTTACCACAACAAAAAGTAATGATGAAACCAAACAAAATGATTTTACCGCCGAATTGAAATATACAAAGGTGGGGGAAATTAATGACCCCTTGTATAAGTATACAGCCGAGGGGCAATTGGTGCGCATTGTTAAAAAGTGAATTGAAAAAAAATAATAAGGAAAATTTATTGAACAATATAAATTGATGTTGTAGAGCTTCTGTTCATAGAGTTTCAAAATTGTTAGTAAAAATGATAACTTAACCCACCATTTTGTTGAAAATTATTAACAAATTATATGAAAATTTAATTAAAAAAATTAACGAATAAAATGCAAATTATTAAATTTATGATTTTATTCTACCGTTTTAATATTACTCAACTGAGCGTTACTCCGTACAGGTAGGACCATGTTCATTTCCGTATTCTGGACTACCACGCATTCAAGTAGGGATTAATTTTCTATTGGTTTCTAAACCCTTTTTCGATATACATTTCTGTATTACCATTCCTTATGCCACTGAACTGCCCCCGTCTATACTAATGGCTCCAAGTGATGAAAGAAAAGGAAGGCAGGTTTCTTTATTGAGGTTTATACTAGAGATTGACTGTAGAATGTTACAGGATGAAATTTGTGCAATCAAAAGATATAATCGAATATCGGATCATCATATCTATTGCAGAGAAACGTAATAGCAAGACTGACAGAAAATTTGATTTCCGGTCACAGCAACTGTGTCGGAAATGTCATATCTACTAACCACACGAAGTACGATTCTCGATAATGAATTCACCTGGTTAAATTGCCACTAGCACGCTTTAGAAGAAGCTTGGGGGATAAGGTATATGGAATTGCTTTCTATAGAAAACAGGTTAAGCTTTGGTGTTACTAGAGCGATCCCAAAACGCGACTCCAGCACTAGTATCCAAAATTGAGGTTCTAGATGTTAGAGTCTCCTTTAGGAAAAAGGATAAGTACAACATCCCTCATTTAGAGATTTCCGCCATCAAAAGGGCAGGCAATCGACTAAGGTGTAATCGAATATCGAGGGTTACCTTGATCTTTACTTACGTAAAAGAAGCCATCAGATCTATAGCAAATTTCAATGTTACATCGATATTAACGACTGAATTCAAGGTATTCCCGGTCAAGGTAACTGGAACGAGAATGACATAGCAGATGGACTAGCCAGAAAATATTTCATTTTCGATGTATTCTCTATCCGGTAGGGTTGCCATCGGCATGCTTTACAATAAGCTTTGACGAAAAACTACATGGAATATGTTATGGGCAATTTCCTGAACTATTTGGCGCAAATATAATCATCTATTACTTTTTAATAAAAACAAGTTAGGCTACTGGTTTCGATTTTAACTAGACATTGTGCTTTTGAAACCCTTGGGAACAGCAGGGTTCCCACCTACATTGATTTCTGTTGCAATTGGCAGGAACTGAAAGAAAAGACACTTTTCACTTACTTTGCTATTGTCATTTCTTTACTTTCAGATACTGGCTGATTTGGCGAAACTGTTATGAGACCGTTGAATAGATGTTGAATCACTTGTCTGTTCTTTAGGGTAAAACAACGAGTTAGGCAATGAATGGATCCAAGAAAATGGCCCTTAAAATTTACAAATTGAAACTCTTTTTAAAGGAATGGCTTTTCATTATCCCCTAAGCGGAGTAATTGTGCTCTACTTTAAAGGTCATAATTTCCTATAAATTAAAATTTATTTTAAAAAAGTTTAAAACTTATTTGTTACAATTTTTAATAATTTATTTTAACATTTTTTTATTTAATTAACTTAAAATGCCTTTCCGGGAGGACATTTATAAGTGAGTTATCCGAAGCATTTAACCCAATTCAATAGAATTGCAACGGAAAAAAATTCACATGGACTCAAAAAGTGATTGTAAGTCTATCAGTATGCATAAAAACATTATTTCTCCAAAAATCATTGAAATAATTAAAATAAACTTTAATTCGTTTTCCCTTTCTTATTATTTTAAAAATTCAATTTCAAATTCTTTTACTTTCAAAAATATTAACGTTTCACATACAACTCTGTTTGATAAATAAATAATCGTTTTCTTTCTCTCTCTTTCAAACTCTCGCTCACTATTTAATATTCTACCATCTCTAATAAAATAGCGATTACTCTCAATACTGTCATCTCTATTTTATTCATAGTAATTTTTTATTTTCTTCCATTCGTGCGTGTAAAGAAAATGTTAACTTATAATTTTTAATGAAAAATAAATAAATTGTTAATAAAATTAAACAAAAAATTTATTAAAAATGTTCACTATATGAAAATGTAAAAAGGTATTAAAAATTTATTGAAAAAATCAAACAAAATTAAAAGAATTTTAAAATTAAAAAAATCTTTCAAAAAAAATTTGGGATTAAAACCAGAAAAGATGAAAGAGAAAAAAAAAACAGTGTTCTGGCATGTGTGTACAATATGTGCGTTGGTGGTGGTGGTATACGAAGAGTATCTGTGTGTGTTGTGTTTTCATTATTTGTTTGGTTGTATATAGAGTAGTGTTATTGTTGTTGTTGTTGCTGTTTTTTTTATTGAACTGAAAAGCGGCAAACAACAAAGGAAAATAATGATTGTAAATAAAAACAAACAAACGTATCGCAAAAGAAGAAGAAAGCAAAAAATAACTCATACTACAATATGTTTAAAAAAACAACAACAATTTTAAACAGAAAATGAAATGGAAGCAAAATATTGAAAAAAAATATTGAAGAGATAATTTTGACTTTGATGTGCATTTTAGTTTAGTTTTGTTATTTTTAAATTCTATTTTTTCACTGTTTGCAAAAAAATGCTAAATCAAATATTTTTTAAAAATTGAAAGATTTAAAGAAAATTTATTTATTTATTTAAAAAAATTTTGCTTTATTTCTGATAATTTTAAAAGTGAAACCAAAAAGTTGAATATTGAGCAAAAACGTAGTATGACCACAGTGGCCACAATATTCGTTTTCAAGTAAAAATAGCTACTGGGAATAAAACTTACTAATATCCAGCTGAAGGAGTGTGATTGAAAAAATCTTAACTACATATATGTTTAAGAGTTTAATAGAGAGACAGTGGCCACATTATTTGTTCTCAAGTTTAAAGAGCTATCGGGAATAAAGCATACTCATATCTAGCTTAAGGACTAAGATCGAAAAATTCTTAACATACATATATGTAAAGAGTTCGAAAACTTACATTCAGAGAGTTTGGATTATTAGCTTCTCCTTGTACTAATACTACATCATTCTTGTTGTTGTAGCATTTCGGCTGTAATATTTCTTGGGAAATAAACTTTCTTTTGATACAGCTCTCGCTGGGTCGACAATCTTTGGCCGAATGTAACTTGGATCATTCCGGAACGGAGTTCGAATTGTCGTGGAAACGATTATTCTTGGATTTGTTTACCAATAGTGTCATGATGCAATGATTGAATAAGATCGTTCCCAGTGAAAGAGAATTTTAAATCACTGTGATCGACAGTGACAATAATGTTTTTTATGTTTATTTAAAACGGTTCATAAAAAATGACAGAGAACATAGCTTTCTTTGAATATGGGAATCTTTTTTAAAGTTCACATTGTGCACCGTAGCAAACGGATAATTTTCATTTTAGATAAATCGCAAATTTATGCTCAGCACCACCTTTAAGTAACTTTGCTGGTTAAATAATAACAATAGTTACTGTTCATAACTTAATTACTGCAGTTACCAGTGATTAAATCACAATCGTGAAAATATCGCTCAACTCTAATGTGGATACATTATGAAGTTTTATGAGTGGAAGCAGCCTTATTTTAACATTTCTTGCTGTAAACTTTGTTATTTATAAAGCCCATTGTAACAAGTGATTGACTACTATTGATGTTACAGCATATTGCTTACCAATTCAAGAACTTTTTGGAAAAAATTTTATCTGTTTTTTGGGTACTAAACTTTTCTTCAACATTCCCTCCTCATGCATTAATAACATTTTTTTGTCCGTTAAATTCTTGCGATAAATTTGCCAGTACATACGTTACATCGTCCATTCAATTTCCGTGCTATGTTTTTGGCCTCTAAATTTTTAACAGCTTTCCTGTCTGGAACTTTTTGAGCCTTAAAATCAAATTAAATCTGCATTTGCTTTAACAATTCATATTAAATAGTCCGAGCACTAATTTAACCCTATGAGTTGGGAGCCTTCCAAAATTCTAACTGAACCAGGTTTTCTATCAACGAACATGTGCTCAAGGTACAGTTTAATAACATTGGAAACAGTTTGATGGTATATATTTGAATGCTTATTCCACATTTTGTAGGACCAAGTTGGGTTTCGTTGAAAATCTTCAATAATTTTTTTTTCTGGTCACCCATTTTAATCAAGAAAAGTTCAAGTAGTACTTGGGTTAAAAGTTTTAATCAAAAATGCTAATTAAGATTTTTTCGATCTCATTCCTTTATAACCTAAAACATAACGCGGACAGAAAAATATTGTGGAATTATCACACCACCAACATTTATGTGGAATTATGGCCTATAAAGTGATTTTTGGAAATGGATTTATGTGGGTCTAACTATCTTTTTTTAGTTAAAATACTAACATTTTCTTGAGATCTAAGTGCTTTGAAGTGATTTTCCGAAGTAAGTTCAATTCCTGTGGAAACTAAGGTTATGTCTACTTAAGAAGTGATTGTAAGATGAATGGTATTTTTCAAACCACAGCTTTTCTTCTCTACACAGCCATAGATAATGTGGGGTATAAAATTTATTAAACAATTTTATTATTTATAAAACAAATAATGATTAACTTTTGCATTTACTTTTCAATATTCAAAAGTACATATTTGTTAACAGACACTCCTTTGTTTAGAATTTTTAAATAAAAGCCGCCAAATAGATTGACAGTTTAAGAATTGTTTTAATTATTTGCAAAACAAATTAAATAGTTATATTATTATTATAATTAAAAAAAAAAAACTTAATAAAAAAATAATTACTTCCAATTCTAGATTTCCACCCAGAAAAAGTTAAACACAAATCAATTGCAAATTTTTAAATGCAAAAACTAAAATATGCCGTTTACGTCCTGCAAATACCAACCATTTATATGGTTGGTTATATTCCTTGTAGCCATTGTTATAAACACTTGTATGGCTTATCAAAATACTAATTCAAATACAATACTACAGCAACAGACAAATGTTCCTTTAATACAAACTACAAATAATGGCAACACCCTACAAGAAAAACATGAAGATAATTTTAAACTGATAAGCGGAGGAGCAGTAGAGCCAAAAGTAGCAGCCCTTAATATACCAGCTGTTAATATTGTTAAACAAAAAGTGCCTTTACAATATAATAATAACACCATAGAATTGGTACCATCCAGCATAATAACACAGGCCAATGGTGCGGCAACGGGGGCAGGTGCAGCTATAGTAAATACACAATTTTTACAAACACCCGCTAATGCCTTCTTTAGCAATTACAATAGTCAGCAAAATGTTCGCCAATTGTTGAGAAATATAGATGAGCGTATAAGAAATATGAGAAATGTTGAAATGAGAGTGGCTAAAATTCAGGTAAGAACAGTGTAATGGTTGGTTAATATGAACCGATTTACGTATTGATTTAATTTTATAATTTTTGTTTTTATAAAATATCATCATTTCTTTTTTCTTTTTCATGAGACCTAAAGATTTATTCCATTTCTAATAATTATCGAGAGAGGGATTTAATGAAGGGTTTAGGAAGTTATGGTCCGATAATTGCAAAATTTCTATAGTGTTTTCAGGTCATATAAATCTAAAAGATAATAAATATTATGACAATACAAACAATTTTTTTAAGATTTCGAAAGTGGGACTAGTTGTGGACTAATGACATGTTGACTCATTTGCCAGGTTATTCACAACGTTACATGGACAGACAGTCATCGTTAAATCAGATCAGAAAGTGATTTTTAGTCATACGTTGTACCTAAAAGTAGTCGTAACACAAACAACCACTTGTGGTGCTGAAGATTATAAACAGTGAAATCGAAATATGCTTAACATACATATATGTAAATAGAAACGAAACCACTAATGTTAGTTTCTATTGAAATTATTATTACAATTTACAAAAAAAATATTTTTTTAGTATTAAACACAAGTGATGATTTTGAACCTTTTTCAGAAATCTTCCGTTAACTTTTATAGTAATTTCTGTCACTTTATTCGACCGTGTAGTTCGTCTACATTAATGATCGGCCTCAAATTTGAACATCGTTTTGAGCTCTTAAATTGTCTTTAAACAAGTGTCCAATACCTCTCCACTGGTCTTAGATCCGGACAGTTTGAATAATTTGCCTTTCTTTCATTAACGTTATTATAGAGCTTTCTGTCACCTTTCATTTCCTTTTTAAATCTACCACGCTTTAAGATACATTTTGTGTGGTCTTAATTTTTTTTTAACAGGAGCTCAATATCTCTCCATTGGCCCTAGCTGCGATCAGTTTGGAGGATGTTCTCTATAAAACTCCATAATATGTCCACTTATTTTTGGCCTGACTTGGCATCCTGTCACTATTTTTAACAATTCTTTGATTGCTACAAGGACAGCAATGCGGTATTTGTTCCAAGAGAGGCAATTCTCCAAACTGAACGGAGCGAAATTTCGATATTTATAAAGTCAAATGATTGGCTTCTTTTGTCACAATCGTATATTCATTTCGTCTTGAACTCACTCCCTACATCAAGGTTTTAAAATAATTAATCATTTATCTTTTTTCTCTTTTATAGGAAATTTTTGATTCCATGCATTTTACCTCAACAGCTTCTTTCAGCTTTAATCGTAACATCTCTGTAACAAATGATAAATCACATGATATGTCCCTTTTGGATTTGAAAATGCAACAAGATTTATTGTATTTTAGCAAACGTTTAACTTTAAAATTGGAAAAAGCTATACATATAGTACAAGATCTAAGGGATTTCTTTCAAAACAATATAACACATATCATGCATTTCACGGCTGAATATGATGAAGAAGATTTAGAGGAGGGAGGAGATGAGGATGGTGATGCTGAAGTGGAACCAGAATTTGATATGGAATTAAATGATATTGAAAAACCCTTGAGTAGTCACATAAAACCATTGTATCTGAATACCTTTATACAGTCTTGTTATGATAGAGATTCCTCAAGTTTTGAAACAACAGCAACCTCCGAAAATTATAATAAACAACAAATTCAAATATTAAATTATGACAAGACTGATTTCACCATACGCTCTTTAAGTAACTATATCGATACCTCATTGCTCAATGAAAATAATGAATTAACTTTAGAGGCCAATGCCTACATAAAAGAGAAAATTAAATCGTTAAAACTTTCCTTGCTCAAAAATGATTTGAAGACTACACCCTGGAGTAGAGAGAAATTTCAAAATAATAATCCCAAATATTTGGGGAATCATATAAAACATATTTATTTCCTTTCACGCAGTGATGATGCCAGCGATTCTTATGTTAAATTTTATAATGATTTACATTTTCGTTATCTTTATACATCGGCCATACAAAATAAATATGTATTTTTATTATTGGATGTGGGATCTGCGATGAGTGGTGAATTATTGGAATTGGCCAAATCATACATATCAAATATTTTACATATGTTATCAAACAATGATTTAATTTCATTGGTCTGTGTTTCCGATGAAATAGAAAATATGCTTTTATTGGATGCCTCCTCTTATGATGCAGCTAATGGTTTGTACTCCACCACCAGAGAACGTAAAGAGGAAATTTTAAATTATATCAATAGTTTAACTTTGAGTCGTGCTTTAACTAATCATTCATTGGGTTTTGAATATTCCTTCAAAATGATATCACGTTTACAAAATAGTTCATTGATAAGACCGCAACAGCCCATTGAATTTGTTTACATAACACGAGGTTTATTGATAAATTTCTCCGACTCCCGGCATGTTTTAAATGTTATGGCTAAAGGTCAAAGATCATTGCAGAGACCAATTGTTATAAATGCCTGTGGTGTGGTATTGGGTAAGTTGGTTCTACACTTATACTTATTCCTTAAGATTATAAAGACTTTTGGCTAAAATTTATTTTTTTCAGATGAAAAAAGAATAATGTATGAAAAGCAATTCCTCACGGAAATATCTTCACAAAATTATACCAAATATGATATAGATACCAAGGATTGGTATAAACCGGAACACAGTTTAACTGGTAAACTCTTTATGTTAACTAAAACCCATCAAGATGTTATAATACAAGCAGCAACTGCCATATTTGCCAAGGATTTCCAAGAGCCTCATATACAAAAAACTTGGCAAGTTCACACTCCCATAGTGGAGGCTCGAACAAGGGGTAAATTTGAAATTAACATTTTCTATAATAAATATTTTTAAACTTCTTTTTCTTCCAGATTCCATAGTTTCTATTACTCATGCCATTTTACCATTTGGTGTGGTGGGTGTGGATTTATATCTATCTGATTTGATAGAAGATATTATTAGTTATCAACAGCAGCAACAGCAATTCTCTTTAGCCAATAAACAAGAATATTCCTATGCTTTTCTTATAGAAGCAGATGGTAATACTTTAGCTCATCCTGCCTTTCCGCGACCCTTTACCCAGAGTCAAACTCCTTTTCCCGTGGATATTCAATATCTGGAAAATTCAACCGACTTTGCTAGCATCAAGCAGAAGATGTTAAGTCAGGAAAATGGTCATATAAATACCACTATTTATTTAACTAAAAATAGACGTCAAGATAAATATTTGCGCACTTATCAATGGCATAATATTTTGGGTATTTATATTCTGTGTATGGTGAACACCCGAAAATTTGAGGATCATATGAATTCTTCCAATTTTAATAAAGAAATTAAAACGGCTGCTGCTTCAATGCCTCAAGCATTGCCCTTGACTTTGAAACATTTTTCGAATAAAAATAATATGGCTTTGTATCCTCCCCATCATCACCAGCCAGAGGATTATGAGGAATATTATACTACTTTGGATTTAATATACCATCGTTTGGATTTATTGCCTGCCCGGGATTCGAATAATCTTTGTCGTTATTTTCGTCAAGTTGCCACTATGGAGGCGGCTACTTTGTTTTTAAGTTCTTTGGCTTTTGAGTCCCCGTTCACCTTTTTGCACAACAATCTTGTGAGTTCCTCACAAACCCAATTGCATACTGTGGAAAGTATAATGGCTTATTTAAAAGATACCACTGGTCTATTAGCAAATCCTGGTCTTAGGCCTCAAATTAGACAAGAAGTGAATGCCCTTTATAATGCCATGCAGCATTTGAAGAAGAGACATCAAGATGCCCGAGGCTCGCTTAAAAATTATATCATACGCCGCTATATAGCCTCAGTTAATGGTGTGCTACAGGTTTTTCCCGGCTGTTTGCTCAGCAATAACTATGATCCATCCCAAAGACCCTGGTATCGTAAGGCTATACAACATGCTGGCAAAATCATAACCACAGAACCTTATTTAGATGCTGGCGGTTCAGGTTATATTATCACTATAGCCCACACAATATTTGAGGGTAAATCAAATGCTTTACATTCCATAGAACGTGATCAGCCCGTGGCTATAGTGGCTTTGGATTTACCCTACGCTTACTTCTATAAAATGATACTCGATTCCACGCCCTTGTGTCAAATGCATAATATCAAATGTTTGCTATTTGAAAATGAGGGCTATCTGATAGCCCATCCCTCTATGTTGGAACCCAAATCGAGTTTGAAAAATCAAAGAAGACCTCATGAACATTTAACCCATAAGGAATCCTATTTGGCCAACGATATTTTAAATCATAAAAATTTAGTGCGCAAATTAGCCTGTGCAAATTATCAAAATCGTACTCTACAACGTTATTACATCTTTAACACTTCACTCAATGAGATTTTAACAAATGTGGTGCACGGTGAGAGAACTAAATACGCCATTGCTTTACTTAAAGGCAGCAATATATTTGCTGCTGTTTTGAATTCCACCTGTGATGGAGGCGCATTTTGCCCCTGCAGTACGATAGATCGTCAATGTTTAAATTGCAAACGCATGGATCAAGCAGATTGTGAGTGTCCTTGTGAATGTCCCATGCCGTTAATGCAACAAACACAAGAGGAAGAAGATGATAATAATGGTAGCAAAGAGCATTTGTCTTATTTAAATATAACACATCAATATGATTATTGTGAACCACCCTACGAGCCGTATGTGGCGGAACCTCAAATTTTAGTGCAACAGGAGGAGAATGTTATGATGTCATCTTGTGTCAACATTAATTGTGATCTGTTTGCAACACAGAGCGAGTGTTTGGCAGTAATGGGTTGTGAATGGTGTCAACAGGATGTGGATGGTAATGGTTTTGCAGCAGCGTTTTGTAGTGCTCAATCGGCGTGCTATAATGGTGAGTTATGTTCTATTAAATGAACGATTTGTATAATGTGATCTGTCCAGAGAAGAGTGAATGTGGATTCACATTGCTTAGGGCCTTTTTTTAATCCACAGAAGTCAAAGGTATTAGTGACGCACTTATTTCCGAAAAGAGTTTTCATAACAAATTTCAGTTTCAACGAAAATTTTAATTTTCACTAAAAATTCGTTTATTTACCAAAAAGTCAATCTTTTGCAAAAACAAAAAAACTAAATTTTCAACATAAAATTAAATTTTTCATCAAAAATTTTTTGCCCAAAAATTCAATTAAAAAAAAAAATGACAAAAATTCAATTTTTAATTAAAATTCAAAAGTTTCACAAAAATTTCAATTTTTCACATAAAATTTCAATTTTCATCCAATCCAATTTCATCCAATTTTTATCAAAAGATCGAAGTTTTCATAAAAAATTCCATTTTTAACAAAAAATATAATTTTCATCAAAAATTCAACTTTTAACAAAAAAATCTAATTTTCATCATAAATTCCATTTTTAACAGAAAAATCTAATTTTCATCGAAAATCGATTTTTCATTAAAAATTAAATTTTAATCAATCAATTTATTTTTTCTTTAAAAATGATATTTTTATCATTTAATCGAATTTTTCACCAAATATTCCACTTAATAAAAAATAATTTTTCACAAAATTTTAAATTTTCATAAAAAAATTAATTCTCAATAACAATTCTCCTGAAAAAAACTAAATTTTTCACTAAAAACTTCATTTTTTATCAATTATTTTCAATATTTTATAAAAAAAAATTTCAGTTTTCAAAAATTTTTCTTAAAATTTCGATCAAACTATTTTTCCCGATTTTCAAGTCAAAAGAGCGATTCGCAAAATATTGTCGAGAAAATAAATGTTTCAATTTGTTGTTTTTTTCCTCCCTTTCTTTTCTAGGTGTTCTAGCTGGTCTTTCTCCTTATGGCGATTTGGATGATGCTGATTTATTAGCAGCTCACGGCTATAATCCCTCACAAAAGCCCAGCACTTATTCCGCTTTTGGTCCGGTTGGTGGTGCTATAATTGTTTTAGCTATTGTGATAGGTTTTGCCATCTACTGTTATCGTCAAAATGTGGATACCTCATCGCAGGAGCAATTCTATATGGACTCTATGCAAGAAGAAAATTATGGTCTTCCTTTATCACGTTTCAATTTTGATGATTGTCAGGTTCATGATGACCCTCCTGGAGGACCAAATGCTGGAGGTTATGATCATACGGCCGCTCAAAGAAATCTTATGAATGCTGCCGATATATCACCATATCATATGAGTACCGGTAGTAGTTATAGACGTCCACCGAATGGAGAATCAGATCATGGTTATTCTACCATGACACCACATGAAGATTCCTCCGATCATCAGTGTTTCACATTAGCGGAACCTTTGCTATTGAACGATAAAAGACACAGTAAATCCGATACTATGTCCATATCAACTTCCATATCATCACCCACTAATAGACAACAACAGTCTTCCCATTACAATAGTTTTCCCACAAAAGAATCACGTTATAATTTAACTTCACCCAAAAAATATCAATCACCCAGTCGTGTTTATGAACAAACAACAATTCCTTTACATCATCATTCTCATAATCATAATCACAACAATGATGATGCCACAAATGTTACAGGAGCCACTCATTTCATATTAGCACCTGTTACCGTACACAGACATATGGAAACATCCGAATCATAGCCATAATGTTTTTTTTTTAATTAATTAATTAAAAGAGATTAAGAATTTTTCTTTTCTTTTTTTTTAATGAGAAAGCAAAAAAAAAATAATTATATACGAACTGTTTTCTAAAACAATTAACAAACAACAAATATTTAATTAATAATTCCACCTTCAGTTGATTGCCAATATTAAATATTAAGTTTAGTTAAGTTTATTAAAATAAAATATATAAATTTTCCATTCAATTATTTTTTAATAGTTTAACTATTAAGGAAATTATGAGAAGATAAAGAGGATGATTAAAGAAAAGTTTAAGTTTAATAGTGAGAAGATGAAGAAAGAAGAAGGACATTTGCATTTGAATGCATATATTTTTATGAGTGTATTAAGTTTAATTGTTTTTTTAATTAGATTTATTGTGAGTATTATTATATAATTTTTTTAATAAATATTTTGCAGCAAATTTAAATTTTTCTGAATTTGAAAAAAGAAGAAAATACAAAACAAAAAACTAATTCATTAAAAAGTACTTATTTCCAAGTATTAATGCTTTATAAAGGAAAAAAATCAAAAACAAAAAAAACTATATCTAAATAAAATTACAATTTTGTATACTACTACCAACAACAATTACAATTATAAGTCTTATAAAATAAATATAAATTAACAATAATAAAAAAATGTTTAATATTTATAAAACAATAAAAGAAATTATTGCGTATCATTTAAGTAGCGAATAAATCATTACAACATGGATCTGGCTTAAGCTGGGAGAGAACTCTTTTTATAAGAATTTTAAGAAAAACATTCTGGAAACAACATTTTTACGCAACTTGGAAACGACCCGAGTCACACTCAGCCAAAGATTGTCCCAACTTTATCAAAGAAAATTTCTTTCCGCAAGAAAGAATTATTGGTTACAACAACAAAATACCAGGAAAGAACCTAATCTAATACAATATAAAGTGTACACTGATGGATATTCCTATAAATGCATTTAATTTTAAAATCCTCCACCACCACAAGTGATGAAAAATTTGTATATAACTTTTTATTCCGTGTGTAATGCTAAGAAGGAATCATCTTAGACCCCATATTCTTGCATCAAATTAAAGCCTGAATTGATTAAGATATGTCCGTCCGTCTATCTGTTGTTGACACGCTCACATGCACTATAGTTGACAAAGCTAAATGAAATTTGACCTGAGTATTGGTTTTAGTCCTGTGAAGATGTCTATCTAAAACCAGCAAAATCGATTCAATATATAAAAAGATACAGAGCGATATCTGAAGCCATCTCTAAATTCAAGAACTTAGAATGAAATTTTGACATAATATTATGTTACATGTACTTCATTACCGTTCCAAAAATATCAAAAAAAGTTTTAGCCAAAAATAAAACTAATTTTATGACTCATTAAATGTTCTTATGTTATATTTGAGAAAAACTTTTATACGTTTATGAGTGTATGTGTTAGTGTATGACGAAACATAACATGTTTACTTCACACATGCATTTGTGGTGAAGGGTATTAAAGAATGTGCATAGCCGAATAAAGCATTCTTACTTGTTATCCCTTTTTTTAATGAGAAGCTACTTAACTATACTTTTCTTAATTAAACAAGATTCTTTATATTGGTATTTTTGTTTGCCTTAAGAAGTGAGGTCGAAAAATTTTTAACACACATTTTTTATTAAAACTTTTAACTCAAGTATTTGGTGATTGTTTTCTTAATCAATTTACCTTTAGAAAAAATGTCAGCTATTATGTTTAATGCCAAACAAATGTATATGTAGTTATCTGATTCCTACAAAAAATTTTACAATCATTCACAAATCTGCCATCCAACTGTTTCCAATGCTATTAAACAGTATAGGAAGAACTTGCCCTTTTATAGAAAACCTGCTTTAGATCCACCTGATGTTTCTAAAGCCAAAAAATAGAAAGCATTTTCAAAAGAGCTCCCAACACATCCGGTGGGAAAGCAAACTAGTTAGTTCAGTAATCAGACTATTTAGTACGAAAAGTTAAAATTAATGCAGTTTTAAAAAACATACAAAACTCAAACAGTTCCGCTGCTAAAATTTAGCACAGAAATTTAGATCAATTTTTCTAAAAAATACTCTTGCTGCATAATAAATGATGAAATGTATATTCTGGCAAACTTTTCGCAACTTCTTGGTTTTACATTTTATGTTTTTGATGCTCGAGGAAAGTTTGGGACCCTTCAAAATTTCTTGGTATGGAAAGGAATATGCATTTGCGTCAAAATAAACCAATAATTTGTTACAACGGACTCTATAAATACTAAAATTTACTTTAAGGAATGTTTACACAAAAAGGCTGCTTTTATTCATTAGACTTAAATTTGTGTCCACTTATTTTTGGCCTGACTTGGCATCCTGTGTTTATTTTTATTTTTTTTTTGTAAATTGTATTATTAACTTCAAATGAAAAATGTTATAGTCGGTCAAGCCCATCTATCGAATACCCTACATCTCCAGAAGCAATGAACCGATCCTCGCATAATTTGGCGTATCGATTTAGTATATCAAAGACTTATTTTGGGTCAATTTTGGTAAAATCTCTATATATTAAGGACTTTTATGTGCTTTAAATCTCATTCCGAGAGGACATTTGAGAGGTACTTGAAATATAGGACCGAACATTGTCAATTCCAATAGGCTTCGTTATTGGGGACAAAATTACAATATGCAATAAATTTCATCAGGATAATTCAAAAATTGCGACAACGTTCACAACGTTTACATGGACAATCAGACGGACGAACAGATGGTCATCATTAAATCGACTAAGAAAGAGATTTTGAATCAAATGGTAATACTTAAAAGTGGGTGTAAGACCATTTTCTCTGTATGTCACAAACATCAAACACAAACGGAAGATGAACAATAAAAGTAATTGAAATTTATACGATTTTCCCTAATGAATTTACTTAAAATTCCTACAGGAACCAGTGTTTTCCTCTCATCATCACCCAGAGATCTCTTAAAATAATGCTCAAAAACATTCTCTCTTCGACAATAACCTCTTGTCCTTCGGTTGCAATCTTGACGATGTTAATGAATATTTATTTTTAAAATTACATAAAACTCACGCATAATCATTTAATGACGCTGTCAAATACTCAGAGTTTACATTAGAACAATTGAAAATTTGCAACTCAAAATTTCTCTTTCAATTCAAAATATTTTCTGCATCAGATGAATTTGAATAAAATTGATTTTAACAAAAGAAATCTCATTTAAATTTGAAAAGTAAAATTTTCAAATCATTTCAGTTGTTGGGTGTTGGACGAAAGCGTAACATACGCTGAATAAATATAATTTTGCAAATAAACGAAATCTTAATTCTAAATTAAGATAAATTTCGTTAGATATTCAATAAATAAATTTTAATATTTGTTTTACCAAAAAAAAGTGAGTTGAAAGAATAAAAATAAATAAAATATTGAAATTAAATTGAAAGTGAGAAATAAAGAATTCTCGTTTATCCAAAAATAAGAAATATTAAGATAATAATTTAATAATTTTTGGGTTATGTAATATATATATACATATATAGTTATATGTAATATAAATACATAGATCTGCTTAGGAATTACAACGCCATTAGTGTCAATAAAAATTGTCAAAAATATAAAGTATTTTTCTATAATCACAAGATCTTTTTATGGCTGCTTAAACATTATTTTAGATAAGAAATAATTTGAATTTTTGAAATCTTGTTCAACCATAAAAGTTGCACAAAAAATATATATTTTTTGAACGGAAAATCGCTTTATTTTTGCAATTTCTTTCCGATTGATTTCTTTTTTAAATTAATTTCGTAATTTTGTTTAGTTTCGAAAATGCTACATAGTTTTGTTTGTTTTTGTTTTTTTTTTTTAATTAATTTGCAAAATGTTAATGTTAATGACCTTCAGTGAAAAATTGCATTGAGATAAAAGTTACATCATTTTTGGCAGATTACAACACAACATAACCTCAAATAAATTTTGTGTTCATTTCCAACAGGCAGGCCAATAAAAAAGTTCATGGACAAGAGCTCATAAACTTGAAATTTCAAATAATTTGTTTTTAAATTTATTGAGTATAAAAATTAATTGTCATTATTTTATATTTTTAAATGAATTTTAATTTCAATTGGTGTATTTTTCAGCCAACCCAACAAAATGTTGTTCTCGTCTTTAATAGAGGCTGCTCAAAATTCTCCTTTTAAGAAGCCTTTTACCACAGTCAGCTGTGAACCAGCTTTGGAAAATGGTCAATTAACAAAGAATCATAAAATCCAAGCTGCTGCAGCCAGTTCTGGAGGTAAGTTTTGCTTATAATCAAGTTTTTAATTAAAGAAAAACGTTAATATCTTTTTTATCCAGATTCCTGTGAATTTGGTTCCACCATGTATTTTGCTCTCTGTGGTTTGGGTGGTATTATCTCTTGCGGTAGCACCCATACCATGGTTGTACCTTTGGATTTAGTTAAATGTCGTCTTCAAGTCGATCCAGCCAAATATAAGAGTGTGGTAAATGGTTTCCGTGTTACCCTAAATGAAGATGGTGTTAAAGGTTTGTCTAAAGGCTGGGCACCCACCTTCATTGGTTATTCCATGCAAGGTCTCTGTAAATTTGGTCTTTATGAAGTATTCAAAGTGATTTATTCTAATGCTATTGGTGAAGAGAATTCCTACCTCTACAGAACTAGTTTATATTTGGCTGCCTCAGCTTCGGCTGAATTCTTTGCTGATATTGCTTTGGCTCCTATGGAGGCTGCCAAGGTTAAAATTCAAACAACACCCGGTTTTGCCAATACTTTGAGGGAAGCTTTACCCAAAATGTCAGCTCAAGAGGGTATTGGTGCCTTCTACAAGGGTTTGGTGCCCTTGTGGATGCGTCAAATTCCCTATACCATGATGAAGTTTGCTTGCTTTGAAAGAACTTTGGAATTGTTATACCAGTTAGTATGATAAATTGAAAGGGGAATGGTCAAAGATATTATTTATGTTTATTATTTTCTTATTTTATAGGTATGTTGTACCTAAACCTCGTCAAGAATGTACTAAAGGTGAACAATTGTTGGTTACTTTTGCTGCTGGTTATATTGCTGGTGTATTCTGTGCTATTGTTTCACATCCAGCCGATACAGTTGTGTCTAAATTGAATCAAGCTAAGGGAGCTTCTGCCTTTGATGTAGCCAAACAATTGGGTTGGTCAGGTAAGTTAAAAGAAAATTTTAAGTTTTACTTTTTGAATTATAAATATTTTTATTGCTTTTTAGGCTTGTGGGGTGGTTTAATACCCAGAATTGTTATGATTGGTACATTGACTGCTGCCCAATGGTTTATCTATGATGCTGTTAAAGTATATTTGCGTATGCCCAGACCACCACCACCAGAAATGCCCGAATCATTGAAAAAGAAGTTGGGTCTTACTGGTGATGCCAAGTAATTTCACCCATAATACAATTTTAGCTCACCAAATATTATAGATTAATGTATAAATAGTTGTATTTTAAAAAAAATTGAATTAATATTTGAAAAAAAAAATGAAAATTCTAAGACGAATTTATAGAATTTAAAAAGCGACTAAATGCAGAAGATAAAAATAATAAAGATAAACAAAAATTATATAATAAAATTAAAAAACAAAAACTATAAAATAAAAAAATAAATATTTAACAAAAAATTACAATATTTTACATGAATAGAAATCATAGAGAGATCAAGGGAATTTATAGATTTTTTTCTTTGCTTAAATTGAGATTAAAGGTTCGTACACACACTACTAAATAACATTGAATGAAACTTGCTCTGCTCAAATTAATGAGAGAGCAAAAGCCGTTCATAGTGCAGGGTGAAGTAAACCTCACGTGTCATGAAATCCGTTGATTTCAATCATTTTTTAATATTACGGAAGGACTTCATAAAAAACAAAATAAAGGAAAAATTTTCATCCGCTCTCCAATAACTTTCGAGATATAGGAACCAGGAATTTCGATATATAAATGCATTCTTCTTGTTTCACCGTTTAAAAAGGTCTTTTTATTATCCCATCATTAAACCATTAACAAGTAATGATGCTACATTCGGCTATGTCGAATCTTCAATACTCTCCTCCAAAAAAGCATGTGAAGTAAATAAGTTATGTTTCGTACATTCACACTCGCACTACTGAACAGAGTTTGAAAAGTTTAAGAATAGTAATGAAGTACATACAGCTTAATATTATAGCAGAATTCCATTCATATTTGTAGATTCATAATTGACAATTTTACGAACTAAGAGGCTGCCTCAAGTATCGGGTTATATCTTTAAATATGGTAAACCGATTTTACTGGTTTAAAATAGGAAACTTCTCAGGACTATAACAATAACCCAAGCCAATTTCATTGAGATTTGTCAATTGTTTTGGATGTGATAGTTTCAACAACAGCAGACGGTCAAAGACTCAGATTTTGATTTGAAGCCAGAATATATATACATTATTGGGTTTGAGATGATTCCTTTTTAGCGTTACACACGGAATGGGAAAGTTACATAAACCCTGTTCACCACTCGTAGTGGTGGAAGATATAACCATTTCAATATTTTAATAAAATTACGCTTTCGAGTTATTCAAAAAATAACGATTAATTTTAAAATTACAAAAATCTCAATAACTGGACTGAACAACCCTGTCTTTGTTACAGAATACAACCCTAATTTATAAAAAACAACCCTGGTTTCATAACTGTTGCTCTCTCTCTCAATTTTTGTTAAGAAATTCAATAACAAAAGAGAAATCATAACAAAACAAAACTTTTTTTGATCAATTGAAAAGCTGAAACACGTGCCGGAACGTGTAGTTTCAAAAAACAAAGAAATTTATACATAAAAATGGTACAAAATAAACAAAAATCATCAAAACTTAAACTTCCAAGTCAAAAGATTAATAAAAGGGCTGCAGATATTAATGACAAAAAATGGGAAAAGGTAAAAATTAAAGGAAATGTCATAAACGAAGAAGGAGTTGGTTTAGAGGGTCTAATTGGCTTGGAGGTTTTGGAGGATTATGATGCTAATCTTATAGGAACAGCCAAGGTAAGTAACAAACATTTTATGTAAATAATTATTTTTAAAACAAATAAATTTTTATCAAAGCCTAAATTGTCACGCAAAGCTAAAAGAATGGAACGTAAGAAAGAATACAAAAAACTTAAAGCAACAGAGGCTGCCGGGGAGGAAAATGATAATGAGGCGGAAAGTAGTGATGATGCAGATAATGACCAGGAAGTTAATTTAAATAGTAAAAATAAGAAAAAGGCTAAAAAGGAGGAATATTTAAGTAAGAAATTGGAGAAAAGAAGACAAAAACGTGAGGAACGAAAATTAAAACGTAAACTGGCTAAACAGCAAATATCAAATAAAGCTGAAATTGTAAATCAAACTAAAAAGGATAAAAAAGGTAAATTAACTAAAGAAAAACCAACAGAAGATCGTTTTAAGTTATTAAGACCACCACCTCAAGAGGAGCAGGATGAGGAAGAGAAGACTGATCACAGTGAGGAAAGTGAGGAAGAAGAGGAAGATAAAGTGCCTGTTTTAGTGGATAGCAAAGCTATTGCCGTAGAGGAATTAGAGGTGAGTTCAAAGACTTTTATGAAGTTTCAGTTATTTAAGCAAATTTCCCATTCATGTCTGAACCATGAAACCGTTTTTGACCAAATATTACACTCTTATATTTTTTACTTTTAAGGGTTGGAATGGTTTGGGTGTACCTCAACCTATTTTGCAAGCTTTGGCCGACAAAGGTTTTAAATCCCCCACCGAAATACAATCTAGAACTTTAGCTGCTGCCATATTAGGTAAAAAAGATATTTTGGGAGCTGCAGAAACTGGTAGTGGTAAAACATTAGCTTTTGGCATACCAATGTTGGCGGGTATAATGGAATTGAAAAAGAAAAATGCTCGCTCAGGAATAAGGAAACCTTTGCTAAACAACAAAAACAAGAAATCTAAACATAAAAAATCCACAGAAGATTTAGAAGAAGAAGCCATGGAAGTAGATGATATGCCAGAATTTAATGATTCAGATGAAGATGAAAATAAACATGAAGAAGGCGGTGCACTTTATGCTTTAGTTTTAACACCCACTCGAGAGTTAGCCGTGCAAGTTAGAGACCATTTGATAGCAGCAGCCAAGTATACGGGTATTAATGTGGCTGCTATATTTGGTGGTTTAGCTTTGGCCAAACAGGAACGAATATTAAATAAACATCCTGAAATAGTGGTGGCCACACCAGGACGTTTATGGGAACTATATCTACAGGGCCATAAACATTTAACCAAAATTGAAGACATTAGTTTCTTAGCGATAGATGAAACAGATCGTATGGTGGAAAAGGGTCATTTCGAAGAATTGAGAAGTTTGCTAAAAGTTATTAATGAAAAGGAGGATAAAAAACAATCCAGACAGAACTTTATATTCTCAGCTACTTTGACTTTGGTCCATGATCTACCCGAACATATGCAAAGTAAGTTTTTAAATAAATTAATTAATTAATTATAGAAAATAATTTAATTTCTTTTAAAGGGCGCAATTTCGGCAAACGTCCCAAATTTGTAAAACAAACCTCGGAAATGAAGTTACAAAATTTCATAGAAGAATTGGGTATTTCACAACCCAAAATAGTGGACATAACTAGATCACAACGTAAGTTCAAAAAAAAATATTTTAATTAAACAATTATATGAGATTTTTTTGCAGAAACTGCCCAAAATTTGACGGAATGCCGTTTAATTTGTCCCCTGGATCACAAGGATTATTATTTATATTATTTTGTACAACGTCATCCGGGTAGAACTATTGTTTTCTGTAATTCCATTGATTGTGTTAAACGTTTATCTACTTTATTTGGCTTATTGCAATGCAATCCTTTGCCTTTACACGCCAATATGATACAAAAACAACGTTTAAAGAATCTAGAAAAATTTAGAGATGATCCCTGCGGTTTGTTAATAGCCACTGATGTAGCTGCCCGAGGTTTAGATATTCCCAATGTAGAACATGTTATTCATTATCAGGTTAATTATATTATATTTTTTAATTTAAATTATATTTTATTGGAATAATTTTTATTAAAGGTTCCTCGTACTAGTGAAAATTATGTCCATAGATCGGGACGCACAGCTAGAGCCAATAAAAATGGCATAACTGTTATGTTTATGGAACCCGGTGAGGTCAAAAGTTATGTCAAATTGTATAAAACTTTGGAAAGAAGTAAGCTAGAAAATCAAATTTTAACAACTTACCTTTTAGAAAATAACTTGCATTCTTGTTTCTTACTTGATATTTAATAGCTGAAGATTTACCTTTATTCCCGGTATCTGAACGTTATTTAAATGCTGTAAAGGAACGTGTAAATTTAGCAAGAGAAGTTGATAAACAGGAATTAAAATTAAAACGTACCCAAACAGAATTAGGCTGGATGAAAAAACATGCTGAAGAAATGGATATGGTAATAGAAGGTTATAATGATGAATCGTAAGTATATAATTTTTATTAATCTTATTTTTCTTTTTACTTCATTTTATTTTATGGGATTTTACAGGGGCAGTGATGAAGATGAAGATGCTTTCATTATAGAGAGGAAACGTAATCGCATGCAATTGGACGCGGTTAGAGCTGAGCTAAAATCCTTGTTGGCTCGTCCTATATTCCCCCGTGGCTTTAGTTTCAAGTAAGTATTACATGTTTGTGCCTTAATTTAAAGAAAAAGTCTTTAAATTTCGTTTTCATTTTGTTTAGATATCCTTCTGTAAACAGTGAATTGTTAGAAATGTCACAAGAAAACCAAGATAACCAAAGTGCGGTTAAAGTAATGAAAGATGCCATTGAAGATTTGAAAAATGCCAAGAAAATGCGCAATAAGAAAAAGAAAAGTTCTTAGTTTTAGAAAAACGTGTAAATATAGAAAATAAATTAATTATAAATAAAAATTTATATAAATTTTACCATTAATGTTTTGCTACATAATAACGTACACCATTCTCCATTAAAGATCGGGCTTGTTTGGCCATTAATGAAGAAACCGATAATACCGGTGTCGTGAAGCATCTAAAAATTTCAATTGAATTAAAAATATAATTGAAAAAATGTTGAAAAACTTACTGTATATAAGGTTCAATATCATCTAATGTCCATTTTGGTTTGGTCTTAAACAATAAACGCATGCGATCATGAATATTCAAAGGTAAATTATCCTCAGCTAAAGATCTAATGCAAGGTACAGGACCATCTTTATCAAATATACCCAAACCTTTTAAATATTTTTCCTGCAAATATAACAGTTCAATAAACATTCCAAACATAAAATAAATCATTCTACCTCACATTTCATGCCTTCGGGTAAAGCCTCTTGCCATGTGCTCAAAAATTCATCTACACGGAATTTTAAGCCCGGCTGTAAAATATTCTGTGCCACTATACGTGCGACCAATTCTTCTTTGTATGTAAATCTATTTCCTTTACCTTCTGTTGGTACAGTATACAAATCAAATAACCCCTCCACAATTTCTTTAGGTGCTATGCCATCCAAAGCTGTTATGGTCTCTTCCCTTTCCACCTCATCTAGAGGCCAAGAGTTTTCGGTGATGAGACCTACCATTAAATTAACAATTCTATATTCATATTCACATTCCAAAACACGCATCCAACCCTCGTATTCTATGGCCCGATAAAGTTTTAACCCTTCTATAAACTCTTTGCGACTACATTGCACAGTGTCTAACAATTGTTCGAAGGAGAACAACAGTTTACGATCAATACATTCTTCATTTTCAGGACCCGAATAACGGGTTAATTGCAATAGATCACCCATTTTACGAAATCTGGGTTTAATTTCGCGACATTCAAAATATTCATGGAAGATTTTCAATATTTTTCTTTGTTCCAAACTACGTTCAATATCTAAATCATCATCGGCACTATCATTTAAACTCCTCTCTAAAGAAGTATTACCAGTACGGGGGCTTTTCAAGGGAGAGGTACTAGTGGCAGCGGCAAATTTTAAATCCGGCACTAATAATAAACTATTAGAAATTTCAGCCGTTTTAACATCATAAGTTTTTTCATCGGTACATAACACCACCTTTTCATTAAGACCACCCTTAAAATGTAATACTTGGCCATCACGTATCTGGCCCAACATATGATCATCTAATTCTAATAATTTCAAATTATCACTAATAATATCAGCCGAGGGATAATATAAAGCCTAAACAGAGGAAATGTCAATTTTAAAGAACAACTTAATATAGATGATGGTTTCTGCAATATACCTGGGTAACTGGTGTAAGATTTCTTTCATCCAATTTGGCATGTTTTATTATACCCTTTACATCTTCCAGAGTGCGTACATATCTTTTGGAATTAAATAAAATAAAACGTTTATCTGTAATGTGTAATATTTACTTACAAATGCTCTTGTTCTTCAATTTCCATGAATTCTTCCATTTTGTAGAGAAAATTTTTTAAATTTATAAAAACTAACAACTCCAACTAACTAAACAAAAATTAACATGTTTAACCGCCAAAATAATAAGAGAACTGCAAAAAACAGAATTAGGAAGTGTTTGACAACACGAGTATTATTTTAGGAAGTGTTCAGGATTATACAATAACCTGTTGCAGTTTTAGTAAATATTACAAAAACAATGTCTTATGAAAACGTCAAAATTCTCGAAAGAACATAAGCAACACAGAAACATACTTACAAACATATAGTAAAGGATAGGATAAAAGCGTAAATGCATACTGTAAACAAACTTGTTAGTAAAGCGAGATTTAAAAAAATAATCCGTGGAGCTTTTACGACCACCGTATTAGATCATTCCACCATGAACTGATGATGAACTACAATAAATATCTTTAGAACTTCAAAATACTCTCAAATACTTAAATAGATAAAACATTATCTGTCATATGAGAGAACGGAAGAAATCTAGATCCCTACGCTTTTGAGTTTTCACATTTAGTTAGATCATGAAAACATTTCACACAAAAAACAAAATGAAGAACAAATTTTTTCCACTCTCACATAATTTTTGAGACACAGGGACCTGGAAGATTAGTTTTCCCACTTAATGCAATATTATTAGGAACAAATTATGAAAAGTATTTTTTAAGTATAAATACTATTTGTAGTTTCAAATCCATTTTTTTCATTTGATAGTTTAATATGTATTAACAACATAAATATCATGTGAAAGGTCTTGGAGAATCCTTTCTAATGGTATATAACAGTCCTTATATTATTGACACATGTGGTGAAAAAATTCATATTTATAATTTTATACCAAGACCATTTTTACAAAAGTGCTAAAATCTCACACAGGCATCGATATAATAGTATTGTCCTACATAATGAACATTTCAAAATTTTAATAAAAATTTTTTCATCCTTACATCAAAGTTTTTGGGAGTTATTTTTACTTATTGGAAATTATGTCATTGGAACTTATTCATTTTAAGGTTAGTTTTTCTATGCTACCGGCCTTCGCCGACCTTAGGGACATTCTTCTCAGTGAAATTATTGTGACCTCTCACATGATGCCCGTATAGTTCTAGTATTTCAAATATCAAACTATAAAAATTATCTGCAATTTAAACTTGACATACTATATCTCAGAAACTATCAGAGATTGGATTTAGTAGTTGTGGCTTTAATAATATTAAAAAAGTGTTTGAATTCAATAGCGTACGGATCTTAAAAATACATTTAGAAATATTTTTCTTACTTATTTTCATTCGAGGAATACCATGCGAAAAGTAAAAACATTATTTGACATCTTTGATAAATACTCAGCTCTGGTGCCTACACATACAACACAAATCAAATCCTTTGACATTGTTGCTGCATACACAATTACATGAAATACAACTCTGTTATGCTGCTAGCGTCAAGCAATGTTATTTAATTCTGCCACAAATGTTTAAAGCATGCTTGACTGCTAACTTTGCTGGCAGAGATCCAATCCTGCCAGCGCTTCAATCCTAATTCAATCTCATAAGAAATACATTACAAAATGCTTGAGTTGATTTAAAAACTTCTGCCGAGAGAATCTGCTCGTTTTGCTGCGGCAGCAGCACATGTGTGAGCAGAAAGAAACGGATAGAGAAAAATAAAAACTAAAAAAATAAAGGAAAATATACCAATTAGTTTCCTTTTAGTAAAATTAGATTTTCTTTTTTTTACAATAGAAATGTCAAATTTATAAGATAATATTTATTATTAATAAATTATAATAAAAATTTATTTAAGCTTAATTTAATTAATTGTTACTTGCAACGTCAAAATGGAGTTTAATGAAATTTCCATGTGTATGGATGTTAAACTGGACATTTATGATAAACGCCCAGATTCCTTGAAATTCAAAACGTGGACAAAATGTCAAGTGAAAATTGAAGCCATTAAATGTTTACCTTGTTTTTTACGTATAAATTTTCAATCCTTGGAGCAACAGGATGACGAAGAATCCGCCCAATTAAGTGTTTCGATAAATGTTCCTGGGGTGACCATTAGTTTGGCCACCTCTCGTACCAAACAGCATTCGTATGGTTTATTCTGGACGCACAATCGTCGTGATTGTTTTATTTACTTTGCATTGGATACGGAAATGGGATGTCGCAAACATATGAAATGGATTAAGAAATCGATTAAAAATTTGGAATTATATCGTCAGGTATTTTTGGAGCAGAGAAGAAATAGTCGTGGTCCTGGTTTATTGGCAGAAGGTGGTAAAAAAGAGGATAAACAAAAGGAGTTGAGGTAAGTTACTAATACAAATTGATTCCTATTTTATTTGTTTTCATATACAGTCATAAACAAAACTATTGGTACATCAAGTGTAATTTTTTTTGTTCCCAATTTTTAAATGTTTAAAAAGTTTTTACACAAATTAAGAATGTGTTTTTGTAATTACTTTTAATTACATAGTTATACTAACTCGATTTTCCCGAACAAAAGTATTGACAAAGCTATTAAAAAATATTTACACTATATGCAATTTTTTAGTTCTTAGTAAGCAAGCCCTTTTGCTTTATAACTTCATGCAAATGCTTTGGCATTGAATGGACTATATTTCTTGTAACTTCCTCCGTGATTTTTATCTATTCTTCATCAAATGACTTTTGAAGATCACATTTATTTGAAATATGTAGTTTCATGATCAGTTTCTCTAGTTCTTTCCACAATTGCTCAATTGGATTTAAGTCTGGACAGTGCGGTGTGTGCCGTAAGACATGAGTCACGTTTGAATACGCACATCAAGGGCAGAATGTTTCTAATCGTTGTCTTGTTGAAATCTGAAACTTGCTTGTAAATTTAACTTTCTCGCACATTTTCTTTTAAAATATTTAAATAAAATGTTTTGTCCATAATGCCGTCTATGAAAATCTGGTCACTGACACCCGCAGATGTAAAACAGCCCCGCACAATTGCATCACCTTTGCAAAAAGATATTGTTTTTCATATTTCTTGCGCTTAATTTTGTTTATTGAGGAAGTAAGTGGTTTACGTCTAGCAACTCGATCATAATAATCAGTTTCATGCAGCACTCTACGAACAGTAATAGAGTAAGGTTGTCCGGTTCTATTCGAAATTTGTAAACTTGATTGTCCTTAAGAGCCATTCACTATGCTTCTAATAGTAAAACGACTTCGTTCCATTATTTGACCTATCTGGATATGATTTGACTTGGTTATGCAGGTGCAGTATTAGTTTCGCTCAAATTCACTAGTCTCTTTTCGTTTTGTGCTCATTGTTGGTTTTACAGGGATTTTGATTTGGAATTTATGTCAACAAATTGTTACTTTAACCGATTAGAAAAGGACTCATAATGATTTATTGCATGCAAGAATATTATATTTTCTCTCATGGTTGCAAGATTTCTGAAATTTCATCTTCTTATAAAATAAGGTTATAATGGCAGAAAAATTAATATAAAATACAAAATCCTTGATGTACGAATAGTTTTGTTCGGGACTATATATATATGATATCCATGAAATACAAAAATAACTATCGTTTGAGATGTCTTAAGAACACAAAAAATTAGAATTTTTAATGAAAAATTTAATTTTTAGCGAAAATTTAAATTTTTAGCGAAAATTTGAATTTTTAGCGAAAAATTTGAATTTTTAGCGAAAATTTGAATTTTTAGAAAAAATTAATTACAATTTTTATAAAAAATTTACTTCCACCCGCTGTAGTGCCGTTAAAGATGCCCTCTCTGCTTTGGGTCCTCTACCACAAATACCCGATGCTAATAATAGCATAAATTGGTCACGGCGTGTTTCACGTGCCTCGGAAATCTATGAAGAAATATTTGAAGGAAATTATCCTCCACGTTTGTCGCGACGCTTATCGCGCACTTCAATTGCTTCTGGTATTTATGAAGAAATGAAACCCTGTTCCCCCAATATACACTCAATTGTAGAAGAACATTTAAATTGTCCACCTCCTTTACCACCTCTACCAGCTCATCGCAAAAGACTTAATACATGTGAATCTGATCCCTTTGCCGTACTGGGTGAAATACCACGTTCCAATACTAATCCCGAATCAGATTTGGCTAAGAAGAAAAAATATAAAAATGTTTTGGATAACATATTTGGGGCAGGACGTTCGAAGCGGGCTGAAAGTGTAAGTGAGACTCCTACTTGTACTATGGATGATATTATAAATGGTGGTTGTGTTGGAAGTAATGAACAATTCCATCACATTTATGCTAATGAAATATTAAAACGTCAAACTCCCTGCTCTAAACCCAATAAACGTAATAGTTTCTCTAGTCCTGACTTATCAAAAATTAACTTTTTGGATACTTTTGATGAGGATAAAGTGGCTGCTTTATTGCAATTGAATAATTCCAGTGATTTGGAGGCTCATGTAGATGATGATTTGGAGAATGAGATTGCGGCAGTACACAATTACAGCTCTTTAAGTTTAGATGACTCGGCTATCGTGGCCAGCTCCACATCGCTGTTGGTTATGGCTCGATTGCAGGCTTTGAAATCTAAATCGGGATCTATGGAAAGTTTAAATGTTTCGGGGCAATTGCCTCAAAATTTCAATTTTTCCGCCTGCAATACTTCTTCCATTAATTTAATTGGAGCCAGTGGTGCGGTACCCTCAATACAAAAACTGAAACGTAACAAAATTGTTATGGAAGATGAATTGAGCGGATATTGTGTGATGGCTCCTATAATAACCAAAAAACAAGATAACCAAGAAACAGCAGCTACCACAACTTCATCTACCACTTCCTCTACTACTTCGGGATATTCTACAGGATCATATTGTTCTTCCTCTAGTTCCACCACTTCCTCAAATACTCAAGTAACCGAGACTAAAGATTTGCAACAATTGCAAACGATCAAAAGAAATGCAGGCTTAGCAGCTGCTTCGGAAAGTGATTATGATGAATTACCATTGCGCAAAACTCCTTTGCCTGTTATGGAGCAAGATTTTAGTAATATATATGAGAATATGCATAACACCGGTTCACCCTTTAATGCCAGCAGTGTTGTATTAAGACATCATGAAGATCACCATACCACGCCCTTAAGTAAAGATTTTACAGGAAACTTATATGAAAACCTTTTAACTATTAAGGCGGCCCAAGAACTGGAACAGCCACTTCCTGCAAATATATGTACAAGTACACCCACCGATTCACCAGCAGAGAAATTGTCATCGCCCTGTGGCTTAGAAGAGCAAGAAAATTTCTATCAAACACCCCGAAAATCAATTATAAGTGTGGATGATAAAATTCCCTCGTATTATCCAAATAGTTGTGATACTGTCAAAACGCGTAGAAGATCAAATAGTCCTACGAAACAGACAACACCTACTTCCGCCACCCATCATAAATCGGGAGACAAGGAGGTAAGTTTAAAGTAAGATTTTTGTTAAGAGGATTGTGTTTAATTTAGTTATGATTATTTTAGAAATCTGGCCCGAATACTTTGGGTCTTAAACATTTGGTTAATATTAAAATGAAACGTGAACGCAAGGAAAATCTTTACATATCATCACCACAAAAAATCATGGAACAACGTAAAAAATCTTCTATAAACTCTTGTCCCAACGACATCAGCAACACAAAATCGAAAAAATCCGTTAATGCTCAAAAAATCTCCGAAAATGTTTATACGGTTAATTTGACCAATAAAAAATCATTGCAACTGAATAACAATAATACACACACCAACAATAATAATACCGATAAAACGTCATATAGTGAACTAACTGAAACCGCCCAACTTAAGGAAAAACTACATACAGAACTTTTACAATTAGCTTTATTACAAAATATAGATTTTAAATTTGATGATACGTCCACAACAAATGCTACCACTAATGGCACTCCAAGTAGCATTAAAGTGCCCAGTACACCACCAGCCAGTGGTATTGCTAAATTGGAACAGGCTGAATTGGAATATGAACATTGCTATCAGGCTACCAAAGATGCTACTAGACTTTTACACAAATATGCCACTTTGGCGCCCAAACAATCAATGCGCATCAAGCAACAATTACAGCATCATTTACAGCTCAATCAAAGTTCAAATAAAAAAATACTCATGACACAATCCACCAAACTGGAATCACCTGTTTCCAATGCCACCGATATAACTGGCTCGAGTTCAGCGAATCTGGGTCCCAAGAAATTTGCCTCATTGCCACGATTTAAGAAAATTGATTTTTCACCTTTAAAACTAAAAATCAATAATGTTTTACAAAGAAATCAAACACCAGATTTTTAAAGTTAATAAGTTTTTAGTTTTCCTTTTATACACTACACCATCAAAGGTGATTTTACACCCACTTTTAGATATATCGAATGCCTCAGAATAACTTTCTGCGATGATTTAACGATGTCCGTCCATCTGTCTGTTTTTTCGTCCGGCTTGCTATTTCTGTAAAAGTTGCACTTATTCTACAGGCCGAAATTTAAGAGATATTTTGATGAAGTTTGGCACTAATTACTATATATTAGACTAAGGACGAAGCCTATTGAAATTGCTCCTAATCGCTGCATTATTTAGGTAGATTCCATACAAATGTTCTCCTTAAATGGAGTTTCAGACTCATGATATTCTGAGATATACAAAAATTTCAGTTAAATTTGATAGAAATAATTATTGTATTAGTCTAAACTCACATGCTGAATTTTAAGAAGTTTGATCCATGTGATGTATGTATAATAATATTTCATATATTAAAGTTTAAGATGCAACTAGAAAATACCGTCCCAGATTTTTCGAGTTTCCTATCGCCTTCTTTAAACTGCTACTTCCTGAAATCATTTCATATGATGAGAGACAATTTCTACGAGGGCTGGTTAATAATATTTCACGCCTCCGTTTTGGTGTATGGTACATAAGGTCGGTATTGGCCGACTATAACTTGTTTATTTTTTATATTTTACCAATTTTCGTCAAGAAATGTTTTTTTTTATATAAAATAAATTTTATTTCAATTTTATGTTTAAGTTTTTAGATTCAAAAGAAAAAAGGTTGTTAAATGTTTAATGCAAAGTATTATTTATGTTAAAAATGGCTTTAATTTATTTAAAATTTTCATTTGGTATAAATTTTGATCTCCTTAAAACAAAATTTATTTACAAAGAAAAAAATTAAATGTTCAAAAAATAATCGTAATTTGTTTAAAAGTTAAAAATTAAAAATTTTGTAATATCTTTAATGTTTATAAAAAATTATTAAAATGAAACTTTAAATTCCCATTTTAAAGTATTATTTTAAATTATATTTAAATCTAAGATTTTTTATAGAAAACTTTAATTTTAAATATTTATTTTATTATACTCTACACCACTGTAGGTGGTAGGGATATTATACGTTTTTTGCTTAAGTTGAGTCGATTTAACGATGTCCATCTGCCTGTCTGTCTAACTGTCCATATAAACATTGTGAACACTCTACAGGTCACAATTTTTGAGATACCGGGATGAAGTGTTCGGTCTATTAATTCAGATACCTGCCATAAAAATGTTTCTTCTGGAATGGGGATTTAAGGCCATCAAATATGAATCGATTTTAATGAAATTTGGCAGAAATTAGTTTTATGATATTCTAAACAATGTGCCAAATTATACGAGGATCTTTCCATTATTTTTCATAAGCCCCATACATATAAATCTCATATAAGAAGAATTGGTCAAATCAAGGAAAATTTAAGCAAAAATGAATGTCAATGAATTTTACGTCAAACGATCCATAATTTTTTCTAGGTCCCATATAATGCCCACAGAAAAAATCATTTTCAAAAGTAATAATCCCACATGAGTGTTAGTGTCACTTAATATATACTGTACTCTTAAACATACATTAAAAAATGTCTTTATAAGAGGGTGGTTTAAAAATTTTGGTAGCTAACACTTTATAACCAACCATGTGGTGTAGGGTATTTAAGAGTCGGGTTTGACCGACCATAACTTCAATTTTATTTTGTATTACGTTTCTTTATTTATCCTGTATTCACTTTGTAAAATATTTCTTTTAATTTATTATTTATTTTAAATTCTTTTGCTTTTTTAATTTAAATAAATTTTTTTATTTTAGAAAAATTATAAAATTTTTGGTTTAATTTTCTTTCTCGAAATGAAAAACAAAATAAAATTTTAGGTCAATTATTTTAATAATTTATAAACTATTATAAAACATATCTAAAACTGGCTTAAAATTTGCTTGCTAAATTAGCATATTAAAACTAAAACTAGTTAAATTAAACAGATACTAAACGGATCTCTTTAAAAATTAGTGTTCAAATTATTAAAAAACTTAAAATATTATAAATTAAAAATATATTATATATTAATAAATTTACCCTGTTTGAAATCTTAAGCTCAATTAGTATAAACAAAAATTTTAGTTAAATAAAAGAATAAAAAAATATTGTTGATTTATAAAAACTGAAATTAAGCTTGTTAAACTATTTTTTTTGTTGCTAAATTCTAAAATTTTTTATAAAACGCTTTTTTATACTCTAAATATGACAAATCAAACATATCACTTTATATGATTTTTCAATAAAAGTAACGACTCGACAAGAAATCGTTTAATAATTTATTAAAAGCTAATTAAATATCAGTATTATGCTTATAGAACAAAAAGACTTGATGAATTCATATAAAAAGTAAAAATTATGCTCGAATACAATAATGATTACCACCAAATTATAACTTAACAAAAATATGCTTTTAATATATTTAAGGGAAAAAATTAGCATTAATTGAAAAACAAAACTATTTTGAAGCTTTTAAAATTATAGAATATTATACTAAATGCAATATTTGCTTAGTTGTTGTATTAATTAAAATAAAATAAAAACTAATAAACATTTTATACTTTATACATAAATATATAGAAAATATATACATACATATTATAAAATTTGTATTGATATTAAAAATAAAGAAATGCTTTTTTGAATAAATAAAAACTTTTATTAAAAAAGGTTTTAGGTTTTTGAAATTTGAGAGGGTGACCGCTCCAAAGTATTCTATCGAATCTTCTCAAGTGCTGTGCAGTCACACAAAAGTGTCTTTTATGAAATATCCCAATCTGTCCTCTGATGCAACCAATTAGTTGGTTTGTCTTGGAGATGTCATACATACAGGGCAAATAATACAAGCAGTACGACATGTTGTCTCACAGAGCCATTTCAAAATTACCCCTGATGCGAGTCAAAGGCAATTCTACTAGAAGACCAATAAACTCATCGCCGAGCTTCTTTAAAGTATTTAGATAAGCTTAAAGCTTATGGAAAATCTTTTCTAATATGTCTCGGAGGGAGATTCCAATGATGTTTTATTGAAGTTAGTATGATGCCGATAATAAATTTTGCGTAGCAGTCAATTTTTACTTGTTTAACATTGATGTCGTGTAGACATCTGATCCAGATATCAAATAATAGTTTACAAAAGTTTTGTGGGCTGGAATTTTCTTAAACTTAAGGACAGTGAATTATTTTATTTGAAACATATCCTGCTTCTATAAAGCATGTTAAAAAGGTCTTGTATTTTAAATTTAACGACAATTTTTAATAATTATGGAAAACTAATATTCAGTACAAAGCGGAATATATAGTATCGCGACAATCTTTTAAAAATGAACTTAGTTATTTTAAATACTTAAATCATTACCACAGATTATCACCTCAGTATGATTTCGCAAATTAAACACTACAAATATTTTAAAATTACTTCAAGACTCGTCATTATTTTGTGCTATAAATAAATTAAAAATTATTACAATTTTAATATTGAATTAAGCTTAATTTCACTATTTAAGAAAACATCTTCTTTCGGCATGTATAAATTCCTGTTCAACTCGGGAATTTTTGGGAACAATGTAAAACAACAAAGAGCCACCACTTACAAAGAAACTGAAATTTAAACAATAATTTAAAAAATATATAAAAATTAATTTTAAAAATCTAAAATAGTTACCCTTTTTCTTGTAATATTTCTCTAATAGTCTTTGGGTGATCAACTTTATGTACACAACCTACTTTACGATTTTCATAATAAACATTAACAGTATCAGGGCGATAACTATTAGTTTTATCTAAAGGAAAAGGTTCAGCAAATAAGGAGTCTATAACATCAGACATACTAGAAAAATTAATTAATTGATTTTATAAATAACAAATCCATATTTAAAAAGTAACTTCCTCTACTTACGTAGCTTCCTCAGATAATTGTTGTTGAAAATCACTGTAAAGAAATTCGGGATAAGAAAAAGCTGCTGGCCATATTAAAGTTTTATTATCTTCATCCAAATGCACGGGATAATCTTCCAAAGGTAAGAATTTTGGCTTTAATAGTTCTTCCGTTATTGAAACTACTTTACCCGGCCTCTGGTCATCAAATTTAATTTTACGCTCTTCCAAAACATTACACAAACGGTGAAAACGTTGTGTCTTTTTCTTTAATTCGGCCGCCTCTTTACGCTCATTACGTTCTTTTTCCAGTTTCCTTAATTTATTTTTCTTTAACAGTTCATGAGCATTTTTATCATCAGGATCTAACTCCAGAATTTCGTCACATAACTGAGAACACACCTCAAAACGTTCTAATTCAAAGGCACATTGTGCAGCACGCCAGCGTGCTTTAGCATAATCGGGTTTAAATTCTAAAGCTTTTTGGGCATCAGCTAAGGCAGATCTAAAAAGTAGATTTATCAATAAAGCAATTTCTATTTCATATTTTTTAAAGTAAAGAAAAACCTGTAATTTTTTAAGAAAAATTGAGCTGCCGAACGGTTATTATATAGAACTGCTTGAACATCGGGCTTGTCACATTTTGCCTTGAGGCCTTCAGTAAAACTGTATATGGCCATGCGAAATTTTTTATGTTTCATATAGAAATTACCATCTTCCTTGTAATTTAAAGCTAAATCTTCAGCAGTATTTTCTTCCGGATCATATTTAAGTTTTTGCAATCCCTCAAACATGGGATGAACTTCATCACCGGGCTGAGGAGCTTTTTTCATGAAAAAAGGATGTTTTTCCATTTCCTTAAAAAAAAAAATAATAAATTTTAATTTTTTTTAATGATGTCTAATATCAAATACCTCCTGCCATCTATCTTCCGGCCATCCTTCCTCATAGCGTTTCTTTTCCAAACCATCTATAAAGGCATCCAAATCCGCATCTAATTTCGCTGCTAATTCTAGACGTTCTTGTTCCGTCCATTGTTTTTTAGCAACCTCTTCCTCTGTTATCATATTTTTATTTAATATTTAATACAAAATTTTAATATTTAGTGAGTTATTTTAATTTTTTTGGGAAAATTCTAGTAAGAATTGAAGACAATTCCACTTGTTGTTTAATGTTTACTTTTTGTTGTTGCTTTAGTTTAGTAGTAAGTGTCAAGAAATAAACATGTGCTCAAAAGAAAGAATGCAAGAGAAAAAATGTAAAACGCTGTGTTCAGTTAGCATTTAATAAAAATTCTTATTACAGGGTTGTATGTTCCCATAATAAAACTGTTATTTGCTTTTAAATGTGGGAAAATGGCTGTAATACAATGAATACAACATGGCAAAAACAAAATGCTATCAGAATATCAAAATGTTTTCTTTAAATAACGGAAGAACATAAACAACGAATTAACAAACTTACAAACATGTAGTGTAACAAAGGACTAAAATATATAAATACATACTGCAAACAAACTTTGAAAAAATTTTAATAAGAGAAGCAACAAAACAAAAAAATATTTTGCTGAGCTTTTACGGTCACCGTATAAATGTTTTTCACCATGGTTTACCCTTTATTGTTGCTTTAAATTAGTAATAAATGTTGAATGAAGAAAATAGAACTCTTTATGTGTTCAGTTAGTATAACATAAAATTCTTAGTACAGGGATGTATTTTCATTCATACACCAAAACCGCTACTTTTTGCTGTTGTTTTTAAAAATATGTAATGAATGTAAACTTTTGCTCAAGTGTGAATGGATTAGCTGTGTTCGGTTATCATAATATAAACATAATTAGTACAGAGACGTATATTCCCAAAAATAAAACCGTTACTTTTTAAATATAAATTTAAAATTGTAGTATTTAAACAACATTAAAGTTTAATTTAAATTTAAAGGGAAAATAATAATTATTAAAATTTTAATAGTAATAACAACCTTTATTAATCAGTGAAATGAATTTTGTTATTGTATTTTAATTACATTTAGATTTAACCTTTAATCAATTTTATTGAAATTAAATTATTTGCATTTTATAAATATTTTAATTTAACTATAATTGAAAGCAATACAATTTAAGTTAAATATTGTCTGAACTAAAGGGTTTAGTTTATACATTTCAAAAGTGCTATTAACATATTTCCTTGAGTTTCAAAGTCCACTAATTTTTAAGTTAAAAAAAATAATTACTTAAAAATGTATTCAAAGGCAACAATAGTTTACAGCACGTTTTAAATAATAAATATTAAAAATAATATGTAACTTTTGTAAAATCAACAAATACAAAAACGAAGCTGATGATGTAAAATATTTTGTTTGTAAATAAAACAATTGTAAATGAATATACGATACGATTTGCTTAGATTTTCAGTGATAAATGATGTTAAAGACCTAGTCAGGCAGTTACAAAAAAATATAGTGGGATTTGAAAATAAAATAATAAAAAATATTCAAAAGGAAAATTTGCTTAAATAAATTTTATTTGTTTTTTTACAATTTTTATTTATTTAGCTTAATAATATTTGCTAGGAAATCATGTATAATTAATTTATTTATTTAAAAAAATAGCAAAAAGTAAAATTAAAATTAAAAAGACTTCAACTGACCACTTAATACAAACATGCAGTAACTAAATGCAAATAAACGTTAAGAAAATATTTGAAGAAAATCACACAAACTAAAAATGCAGTTTGCAAAATTTACGCTTTTTCAAAATGATTTACTGCAGTCTTAAATAAAGTTTTGAACAAGTAACAATTATCGATTGAAACAGAAAACTAATTATTCATTTTTTTAATTAAATCATGTCTTTAAGAAAAAAATTTTTAATTCTTTAAAAAAATATTAAACTATAAAAAACTCATTAAATAATTTATAAAAAATTATTTTTAATAATCCATTTCCAAAAGTGTTATCGCGTGTTTTAATTGGTAATTAAAGTTTTTCTGTTTAAACACCCATTTTTTTCTAAATTTGTTATTTTGTATATATTTTAATTGTTTTTAAATAATTTATAACAAAATCAGCTTTTAAAGTTCTCATGACAAACAGTGTGATGGTGATCCAAACATGTGTTAACCTAAATTTGAGTGGAAAATACCCACCCCTTGATTTTTGTTTATATTTTTGTTGTAAAACGTGTTTAGCTCAAAAATTCAACACTTATAACGAGTGTTTATTTAAATAATTTTTACAAATTGTCACTTAACGTAATATCAGGGATGGATTTTGCGATAGAATATTAAAAATTATAATATGGACTTATTTGTCTAAAAGGTCGGTGGGGCATTATAACAATATTCGTCCAGCCGACTATCTAGGTAAAGCTTGTGATCAAAGATGGCAGTTATCTTGATGAAGTCTAACACATGCTGTTTTTTATACTCTAATGGAAAGAGGCCCTTTCCAATAAAAAATCATTTCAAAATGCAAAATGCTCCCTTGGCAATACTTTATGATGTATTGCTTACGATGGTGCGCCCTTAGTTTTTCATAGCTATCACTTATACATATACGTATACATAGTCAGGCTGGGGTGACTATAGCTTTTTTAAATGTTAATCAAGGTATTATATATAGTGTATAATACATTATAACACAATTATAATTTATTATACGTTATATTGTATTATAATTAATTATAAACCACTATAAGGCGATTAGAATGAGTTATAATCAATTATAATGCAATTATAATTATAATCCATTATAATGCGATTATAATTAATTATAAACAATTATAACGGAATTTTAATGTGTTTTAATAAATCATAACGCATAGCAATCCACTAAATGCAATCATAGTACATTATAGTTTAATATTCTATGATTATAATTTCTTACACAATGTATTAGAAGCCATTATAATGCTATTATATTTTTTATAATACGATTTTTTGTATGTTTATAATGTGCCATAATACTATAAAATGTAATTATAATGTTTTATAGTCTAATGTAATGGCATTGTAAAGTACCAAATCTTATATAATGTAATTATAATGCGATTATAATGTATTATAATTGATTATAATAGTATAAACTATATTATAAAATTATGATCATAAATGGTAAACTATTATATTGGGATTTTATAATTATCATAATTTTATATAACGTAATCAATTAGTATTTTATCGGTTATAATGTAATTTTTATGAGATTGTAATGCATTATAATTTATTAGGACAGCATCATAAAATGTTAAAATCCTTTATAACATAATTATAATGAATCACGACTATTATAACGGAATTGCAATTAATTGTAGTTTATTTGAGTGTGATTGTTATGTTTTAGAATCCATTATAATGTAATTATAATATATTTCTATCCATTTTAAGGTAACTAACATGTGCTATAATTCATTATAATTTTATTATAATATGTTATAATATTATATAATGTAATTATAGCTTGTTATTGATCATTATTATGCAATTACAATCCATTACAATGTGTTTCTAATAAATTATAACATATTATACTATCTTTTATATTATTTTATAATATGTTATAATCTAGTTTAATGTGTTTCTAATGAATTATAAATTATTATAATCCGTTATAATGGTAAAGTATTGGAATTTATTTTTATGATGTTATATCGCTTTTATAATGTATTATAAATGTATTATAAAATTATAACCAGATTTTTTCAATTTGATTATCGTTTAAATATCTATATACCTAAAATTTATCTATTTTTGTTTGGGACTTATAGACAGCTAAACTAATGAATAGAGTTTGTTGAAATTTAAAAAGATTCCAATATATCTAACACTTCGATAGGATAAAAAAAGGCCCCATACAAGAAATTGCCTAAAGAACTATTTTAAAATTTGGTCAAAATCCCTTACTCAAGGAACTGAGAAAGGCACTACTGCACCAAATGTAGAACGGATGGAATCAGGGGGAGTGGTAACCTTTATACAAAAAATATTTATTATCGAAAATCTAAAGAACTATTGAAGTGGTGGTATTAAGATTTCGCCTCAACTATTTTCTCAAGGAACAGTTCTACTGGGCAAGTTTTAGGCAATAGGATCAGGGAAATACAATCAAAGCAAATATATTTAATAATGTGTATTTAGTGAACTGTTAGAACGAGAGTTTTGAAATTAATTTTTCAAGAAACAGTTTTTTTTCTGAGAAAAAACTGGGACGGGTAGGATCAATGGGTGGAGAAACACCACACAAAGCCAAATATAATTTTTTAATAATTTACTTAATAAAGTATATACAACTAAAGGAATCTTAAAAAAATTTCTTATTACAAAATTTTTTAATAAGTTTGAAAATTTTAAACAGAAAACTTTTGAATTTAATTCAAAACTTTACGAATTCTAATTAAGCAGAATTACGAAAAATATGCAAAAGTTCTTAAGGGTTAAATTATTTACTTAATATTCGAAAAACGTGCTAAAATAAAAATTCTCAAATTGCATTACATACCGGCAAAAATTTATATACAAACAAAAATTTTATCGAAAAATTTATGCGCGCGCAAATCTCAAATCGAATTCTCTATAAAATAATTTTTTTATTAAAAAATAAACATAAAAATTATAAAAAGCTAAATTTTTAAGTCTAAATCATTATTTTTCTTTAAAAAATATTATAAATTTTAAATAAAACGTAAGTTTAATTAAAAATTCTATGAAAGAGTAAAACATATGCAATTTTGAGTTTAACTCAATATTGCACTCAATTTAAATAAGTTCTCTTTCGCTGGCTCTCTTTTGAAGTTTACTCCCTTTAACACATTTATACCCTACATCACCGAAGGTGGTTGAGGTATTACGTGTTTGTGCTGATGTTTGTAACATTTGGAAAAATGGTGTAACATCCACTCTTAAGTATAGCGATTGACAGACAGGCAGACTTATCGATGTCTGCCTGTCTGTCCGTGTAAACGCTGGGATTACTTAACAGGTCGCAATTTTGGTAATTTTCGGTTCAATATTTCGGATAGCTCCCATACAAATGTCCCTTCGAATGGGGTTTTAAGGTCATAAAAATTCTAAATATAAAACGATTTCAACGATATTCAACACAAATAAGTCTTAATTCAATGTGCCAAATATTTCAAGGGTCGGTCCTTTACTTCTCCTGGGTTTCATACAAGCCCTTTTCCAAATATCACTTTGAAGGGCATAAATCTTACATATATGTTGACATTATAATAACAACTGATTAAATGAAGAAAATATAGCCTAAAATCAATGTTCTTAATTATACGAGGGTCAGTTTATAATTTCTTCTAGTTTCGGCATAACCCTAAAAGAAAACTTCCTTTTCAAACGCATAAATTCGACATAAATGTTTTTATCACAATATTTTATCACAAATAAATCAGAACATCAAATTATACGATGGTCGTTCATAAATTTTTCATAGCTGTTATATACAATCAACAATGTTGTGTAGGGTATTACATAATCGAACTCGACACACTATTACATTTTTATTTGTTATGTAACTGTAAATGTATAGAGTGTGACTAGAGAGTGTAGTTTCTCTTTTTGTACTCATTCATCCTGTAGAAAACTTTGGATTTGATTGAGAGCTGTGTTGAATTTGTTTTGGGAGGAGTTGTCATTCTAGCGGTTTTGCTTTCACTGTGGCAAGAGTATTTGAAAGTGTATGAGTGATTTTTGTTACAAGTTGTTGTTGTTGTTTTTATTTTTGTTGAATGTAGAACAATATTTCGAATACAAAATAAACCCCCTTGAAATTTATTGTCAGACAGTTGGAATAGACAAGTTGTAAAAGAAAGCTGTCAAAGAATATTCTGTAATCAAGAAAAAAAATATAAAAATTCTTCAAAATAAACAAATTTTTTAATAATAAATAAAACAAATTTAAAATAAATTAAAAAATAATAATAATAATAAATAAATAAATAATTTTTAATAAAAAATTAAAAAGCTTTCGAAAAGAAATTAAGAAAAATCCTTATAATCCTTAATAAAAAAGTCTATTAAAATTTTGTGGCTAAAAATCGATAATAAATCCAAATAAAATCTTTAATAAAAATCGTATTATTTAAAAAACCGCTTAAATTACCAAAAAATGGCTGCTTCAAATAAATGTATTAATTATTTAAATCATAAGGAAAGTCCTTTGAAAATACAACAAAATTTAATTTCTTCAAATACGAAAACGCCAGCAAAAGAAGTTGAAGCTCAGGACTCGAGTTGTAAAAATAAGAAAATTTTAAATGGCGCCTCAAAGGTCCCCATAACTTTAGATGAACGTCTGGCTAAAGATGTTAATGGTGTGTTTCCTAAAAGAAGGTTGGTATTTTTTGTATATATTTATTTTTCTTAAGTACCCGTAATATAACAAAACATACAACACAACCACCCCACTGCCCTTCCCCATATCTGCTCATATACACACTTTTCTTCTTTCGAAATCATTGTTTCTTTTATGTTTTAATTCTTTGGCAGGAGGGTTGTTTTTCTTATATTTCTTTTCCATAATATTTTGAAAATAATTTTAAAATTGACCTATTTATTTTGTTTGTTTGTTTGTTTGTTTGCTTGTTTGTTTTAACGATTTAAAATTCTTTTACAGACAAGATGTCCTCAAATGGTATGGTTGGGGTTATAAGGATTCAGAATTTTATGTGAAAAATAATATTATACATTTTCGCGGTAATAGGTGAGTGTGAAAAAAAATATCAAGTAAGAATGTTATAGTCGGTCAAGTCTGACTATGTAATACCCTACACGATAATGTTGTCTATAAATGGTAGAAACTAAAAAGTAATGAACGACTCTCGTATAATTTTATTTTCTGGTTTAATCTTAAGTATTGTCAAACAAACATTTGTGTGAAATTAATGCTTTTTTAAATGAGTTTTTATTTTGTTTATGAAATTATGGACCGACCCTCGTATAAATTAGCAAATTTTTATTTAAATTTATCTCAATTTGACCAATTATTATTGCAATACTAGTTCTTTGATTTTCAAAGTTATAATTGGAAGGGGACCTGTATGGGATTTGGAAATTATGGACTGACCCTCCTATAAATTAGCAAATTTTTATTTAAATTTATCTCAATTTGATCAATAATTATTACAATACCAGTTTTTTGATTTTCAAAATGATATTTGGAAGGGGACCTGTATGGGATTTGGAAATTATGGATCGACCCTCGTATAAATTAGCAAATTTTTATTTAAATTTATCTCAGTTTGACCAATAATTATTACAATACCAGTTTTTTTTGATTCTCAAAGTTATAATTGGAAGGGGACCTGTATGGTATTTGGAAATTATGGACCGACTCTCGTATAAATTAGCAAATTTTAATTAAAATTTTTCTCAATTTGATCAATAATTATTACAAATCCAGTTTTTTTTTTTGATTTTCAAAATGATATTTGGAAGGGGTCCTGTATGGGACTTGGAAATTATGGACCAACTCTCGTATAAATTAGCAAATTTAATTATTTAATTTATATTTATCTCAATTTGGCCAATTACAATAACTTCGTATATGTGAGACGTTTGATTTTCAAAGTGATATTTGGAAGGGGGCTTGTATGGGACCTATTAGAAACAATGGACCGAACCTCGCTTAATTTGGCACATCTTTTAAGAATAGCATAAGACTTATTTCGTTTAAATCTTTTTATATTTAGAACTTTTATAAACTTAATACTTCATTCAGGGAGGATATTTGTAGGGGAAATTTTGGACAGAACATGGCCAATTTCTTGGGCCAAAATAATAACTTGTAAAAGATATCTCAAAAACAACGTCCTATAGAGTGTTCACCATGTTTACATGGCCAGTGGCATATATGAACATCATTAAATCGACTCAGAAAATGATTCTGAGTTGATCGGTATTATTTTTGTAAAGATCCAAAATAAAAATAATTCCATATTGTTATAACTATTTCGGGAAAGAGGTCCTTATGAAAAGGCATTGGGCAGGTTAAACAAACTAAAGTTATTTTGGGAAGACCTCTAAATTAATCTGATAAAAATACAGTCCGATTATTTGTTACGAAAAATCGAAAACATTTCAGACAAAATATCAGGAGCCTATAATAGGATACAGAAATTAATTACATGGACTCTATCGTTTTGACATTAAAAGATACCATTGAAAAATTATCCCGTGCTTATACCAACAGTATGATATTTGACTCTTCTCAGAAAAGAGTTGTAAGTAAAAATTTTTCCAAACCGTTGAAAATTTCGAAATGGAACTGTTCCAAAATGTTATGTACTCAAGATTTTTTTGGTCCAAAACTCTTTATTATCACAATGTAAACCGTTTGTAAAAATTTCTTTCATTTCCTCTTTCAGATATCCCCTCGAAGGTGCTACATTACCCTATTTCACCGATTGGGTTTTAAATACTTTCAATGTTATCGTTTACGATAACATACCCAAACCCATGTTACCTCAAGAGTTTCCACAACCCACCGTTAATAGAGAATTTTTAAAAGATTTGCAAGAGACGTCCATCTCCTATAGTCAAGACGGTATAGATCGTTTTGTACGTTGTCATGGTCAAACGTTACATGATATTTATTATTTAAGTCATAATAAATTTAAGCGGATACCGGATGTGGTAACTTGGCCCAATAATCATGCTGAAGTAGAAAAAATCGTGTCATTAGCCCATAAGCACAATGTGGTAGTGTTACCTTATGGTGGTGGTACTTCTGTATCAGGAGCTACCACTTGCCCCCAGAAAGAGCAACGTATGATTTGTATTTTGGATACGTCGCAAATGAATCGTATGTTATGGTTGAATAGAAAAAATTTAACCGTTTGTTTTGAGGCCGGCATAGCGGGTCAAGATTTAGAGCAGATTTTACGTAAAGAGGGACTAACAGTGGGTCATGAGCCGGATAGTTATGAATTCTCTACTCTGGGAGGTTGGGTGGCCACCCGGGCCTCCGGTATGAAGAAAAATGTTTACGGCAATATAGAGGATCTGGTGGTAAGAGTAAAATTGGTTACACCCACTGGGGTTTTGGATAGAGAGTGTACAGCACCTCGCGTATCCTGTGGTCCAGATTTTAATCATGTAATTATGGGTTCTGAAGGTACTTTGGGTGTTATAACAGAGGTTGTCTTAAAAGTAAGACCTTTGCCACCCATTAAACGCTACAATTCTTTAGTATTCCCCGATTTTGAAAGTGGCGTGGGTTTTATGCGTGAAGTGGCTGAACGTCGCTGCCAACCGGCCTCAGTGCGTTTAATGGATAACAATCAATTTATTATGGGTCAGAGTCTAAAACCTGTAAAGGGTTGGCGAGAAGATATTATGGACTCTTTCAAAAAGAAATATTTAACGATGGTTAAAGGCATGGACTTAACTAAAATCTGTGCTGCCACTTTACTATTTGAAGGTGAATCGGAAGATGTGGAACGCCAAGAATCATTGATTATAAATATAGCGAAAAAACACAAAGGATTTTCGGGCGGTGGACAAAATGGTGAAAGAGGTTATATAATGACATTTGTTATAGCCTATATGAGGGTGAGTAAAGATATACGTATGTGTGAGGGCCAATGGAAAATAATGTTTATGATTTTTTACAGGACTTGGCTTTGTTATATGAAATAGTGGCGGAATCATTTGAGACATCGGTGCCTTGGGATCGTTGCCATGCTTTATGTAAACATGTTAAAAGGCGAATAGAATTGGTAAGAGAATTATGTTGATAATTATTGTAAATTTTGTGATTAAGACGTTCTATTATAATACCGATAAATGCTATACTATATAGTTATAATGCATTCAGATTCATTATAATCGAGATATACCACATTCAAATGTGTTATAATGCAACATAATACATTTAAATAATTATACTTCCGTTATAATGTAGCCACATGCGTTATTATAAACTTATAATACACTAAAATGTATTATAATTAAGTTATAATGCATTCATATATATTATAATACAGTTATAATGTATTTCTATGTTTAAATACCCAGTTTAAATGAAACAGTGACATTATAATCTCGTTATAACACGTTTGGATATATTATAATCTAGTGAAGTACTCTAGTTATAAGGTATTCAAAGAAAGTTATAATACACTCAGAAAAACATAATTATGCACTCATATAATTATAATCCTTTTATAATGCATTCAAATTTATTATAATATAGTTATAATGCACCTAGATAATTGTACTCCCGTTATAATGCATCCACATGCATTATAATCAAATTATAATAAATTCCAATATATTATAATACAGTTATAATTCATTCATATACTTAATAATTTAGTTATAATGTTTTAAGATTAATTATAATTTAGTTCTAACGCTTTCAGATGAGTTAAAATGCAGTTATAATGTATTAGTTTATATTATAATAAAGTTATAATGTATTCTGATGTATTATAATATAATTATAACGCATACAGATACATTATAATGTTGTTATAATATATTCCAATTAATTTTAAACCAAACATAATTCATTCAGCTTCAATATAATCTAATTATAATGCATATTTATGAATTATAATTCTATTTAATTTCGGTTGTATTATAATAATATTTTGATGGTTTCAAAATAAGTTATAATTGATTCAAATGTTTTTAATCTGACCATAGCATATCTAGATAATTATAATTCATTTATAATGTATTTGAAAGTATTATAATCCAGTTATAATTCATTTATATGTGTTATAATAAAGTTATAATACGTTAAGATTGATTTAATGTTGCTATAATTCAAAAAGACGCTGTATAATTTTTTTCGTTAATATCTAGATTAAATCCGTCTTACAATTTCCCTTTTTCTCTTTTAGGAATGTCATGCGAAAAGTATTCACCATTTCTCAATCTCTTGTCGTGTCACACAAACTTATGACGCCGGTGCCTGTGTGTATTTTTACTTTGCATTTAATTACAAGGGTTTCTCAAATCCCGTAGAACTTTTTGAACAAATTGAAAACAGTGCCAGAGATGAGATCTTAGCTTGTGGCGGTTCACTGTCCCATCATCATGGTGTGGGCAAAATACGATCCCAATGGTATACAAAGACTATAACCGAAACGGGAGCTAACTTATATAAAGCGACAAAACAACAATTGGATCCTAAAAATATATTTGCAACGGGAAATCTTCTGCCCGAAGAACAACAGCCCAAAGGGGAACTGAGTATAGAGAGGAATATGACGGAAACGAAAACGTTATTAAAATCGAAACTTTAAAATATTTTAAGGAATTGAAGTTTCTATTAAAACTGAATAATCAATAATTTGTTAAATCATGATCACATCGGTCAAATATTTGAAGAGTTATGTGATCAATAGGACAAATCGCATTTTATATTTTCTGTATTATAAAAAAAACATTTTTTTTACAAAATTATTTGCTAAAGTAGAATAATTATTTTTAAGTTTCTCCAAAAATGTGTTAAAAGGATCTTTTGACTTTAATTATTTTGTACATTTATGTTGAAGTAATTTTACTTCCTTTTTAATTTAATTACTTTTAATAATTATTTAAGTATTTGTTATTGTTTTTTTTGTTTTTCTAAATAAGTTGGGGTTTTGTTTGTTGAAACAAGTTTTTATGATTTGAAATTTAAAACAAAATAAAAGAATTTTTACAAAAAATACGAACGATTTTTTAAAAGTTATTTAAAAACGTATGAATTTCGTTATCAATTGTTTGGATTTTTAAAAACTTTAGTAATACTGATTAAAAGTCCTTTGAGATCACTTTCAAAATTTTTTAAAAATTCATAAATTTTTATAAAATTGCTTATAAGTCGCTTACTTGAAGGTTTAGAGCGATTCTAAGCATAATTTGAGATCACTTTCAAAATTTTTTAAAAATTCATAAATTTTTATAAAATTGCTTATAAGTCGCTTATTTGAGGGTTTAGAGCGATTCTAAGCATAATTTGAGATCACTTTCAAAATTTTTTAAAAATTCATAAATTTTTATAAAAATGCTTATAAGTCGCTAATTTTAAGCTTTAGAGCGATTCTAAGCATAATTTGAGATCACTTTCAAAATTTTTTAAAAATTCATGAATTTTTATAAAATTGCTTATAAGTCGCTTATTTGAAGGTTTAGAGCGATTCTAAGCATAATTTGAGATCACTTTCAAAATTTTTTAAAAATTCATGAATTTTTATAAAATTGCTTATAAGTCGCTTATTTGAAGGTTTAGAGCGATTCTAAGCATAATTTGAGATCACTTTCAAAATTTTTTAAAATTCATAAATTTTTATAAAATTGCTTATAAGTCGCTTATTTGAGGGTTTAGAGCGATTCTAAGCATAATTTGAGATCACTTTCAAAATTTTTTTAAAATTCATAAATTTTTATAAAATTGCTTATAAGTCGCTTATTTGAGGGTTTAGAGCGATTCTAAGCATAATTTGAGATCACTTTCAAAATTTTTTAAAAATTCATAAATTTTTATAAAATTGCTTATAAGTCGCTTATTTGAGGGTTTAGAGCGATTCTAAGCATAATTTGAGATCACTTTCAAAATTTTTTAAAAATTCATAAATTTTTATAAAATTGCTTATAAGTCGCTTATTTGAGGGTTTAGAGCGATTCTAAGCATAATTTGAGATCACTTTCAAAATTTTTTAAAAATTCATAAATTTTTATAAAATTGCTTATAAGTCGCTTATTTGAGGGTTTAGAGCGATTCTAAGCATAATTTGAGATCACTTTCAAAATTTTTTAAAAATTCATAAATTTTTATAAAATTGCTTATAAGTCGCTTATTTGAGGGTTTAGAGCGATTCTAAGCATAATTTGAGATCACTTTCAAAATTTTTTAAAAATTCATAAATTTTTATAAAATTGCTTATAAGTCGCTTATTTGAGGGTTTAGAGCGATTCTAAGCATAATTTGAGATCACTTTCAAAATTTTTTAAAAATTCATAAATTTTTATAAAATTGCTTATAAGTCGCTTATTTGAGGGTTTAGAGCGATTCTAAGCATAATTTGAGATCACTTTCAAAATTTTTTAAAAATTCATAAATTTTTATAAAATTGCTTATAAGTCGCTTATTTGAGGGTTTAGAGCGATTCTAAGCATAATTTGAGATCACTTTCAAAATTTTTTAAAAATTCATAAATTTTTATAAAATTGCTTATAAGTCGCTTATTTGAGGGTTTAGAGCGATTCTAAGCATAATTTGAGATCACTTTCAAAATTTTTTAAAAATTCATAAATTTTTATAAAATTGCTTATAAGTCGCTTATTTGAGGGTTTAGAGCGATTCTAAGCATAATTTGAGATCACTTTCAAAATTTTTTTAAAAATTCATAAATTTTTATAAAATTGCTTATAAGTCGCTTATTTGAGGGTTTAGAGCGATTCTAAGCATAATTTGAGATCACTTTCAAAATTTTTTAAAATTCATAAATTTTTATAAAATTGCTTATAAGTCGCTTATTTGAGGGTTTAGAGCGATTCTAAGCATAATTTGAGATCACTTTCAAAATTTTTTAAAAATTCATAAATTTTTATAAAATTGCTTATAAGTCGCTTATTTGAGGGTTTAGAGCGATTCTAAGCATAATTTGAGATCACTTTCAAAATTTTTTAAAAATTCATAAATTTTTATAAAATTGCTTATAAGTCGCTTATTTGAGGGTTTAGAGCGATTCTAAGCATAATTTGAGATCACTTTCAAAATTTTTTAAAAATTCATAAATTTTTATAAAATTGCTTATAAGTCGCTTATTTGAGGGTTTAGAGCGATTCTAAGCATAATTTGAGATCACTTTCAAAATTTTTTAAAAATTCATAAATTTTTATAAAATTGCTTATAAGTCGCTTATTTGAGGGTTTAGAGCGATTCTAAGCATAATTTGAGATCACTTTCAAAATTTTTTAAAAATTCATAAATTTTTATAAAATTGCTTATAAGTCGCTTATTTGAGGGTTTAGAGCGATTCTAAGCATAATTTGAGATCACTTTCAAAATTTTTTAAAAATTCATAAATTTTTATAAAATTGCTTATAAGTCGCTTATTTGAGGGTTTAGAGCGATTCTAAGCATAATTTGAGATCACTTTCAAAATTTTTTAAAAATTCATAAATTTTTATAAAATTGCTTATAAGTCGCTTATTTGAGGGTTTAGAGCGATTCTAAGCATAATTTGAGATCACTTTCAAAATTTTTTAAAAATTCATAAATTTTTATAAAATTGCTTATAAGTCGCTTATTTGAGGGTTTAGAGCGATTCTAAGCATAATTTGAGATCACTTTCAAAATTTTTTAAAAATTCATAAATTTTTATAAAATTGCTTATAAGTCGCTTATTTGAGGGTTTAGAGCGATTCTAAGCATAATTTGAGATCACTTTCAAAATTTTTTAAAAATTCATAAATTTTTATAAAATTGCTTATAAGTCGCTTATTTGAGGGTTTAGAGCGATTCTAAGCATAATTTGAGATCACTTTCAAAATTTTTTAAAAATTCATAAATTTTTATAAAATTGCTTATAAGTCGCTTATTTGAGGGTTTAGAGCGATTCTAAGCATAATTTGAGATCACTTTCAAAATTTTTTAAAAATTCATAAATTTTTATAAAATTGCTTATAAGTCGCTTATTTGAGGGTTTAGAGCGATTCTAAGCATAATTTGAGATCACTTTCAAAATTTTTTAAAAATTCATAAATTTTTATAAAATTGCTTATAAGTCGCTTATTTGAGGGTTTAGAGCGATTCTAAGCATAATTTGAGATCACTTTCAAAATTTTTTAAAAATTCATAAATTTTTATAAAATTGCTTATAAGTCGCTTATTTGAGGGTTTAGAGCGATTCTAAGCATAATTTGAGATCACTTTCAAAATTTTTTAAAAATTCATAAATTTTTATAAAATTGCTTATAAGTCGCTTATTTGAGGGTTTAGAGCGATTCTAAGCATAATTTGAGATCACTTTCAAAATTTTTTAAAAATTCATAAATTTTTATAAAATTGCTTATAAGTCGCTTATTTGAGGGTTTAGAGCGATTCTAAGCATAATTTGAGATCACTTTCAAAATTTTTTAAAAATTCATAAATTTTTATAAAATTGCTTATAAGTCGCTTATTTGAGGGTTTAGAGCGATTCTAAGCATAATTTGAGATCACTTTCAAAATTTTTTAAAAATTCATAAATTTTTATAAAATTGCTTATAAGTCGCTTATTTGAGGGTTTAGAGCGATTCTAAGCATAATTTGAGATCACTTTCAAAATTTTTTAAAAATTCATAAATTTTTATAAAATTGCTTATAAGTCGCTTATTTGAGGGTTTAGAGCGATTCTAAGCATAATTTGAGATCACTTTCAAAATTTTTTAAAAATTCATAAATTTTTATAAAATTGCTTATAAGTCGCTTATTTGAGGGTTTAGAGCGATTCTAAGCATAATTTGAGATCACTTTCAAAATTTTTTAAAAATTCATAAATTTTTATAAAATTGCTTATAAGTCGCTTATTTGAGGGTTTAGAGCGATTCTAAGCATAATTTGAGATCACTTTCAAAATTTTTTAAAAATTCATAAATTTTTATAAAATTGCTTATAAGTCGCTTATTTGAGGGTTTAGAGCGATTCTAAGCATAATTTGAGATCACTTTCAAAATTTTTTAAAAATTCATAAATTTTTATAAAATTGCTTATAAGTCGCTTATTTGAGGGTTTAGAGCGATTCTAAGCATAATTTGAGATCACTTTCAAAATTTTTTAAAATTCATAAATTTTTATAAAATTGCTTATAAGTCGCTTATTTGAGGGTTTAGAGCGATTCTAAGCATAATTTGAGATCACTTTCAAAATTTTTTAAAAATTCATAAATTTTTATAAAATTGCTTATAAGTCGCTTATTTGAGGGTTTAGAGCGATTCTAAGCATAATTTGAGATCACTTTCAAAATTTTTTAAAAATTCATAAATTTTTATAAAATTGCTTATAAGTCGCTTATTTGAGGGTTTAGAGCGATTCTAAGCATAATTTGAGATCACTTTCAAAATTTTTTAAAAATTCATAAATTTTTATAAAATTGCTTATAAGTCGCTTATTTGAGGGTTTAGAGCGATTCTAAGCATAATTTGAGATCACTTTCAAAATTTTTTAAAAATTCATAAATTTTTATAAAATTGCTTATAAGTCGCTTATTTGAGGGTTTAGAGCGATTCTAAGCATAATTTGAGATCACTTTCAAAATTTTTTAAAAATTCATAAATTTTTATAAAATTGCTTATAAGTCGCTTATTTGAGGGTTTAGAGCGATTCTAAGCATAATTTGAGATCACTTTCAAAATTTTTTAAAAATTCATAAATTTTTATAAAATTGCTTATAAGTCGCTTATTTGAGGGTTTAGAGCGATTCTAAGCATAATTTGAGATCACTTTCAAAATTTTTTAAAAATTCATAAATTTTTATAAAATTGCTTATAAGTCGCTTATTTGAGGGTTTAGAGCGATTCTAAGCATAATTTGAGATCACTTTCAAAATTTTTTAAAAATTCATAAATTTTTATAAAATTGCTTATAAGTCGCTTATTTGAGGGTTTAGAGCGATTCTAAGCATAATTTGAGATCACTTTCAAAATTTTTTAAAAATTCATAAATTTTTATAAAATTGCTTATAAGTCGCTTATTTGAGGGTTTAGAGCGATTCTAAGCATAATTTGAGATCACTTTCAAAATTTTTTAAAAATTCATAAATTTTTATAAAATTGCTTATAAGTCGCTTATTTGAGGGTTTAGAGCGATTCTAAGCATAATTTGAGATCACTTTCAAAATTTTTTAAAAATTCATAAATTTTTATAAAATTGCTTATAAGTCGCTTATTTGAGGGTTTAGAGCGATTCTAAGCATAATTTGAGATCACTTTCAAAATTTTTTAAAAATTCATAAATTTTTATAAAATTGCTTATAAGTCGCTTATTTGAGGGTTTAGAGCGATTCTAAGCATAATTTGAGATCACTTTCAAAATTTTTTAAAAATTCATAAATTTTTATAAAATTGCTTATAAGTCGCTTATTTGAGGGTTTAGAGCGATTCTAAGCATAATTTGAGATCACTTTCAAAATTTTTTAAAAATTCATAAATTTTTATAAAATTGCTTATAAGTCGCTTATTTGAGGGTTTAGAGCGATTCTAAGCATAATTTGAGATCACTTTCAAAATTTTTTAAAAATTCATAAATTTTTATAAAATTGCTTATAAGTCGCTTATTTGAGGGTTTAGAGCGATTCTAAGCATAATTTGAGATCACTTTCAAAATTTTTTAAAAATTCATAAATTTTTATAAAATTGCTTATAAGTCGCTTATTTGAGGGTTTAGAGCGATTCTAAGCATAATTTGAGATCACTTTCAAAATTTTTTAAAAATTCATAAATTTTTATAAAATTGCTTATAAGTCGCTTATTTGAGGGTTTAGAGCGATTCTAAGCATAATTTGAGATCACTTTCAAAATTTTTTAAAAATTCATAAATTTTTATAAAATTGCTTATAAGTCGCTTATTTGAGGGTTTAGAGCGATTCTAAGCATAATTTGAGATCACTTTCAAAATTTTTTAAAAATTCATAAATTTTTATAAAATTGCTTATAAGTCGCTTATTTGAGGGTTTAGAGCGATTCTAAGCATAATTTGAGATCACTTTCAAAATTTTTTAAAAATTCATAAATTTTTATAAAATTGCTTATAAGTCGCTTATTTGAGGGTTTAGAGCGATTCTAAGCATAATTTGAGATCACTTTCAAAATTTTTTAAAAATTCATAAATTTTTATAAAATTGCTTATAAGTCGCTTATTTGAGGGTTTAGAGCGATTCTAAGCATAATTTGAGATCACTTTCAAAATTTTTTAAAAATTCATAAATTTTTATAAAATTGCTTATAAGTCGCTTATTTGAGGGTTTAGAGCGATTCTAAGCATAATTTGAGATCACTTTCAAAATTTTTTAAAAATTCATAAATTTTTATAAAATTGCTTATAAGTCGCTTATTTGAGGGTTTAGAGCGATTCTAAGCATAATTTGAGATCACTTTCAAAATTTTTTAAAAATTCATAAATTTTTATAAAATTGCTTATAAGTCGCTTATTTGAGGGTTTAGAGCGATTCTAAGCATAATTTGAGATCACTTTCAAAATTTTTTAAAAATTCATAAATTTTTATAAAATTGCTTATAAGTCGCTTATTTGAGGGTTTAGAGCGATTCTAAGCATAATTTGAGATCACTTTCAAAATTTTTTAAAAATTCATAAATTTTTATAAAATTGCTTATAAGTCGCTTATTTGAGGGTTTAGAGCGATTCTAAGCATAATTTGAGATCACTTTCAAAATTTTTTAAAAATTCATAAATTTTTATAAAATTGCTTATAAGTCGCTTATTTGAGGGTTTAGAGCGATTCTAAGCATAATTTGAGATCACTTTCAAAATTTTTTAAAAATTCATAAATTTTTATAAAATTGCTTATAAGTCGCTTATTTGAGGGTTTAGAGCGATTCTAAGCATAATTTGAGATCACTTTCAAAATTTTTTAAAAATTCATAAATTTTTATAAAATTGCTTATAAGTCGCTTATTTGAGGGTTTAGAGCGATTCTAAGCATAATTTGAGATCACTTTCAAAATTTTTTAAAAATTCATAAATTTTTATAAAATTGCTTATAAGTCGCTTATTTGAGGGTTTAGAGCGATTCTAAGCATAATTTGAGATCACTTTCAAAATTTTTTAAAAATTCATAAATTTTTATAAAATTGCTTATAAGTCGCTTATTTGAGGGTTTAGAGCGATTCTAAGCATAATTTGAGATCACTTTCAAAATTTTTTAAAAATTCATAAATTTTTATAAAATTGCTTATAAGTCGCTTATTTGAGGGTTTAGAGCGATTCTAAGCATAATTTGAGATCACTTTCAAAATTTTTTAAAAATTCATAAATTTTTATAAAATTGCTTATAAGTCGCTTATTTGAGGGTTTAGAGCGATTCTAAGCATAATTTGAGATCACTTTCAAAATTTTTTAAAAATTCATAAATTTTTATAAAATTGCTTATAAGTCGCTTATTTGAGGGTTTAGAGCGATTCTAAGCATAATTTGAGATCACTTTCAAAATTTTTTAAAAATTCATAAATTTTTATAAAATTGCTTATAAGTCGCTTATTTGAGGGTTTAGAGCGATTCTAAGCATAATTTGAGATCACTTTCAAAATTTTTTAAAAATTCATAAATTTTTATAAAATTGCTTATAAGTCGCTTATTTGAGGGTTTAGAGCGATTCTAAGCATAATTTGAGATCACTTTCAAAATTTTTTAAAAATTCATAAATTTTTATAAAATTGCTTATAAGTCGCTTATTTGAGGGTTTAGAGCGATTCTAAGCATAATTTGAGATCACTTTCAAAATTTTTTAAAAATTCATAAATTTTTATAAAATTGCTTATAAGTCGCTTATTTGAGGGTTTAGAGCGATTCTAAGCATAATTTGAGATCACTTTCAAAATTTTTTAAAAATTCATAAATTTTTATAAAATTGCTTATAAGTCGCTTATTTGAGGGTTTAGAGCGATTCTAAGCATAATTTGAGATCACTTTCAAAATTTTTTAAAAATTCATAAATTTTTATAAAATTGCTTATAAGTCGCTTATTTGAGGGTTTAGAGCGATTCTAAGCATAATTTGAGATCACTTTCAAAATTTTTTAAAAATTCATAAATTTTTATAAAATTGCTTATAAGTCGCTTATTTGAGGGTTTAGAGCGATTCTAAGCATAATTTGAGATCACTTTCAAAATTTTTTAAAAATTCATAAATTTTTATAAAATTGCTTATAAGTCGCTTATTTGAGGGTTTAGAGCGATTCTAAGCATAATTTGAGATCACTTTCAAAATTTTTTAAAAATTCATAAATTTTTATAAAATTGCTTATAAGTCGCTTATTTGAGGGTTTAGAGCGATTCTAAGCATAATTTGAGATCACTTTCAAAATTTTTTAAAAATTCATAAATTTTTATAAAATTGCTTATAAGTCGCTTATTTGAGGGTTTAGAGCGATTCTAAGCATAATTTGAGATCACTTTCAAAATTTTTTAAAAATTCATAAATTTTTATAAAATTGCTTATAAGTCGCTTATTTGAGGGTTTAGAGCGATTCTAAGCATAATTTGAGATCACTTTCAAAATTTTTTAAAAATTCATAAATTTTTATAAAATTGCTTATAAGTCGCTTATTTGAGGGTTTAGAGCGATTCTAAGCATAATTTGAGATCACTTTCAAAATTTTTTAAAAATTCATAAATTTTTATAAAATTGCTTATAAGTCGCTTATTTGAGGGTTTAGAGCGATTCTAAGCATAATTTGAGATCACTTTCAAAATTTTTTAAAAATTCATAAATTTTTATAAAATTGCTTATAAGTCGCTTATTTGAGGGTTTAGAGCGATTCTAAGCATAATTTGAGATCACTTTCAAAATTTTTTAAAAATTCATAAATTTTTATAAAATTGCTTATAAGTCGCTTATTTGAGGGTTTAGAGCGATTCTAAGCATAATTTGAGATCACTTTCAAAATTTTTTAAAAATTCATAAATTTTTATAAAATTGCTTATAAGTCGCTTATTTGAGGGTTTAGAGCGATTCTAAGCATAATTTGAGATCACTTTCAAAATTTTTTAAAAATTCATAAATTTTTATAAAATTGCTTATAAGTCGCTTATTTGAGGGTTTAGAGCGATTCTAAGCATAATTTGAGATCACTTTCAAAATTTTTTTAAAAATTCATAAATTTTTATAAAATTGCTTATAAGTCGCTTATTTGAGGGTTTAGAGCGATTCTAAGCATAATTTGAGATCACTTTCAAAATTTTTTAAAAATTCATAAATTTTTATAAAATTGCTTATAAGTCGCTTATTTGAGGGTTTAGAGCGATTCTAAGCATAATTTGAGATCACTTTCAAAATTTTTTAAAAATTCATAAATTTTTATAAAATTGCTTATAAGTCGCTTATTTGAGGGTTTAGAGCGATTCTAAGCATAATTTGAGATCACTTTCAAAATTTTTTAAAAATTCATAAATTTTTATAAAATTGCTTATAAGTCGCTTATTTGAGGGTTTAGAGCGATTCTAAGCATAATTTGAGATCACTTTCAAAATTTTTTAAAAATTCATAAATTTTTATAAAATTGCTTATAAGTCGCTTATTTGAGGGTTTAGAGCGATTCTAAGCATAATTTGAGATCACTTTCAAAATTTTTTAAAAATTCATAAATTTTTATAAAATTGCTTATAAGTCGCTTATTTGAGGGTTTAGAGCGATTCTAAGCATAATTTGAGATCACTTTCAAAATTTTTTAAAAATTCATAAATTTTTATAAAATTGCTTATAAGTCGCTTATTTGAGGGTTTAGAGCGATTCTAAGCATAATTTGAGATCACTTTCAAAATTTTTTAAAAATTCATAAATTTTTATAAAATTGCTTATAAGTCGCTTATTTGAGGGTTTAGAGCGATTCTAAGCATAATTTGAGATCACTTTCAAAATTTTTTAAAAATTCATAAATTTTTATAAAATTGCTTATAAGTCGCTTATTTGAGGGTTTAGAGCGATTCTAAGCATAATTTGAGATCACTTTCAAAATTTTTTAAAAATTCATAAATTTTTATAAAATTGCTTATAAGTCGCTTATTTGAGGGTTTAGAGCGATTCTAAGCATAATTTGAGATCACTTTCAAAATTTTTTAAAAATTCATAAATTTTTATAAAATTGCTTATAAGTCGCTTATTTGAGGGTTTAGAGCGATTCTAAGCATAATTTGAGATCACTTTCAAAATTTTTTAAAAATTCATAAATTTTTATAAAATTGCTTATAAGTCGCTTATTTGAGGGTTTAGAGCGATTCTAAGCATAATTTGAGATCACTTTCAAAATTTTTTAAAAATTCATAAATTTTTATAAAATTGCTTATAAGTCGCTTATTTGAGGGTTTAGAGCGATTCTAAGCATAATTTGAGATCACTTTCAAAATTTTTTAAAAATTCATAAATTTTTATAAAATTGCTTATAAGTCGCTTATTTGAGGGTTTAGAGCGATTCTAAGCATAATTTGAGATCACTTTCAAAATTTTTTAAAAATTCATAAATTTTTATAAAATTGCTTATAAGTCGCTTATTTGAGGGTTTAGAGCGATTCTAAGCATAATTTGAGATCACTTTCAAAATTTTTTAAAAATTCATAAATTTTTATAAAATTGCTTATAAGTCGCTTATTTGAGGGTTTAGAGCGATTCTAAGCATAATTTGAGATCACTTTCAAAATTTTTTAAAAATTCATAAATTTTTATAAAATTGCTTATAAGTCGCTTATTTGAGGGTTTAGAGCGATTCTAAGCATAATTTGAGATCACTTTCAAAATTTTTTAAAAATTCATAAATTTTTATAAAATTGCTTATAAGTCGCTTATTTGAGGGTTTAGAGCGATTCTAAGCATAATTTGAGATCACTTTCAAAATTTTTTAAAAATTCATAAATTTTTATAAAATTGCTTATAAGTCGCTTATTTGAGGGTTTAGAGCGATTCTAAGCATAATTTGAGATCACTTTCAAAATTTTTTAAAAATTCATAAATTTTTATAAAATTGCTTATAAGTCGCTTATTTGAGGGTTTAGAGCGATTCTAAGCATAATTTGAGATCACTTTCAAAATTTTTTAAAAATTCATAAATTTTTATAAAATTGCTTATAAGTCGCTTATTTGAGGGTTTAGAGCGATTCTAAGCATAATTTGAGATCACTTTCAAAATTTTTTTAAAAATTCATAAATTTTTATAAAATTGCTTATAAGTCGCTTATTTGAGGGTTTAGAGCGATTCTAAGCATAATTTGAGATCACTTTCAAAATTTTTTAAAAATTCATAAATTTTTATAAAATTGCTTATAAGTCGCTTATTTGAGGGTTTAGAGCGATTCTAAGCATAATTTGAGATCACTTTCAAAATTTTTTAAAAATTCATAAATTTTTATAAAATTGCTTATAAGTCGCTTATTTGAGGGTTTAGAGCGATTCTAAGCATAATTTGAGATCACTTTCAAAATTTTTTAAAAATTCATAAATTTTTATAAAATTGCTTATAAGTCGCTTATTTGAGGGTTTAGAGCGATTCTAAGCATAATTTGAGATCACTTTCAAAATTTTTTAAAAATTCATAAATTTTTATAAAATTGCTTATAAGTCGCTTATTTGAGGGTTTAGAGCGATTCTAAGCATAATTTGAGATCACTTTCAAAATTTTTTAAAAATTCATAAATTTTTATAAAATTGCTTATAAGTCGCTTATTTGAGGGTTTAGAGCGATTCTAAGCATAATTTGAGATCACTTTCAAAATTTTTTAAAAATTCATAAATTTTTATAAAATTGCTTATAAGTCGCTTATTTGAGGGTTTAGAGCGATTCTAAGCATAATTTGAGATCACTTTCAAAATTTTTTAAAAATTCATAAATTTTTATAAAATTGCTTATAAGTCGCTTATTTGAGGGTTTAGAGCGATTCTAAGCATAATTTGAGATCACTTTCAAAATTTTTTAAAAATTCATAAATTTTTATAAAATTGCTTATAAGTCGCTTATTTGAGGGTTTAGAGCGATTCTAAGCATAATTTGAGATCACTTTCAAAATTTTTTAAAAATTCATAAATTTTTATAAAATTGCTTATAAGTCGCTTATTTGAGGGTTTAGAGCGATTCTAAGCATAATTTGAGATCACTTTCAAAATTTTTTAAAAATTCATAAATTTTTATAAAATTGCTTATAAGTCGCTTATTTGAGGGTTTAGAGCGATTCTAAGCATAATTTGAGATCACTTTCAAAATTTTTTAAAAATTCATAAATTTTTATAAAATTGCTTATAAGTCGCTTATTTGAGGGTTTAGAGCGATTCTAAGCATAATTTGAGATCACTTTCAAAATTTTTTAAAAATTCATAAATTTTTATAAAATTGCTTATAAGTCGCTTATTTGAGGGTTTAGAGCGATTCTAAGCATAATTTGAGATCACTTTCAAAATTTTTTAAAAATTCATAAATTTTTATAAAATTGCTTATAAGTCGCTTATTTGAGGGTTTAGAGCGATTCTAAGCATAATTTGAGATCACTTTCAAAATTTTTTAAAAATTCATAAATTTTTATAAAATTGCTTATAAGTCGCTTATTTGAGGGTTTAGAGCGATTCTAAGCATAATTTGAGATCACTTTCAAAATTTTTTAAAAATTCATAAATTTTTATAAAATTGCTTATAAGTCGCTTATTTGAGGGTTTAGAGCGATTCTAAGCATAATTTGAGATCACTTTCAAAATTTTTTAAAAATTCATAAATTTTTATAAAATTGCTTATAAGTCGCTTATTTGAGGGTTTAGAGCGATTCTAAGCATAATTTGAGATCACTTTCAAAATTTTTTAAAAATTCATAAATTTTTATAAAATTGCTTATAAGTCGCTTATTTGAGGGTTTAGAGCGATTCTAAGCATAATTTGAGATCACTTTCAAAATTTTTTAAAAATTCATAAATTTTTATAAAATTGCTTATAAGTCGCTTATTTGAGGGTTTAGAGCGATTCTAAGCATAATTTGAGATCACTTTCAAAATTTTTTAAAAATTCATAAATTTTTATAAAATTGCTTATAAGTCGCTTATTTGAGGGTTTAGAGCGATTCTAAGCATAATTTGAGATCACTTTCAAAATTTTTTAAAAATTCATAAATTTTTATAAAATTGCTTATAAGTCGCTTATTTGAGGGTTTAGAGCGATTCTAAGCATAATTTGAGATCACTTTCAAAATTTTTTAAAAATTCATAAATTTTTATAAAATTGCTTATAAGTCGCTTATTTGAGGGTTTAGAGCGATTCTAAGCATAATTTGAGATCACTTTCAAAATTTTTTAAAAATTCATAAATTTTTATAAAATTGCTTATAAGTCGCTTATTTGAGGGTTTAGAGCGATTCTAAGCATAATTTGAGATCACTTTCAAAATTTTTTAAAAATTCATAAATTTTTATAAAATTGCTTATAAGTCGCTTATTTGAGGGTTTAGAGCGATTCTAAGCATAATTTGAGATCACTTTCAAAATTTTTTAAAAATTCATAAATTTTTATAAAATTGCTTATAAGTCGCTTATTTGAGGGTTTAGAGCGATTCTAAGCATAATTTGAGATCACTTTCAAAATTTTTTAAAAATTCATAAATTTTTATAAAATTGCTTATAAGTCGCTTATTTGAGGGTTTAGAGCGATTCTAAGCATAATTTGAGATCACTTTCAAAATTTTTTAAAAATTCATAAATTTTTATAAAATTGCTTATAAGTCGCTTATTTGAGGGTTTAGAGCGATTCTAAGCATAATTTGAGATCACTTTCAAAATTTTTTAAAAATTCATAAATTTTATAAAATTGCTTATAAGTCGCTTATTTGAGGGTTTAGAGCGATTCTAAGCATAATTTGAGATCACTTTCAAAATTTTTTAAAAATTCATAAATTTTTATAAAATTGCTTATAAGTCGCTTATTTGAGGGTTTAGAGCGATTCTAAGCATAATTTGAGATCACTTTCAAAATTTTTTAAAAATTCATAAATTTTTATAAAATTGCTTATAAGTCGCTTATTTGAGGGTTTAGAGCGATTCTAAGCATAATTTGAGATCACTTTCAAAATTTTTTAAAATTCATAAATTTTTATAAAATTGCTTATAAGTCGCTTATTTGAGGGTTTAGAGCGATTCTAAGCATAATTTGAGATCACTTTCAAAATTTTTTAAAAATTCATAAATTTTTATAAAATTGCTTATAAGTCGCTTATTTGAGGGTTTAGAGCGATTCTAAGCATAATTTGAGATCACTTTCAAAATTTTTTAAAAATTCATAAATTTTTATAAAATTGCTTATAAGTCGCTTATTTGAGGGTTTAGAGCGATTCTAAGCATAATTTGAGATCACTTTCAAAATTTTTTAAAAATTCATAAATTTTTATAAAATTGCTTATAAGTCGCTTATTTGAGGGTTTAGAGCGATTCTAAGCATAATTTGAGATCACTTTCAAAATTTTTTAAAAATTCATAAATTTTTATAAAATTGCTTATAAGTCGCTTATTTGAGGGTTTAGAGCGATTCTAAGCATAATTTGAGATCACTTTCAAAATTTTTTAAAAATTCATAAATTTTTATAAAATTGCTTATAAGTCGCTTATTTGAGGGTTTAGAGCGATTCTAAGCATAATTTGAGATCACTTTCAAAATTTTTTAAAAATTCATAAATTTTTATAAAATTGCTTATAAGTCGCTTATTTGAGGGTTTAGAGCGATTCTAAGCATAATTTGAGATCACTTTCAAAATTTTTTAAAAATTCATAAATTTTTATAAAATTGCTTATAAGTCGCTTATTTGAGGGTTTAGAGCGATTCTAAGCATAATTTGAGATCACTTTCAAAATTTTTTAAAAATTCATAAATTTTTATAAAATTGCTTATAAGTCGCTTATTTGAGGGTTTAGAGCGATTCTAAGCATAATTTGAGATCACTTTCAAAATTTTTTAAAAATTCATAAATTTTTATAAAATTGCTTATAAGTCGCTTATTTGAGGGTTTAGAGCGATTCTAAGCATAATTTGAGATCACTTTCAAAATTTTTTAAAAATTCATAAATTTTTATAAAATTGCTTATAAGTCGCTTATTTGAGGGTTTAGAGCGATTCTAAGCATAATTTGAGATCACTTTCAAAATTTTTTAAAAATTCATAAATTTTTATAAAATTGCTTATAAGTCGCTTATTTGAGGGTTTAGAGCGATTCTAAGCATAATTTGAGATCACTTTCAAAATTTTTTAAAAATTCATAAATTTTTATAAAATTGCTTATAAGTCGCTTATTTGAGGGTTTAGAGCGATTCTAAGCATAATTTGAGATCACTTTCAAAATTTTTTAAAAATTCATAAATTTTTATAAAATTGCTTATAAGTCGCTTATTTGAGGGTTTAGAGCGATTCTAAGCATAATTTGAGATCACTTTCAAAATTTTTTAAAAATTCATAAATTTTTATAAAATTGCTTATAAGTCGCTTATTTGAGGGTTTAGAGCGATTCTAAGCATAATTTGAGATCACTTTCAAAATTTTTTAAAAATTCATAAATTTTTATAAAATTGCTTATAAGTCGCTTATTTGAGGGTTTAGAGCGATTCTAAGCATAATTTGAGATCACTTTCAAAATTTTTTAAAAATTCATAAATTTTTATAAAATTGCTTATAAGTCGCTTATTTGAGGGTTTAGAGCGATTCTAAGCATAATTTGAGATCACTTTCAAAATTTTTTAAAAATTCATAAATTTTTATAAAATTGCTTATAAGTCGCTTATTTGAGGGTTTAGAGCGATTCTAAGCATAATTTGAGATCACTTTCAAAATTTTTTAAAAATTCATAAATTTTTATAAAATTGCTTATAAGTCGCTTATTTGAGGGTTTAGAGCGATTCTAAGCATAATTTGAGATCACTTTCAAAATTTTTTAAAAATTCATAAATTTTTATAAAATTGCTTATAAGTCGCTTATTTGAGGGTTTAGAGCGATTCTAAGCATAATTTGAGATCACTTTCAAAATTTTTTAAAAATTCATAAATTTTTATAAAATTGCTTGTAAGTCGCTTATTTGAGGGTTTAGAGCGATTCTAAGCATAATTTGAGATCACTTTCAAAATTTTTTAAAAATTCATAAATTTTTATAAAATTGCTTATAAGTCGCTTATTTGAGGTTTAGAGCGATTCTAAGCATAATTTGAGATCACTTTCAAAATTTTTTAAAAATTCATAAATTTTATAAAATTGCTTATAAGTCGCTTATTTGAGGTTTAGAGCGATTCTAAGCATAATTTGAGATCACTTTCAAAATTTTTAAAAATTCATAAATTTTTATAAAATTGCTTAATCGCTTATTTGAGGGTTTAGAGCGATTCTAAGCATAATTTGAGATCACTTTCAAAATTTTTTAAAAATTCATAAATTTTTATAAAATTGCTTATAAGTCGCTTATTTGAGGGTTTAGAGCGATTCTAAGCATAATTTGAGATCACTTTCAAAATTTTTGAAAAATTCATAAATATTTTTTAAAGTTCGCTTTTTAATTTGCGATCACTTTTTAATTTTTGTTTTAAATTTTCTTTTATTTAAAGTTTTGGAGCAGTTCTAGCTGTTGTCTGTGATCCTTTTTTATTTGTTAAATGGGTATTGAATCGTTTTTTAGACAAAACAAAATAAAATCTGTGATCAAATTTTGTTTTCATTTAAATTAAAATTTAAATTTCTGAATAAATTTATCAGGATTTTAGGTGAAACCTTGTTAACGAGTGTTAACACGACATCTGTTGGGGTTATAGATGTTTGTTAATGATAACGAGTGTGTGTGTGTGTGTGTGTCTGTTATTAATGTTAATTTATAATTCCTTGTAACCCTTAAACCCTTCTTTTGGGTCTCACTATCGCTCTATTCAGGCGTGTTGTAAACAAAAGATCCAAAACTGTCTAAATACTAATTTACATTTTGGAAATGAAAATAAAGTCCCGACCACCTTAAGAACAAATAAATTTGTGTTCGAGTATTTTTTTTTTTTTGGATTTCTTATTTAGATTTTATGGATTATTTACTCACACTTGTGTGTGATTATTTAAATTTGTGTGATTTCATTGTTTTCTATATAAATTTCCCTAAAGCAAACAGATGCATTAGAAAGAATGTTTGAGTTAAAATTCCTCTTAATGATCATTTACGCCTCACAGCAGATGAAGAGAAATAGAATAATAATAGAAGAGAGAAAAGGGAAAGAAAGTGTGTATGTGTATGAAGAGTGTTGTCACTCCTCTTAATACACACAGGTAGTTTTTATGTTTATTCTTAATTATCGTCTCGTGGTGTGTTATGGTGGGGTTAAGAGTTTATGGTCCTGCAGTTCGGAAAAAAATTTAAAGATTTATTTTGAATGAAATTTTGGTTGGGATGAATATTTCTTACTAGAAATTTCCTGCCCTTGGAAAATCCTAATATTTAGCTAGGGAGAATTCTGAAAATTTTGAAAAACTTCAAAATTTGGAATTTCGGATGATATTGTGCTCTCTGTAAGATTTGATCCAAATGAGGGGCAGAACCAGAAATGAAAGAAAAATATATTCAAAATAAAGTTGATTCATTAAGAAATTGCGTGTGGAATGAATTGTTTGTGGTCAAATAATTTTTGAATCGGATGACTTTGAGAAGTTTAATGGTTTCCAAATTACGAAACTTCACTGCGGCAACATAGGTGATTGAGTTATTATGCGTTTTAGCAAAAGTTTGTAGCACACAGGAAACATAATGCTATTACTTTTCTAAAATTATACTGATCATCTAGTTATTACTTTCTGTGTCAAATTTAATATGCCTGTCCATCCGTGTGGCCTGCTTGTTGGCTGTATATCGCTGTAACACTGTGAATACTTTACAAATCACACTTTTAGATATTTTTTGATGATCAGAAGAAATCTTCTTCTTGGTAATTAATGGTTCAATATTTGGTTTGGTTTATACAACTCAAGTATGTGAATATAAAATTCGGCACACTTCGTATTAATCCAAAACCACAATCCAAATGTTCAGGATCTCCGTCCACAAATGTCTCTAACTCCCTTAATGATAAATCCACTTGCGAAAATCACTTAAAAGTAAATAAATTTTGGAATAATTGTTAGTAAGATTTTGTATATTTAATGGAATTTTTCCAAGATCAGCCATTAACTTCATAAAACTTCCACTACCGAAAATCACCTAAAATTAAGGAAACCGATAATTTGCATCAGGATCATGCAAATGTAGAGCACAAATCATAAGATCATCTTAACCGTTTATGACTCTGGTACTTCTTTTGTATCAAAATCTTCTTCAGCTGAAATTCAATATTTCCTGAATTTCCGTAACTTTAAAACTCCCGATCCTAGTACATTGACAGAACTATGTGTATTCAATTAATATTTATACTAAATTTAAGTGATATAATTTAGAAGGTCGTTTTAGTCTTTAAATTTATAGTAAATATTTTTATCTTTTGTCTTGGTTTTCCATTATTATTTTGGAATACTTTTCCGCATAAAAATAAAACTGAAAACGCTGTTGATTAAATTTAAAACAAAGTACTTACTAGTAATCTATATGTCATATAAAATTTAAGATCTTTTGTTGTTGTTATTGTAGTCTTAGTTGCTGCTGTTCACTTCCATACAAAAATACAAAAAGTAATTTAATACCTGAAGTGTTCATTAATGCGTTTTACTTAAAGATTTAAATACATAATAATAACAACAACAGCAATAACAATAATAATATGTTTTATATATACCTGGTGTGCTTTGGTGCACAAAAATTCTCCTCAGTTACCGAACTTTAGTAAAAAAAATCACAAATCATGAGGTGTTTAGAAAATTTTCATGAAACGAAAATTTTGCAAAATCCCCCTGATAGGATCTGCCATTCATCCGTTTTTCTCCTGTAAAAGAAGTTTACAGAAAATTTATATTTCTGAATTCCAGCTGCAAAAGTACCATAGTCCTAAATGTCCTTTAAGCAATTCCTAAAGAAAGTAATTGGAACATTTTGTCCAGTAAAACAGTATCAAGAGAAATTAATTGAAAAACTATTGGGACCAAATTTTTGAACTCTCGCTGTTATAGTTCTTTATATATTCGATATGGGGTATACCACTCCCCCTGGACTATCAATTCCTAATTTTTTAAAATAAAACAGAAACTTAATTTGAACCTCGTACTTAAAGTTCTTTATAAATTCCATAATAAAAATTTTCTTTATTGGGGGGTGGGGGTGGTTGAACCATCTCCTTGCTCCTAACGAATTTTTTTTGCCTATATTGCTTCCGGTTATATTGGTTACATTGTGTGAAGATTTCGGCGAAATCGTTCATGTAGTTTCGCTGTCTATAAGTCCATAACAAACACAGATGCATTTTTATATATATAAAGAAAATGATGTGATAACTTTAGTTCAAAACACACCTCTTAAATTGAGACCTTCTCTCTTGACACTCTGCTGCAGCTTCTTTCATCATCATCAACAGAGTTGGAGCAAAACTTTGTCGATGCGGTTGCTTAGTTTTAATTTTAGTTTTAGTGATAAAACGATATTTTAATGAATGAAGAAATGACTGTATGTATTTTATGTATCTGTGTATCTTTGTATCTGTGTTTAAAACTATGTATCTGCATGTAGTTCCTTAATGTTTCTTTATAATTTTGTTTTTGTTTTGTTTTCTTTTATTCATTTACTTTGAAGTTTTAATAGAAACTAGTAAAAGTTATAGTCACTCAAATTCGACTATTTAATACCCTACACCACATTAAGATTAATAAGCGACCCTCGTATAAATATATTATCTAATTTATGTTAAAGAGTGGGTATATTATGGTACTATTATATATGTTGGATTCGTGCGTTTTAAAAGGATTATTTTTGTTTGGTGGATAATACTGGAGATAGGGGAAATTATGGACCAGTACTCGTTAAATTTTGTACATCTATTTTTGCTTATATTCATCTAAATTTGAATTTTTATAACAATTCCCACGAATTGTGTGATTTAGGCATTTCAAAATGATATTTTTTAAAAAAGGGGCGGGGATTTGTATGGGACCTATAATTGGCACAACATTTTACAATATTACTGTTCTTATTTGTGCCAATTAAGATCGCTTTATATTAATAACTTATAAGAATTCAAAACCCCATTCCCGGCCAAATGGAGTCTAGGTGAAATAATGGACCCATCATGACCAAATTCAATAGGCATCTTCTTAGAACGAAAATAATGACATGTGCCAAGTTTTGTTTATATCTCTAAAATTGAAACCTGCCATTTCTTCGTAAGGTTTACATGGACAACCAGCCAACCAGATGGACGACCATCGTTAATATGATTGATATTGAGTCGAACGTTATTTTTAAATATAGTTTTTGCAATACTTCTTCTGCCCGTTACAAACTTCTCCACATACACATAATACCTAAAACATCTACTGTGATGTAGAGTACAATTAACGTATTCAATTTTGTTTTGTTAAAAGATGTTTGATGTATGATTTGATTTTTTTCTTTCTTTCAGATTTTGATACGTCATGCTGATAAAAACGTGTTAAAATTTAGAAAAAAATCTATATAAAAACCTTTTAAACGTTTTTTAAACAATAAAAGCCAAGAGATTGTCTGACAAAATGACGGAACACCAAAACATTTAAATAATCATAAAATAAATGCAATGAACTTATAAATAAATTGTAATTACCGGAGTTTTAAACAATTTTTTTTTAAATTAACATTCAAACAAAAATTCAAATTCCAATTGTTCAAACTTAAATTTAAACTTTAACACAACATTTAATCCTCCGCAACATTGTTGAAGATATTGACCTTCACCTCAAATTAAAATAATTAAACTTTTATTTATTGATTATTTATAAATTTTATCAATAATTTCAAATATTTTTTTAATAAATCACTAATTTACATTTTCTAAATTTTCTCACTTTACTGTGTTTCAACTTGTTTAAGCAACATGTTGCTGCTAATCCTCTGCAACATGTAATTGTATTTAGTTTGTTTACTTCTGTTTACAGAGAGTACAAACATTTACTGACTCTCTTTTATTCTGCTTTAGTTACTCTTTGCAAATTCATAAATTGTTTGCAGTAGTATTTGTTGTAGTTGTTGTTGTTGAAAATTATATTTATTTGTTGTTATAGTTAGCTACTAAGCCTAATACGTTTTAACCCATTGGGGTATGGAAGTAAAATTTTAATATTAAAAATTTCTTAATGAATTTTGTTGTTTTGAAATTTTCCAAGATTTGATTGCCGTTTCAATGGAATTTTCCAATCATAAGTTCATATCATTTTCGACGTTTCAGAAGAATTTATATACCAAAGTTTCCAGTATGCTTTCAAAGGTCTTGCCTCATGAATATTTGAAAGACTGAAGTCTTTTTTGTGTAAAACTTTTTGATATTTTGGTAAATTTCCAGGACATTTTTATCGTAATGTCAAATTAGATTAAAAATATCTGAATTCATTATGCTCTCTTTTGAATGGAAATAGCGTTAGCAAAATTTTGAACAGTAGAAAAATGAGCCAGTATATTCTATTTGGTACAATCTGGGTATTTTATTCTTATGATAAATCTTCTTTTGGGTTCTGGAGCACTCATTGGTTTTGACTTTTCACAACTGTTCAGCCACATTTCACATTTGAATTGTTTGGTTTCTCAGATATTCTGAAGACTTCTTTTGAACCAAATTAATTAAAATTAATAACCAGGCATCTCTTTTGCTACTTTTGAAATTTTTAGTATTCTGAACACCTTTTTAATTTTCTAATCATCTTAAATGTCAATGATGAAATGGAGAGCAGTTTTTATAATAATTTGAGATCATACATAGTTGAAGCCCCTAATTTTTAACAAAATCTCGGAAAGTAGGTACATCACAATCAGCCGAATTTATAGATTTGTTTTATAGCTTAGTATTCACAAGTCTCCTACATTTCACCGAAGTGATCTGGCCTAGAACGAATCAACTAAGAACATCTCTTGACTTACAACTCTCAAGAATTCAGCTCATGAGTTTACCTGCGGAACACCACGACGGCGATATCTGGACACAGTAACTTTGGCTTTTCATAATTATTCTATTAATTTCTTAAATCTATGAACCGAATTGAATACAGTTCAAGACATCAACAGAGGAAGATTGAAATGTTTTTCTGATAAAAAACTAAGCAATATATTTCTTTCAGGCTTGTTAAGTCATAAAAAGGTTAAAAGTTAAGCGTGATAAGATTTTTATTCTTAAGTCTTAAAAAAAAGGTTGCTTTTGTTGGAGCCTTAGAGACGTTGTTGGTTAAGATTTGTTGGGAACAGTATGTTAACCTATAACGAACTATTTGTAGTTCTTATGGACGTACTTTTTAGTATAAAAATTTTACAGATGCTTTCAAATTACACAGTTCTAATAATTTCTCTTAATGGGTTAATAACAATTTACCTTAATTGTAAACTAACAACGTAACAAATACGACTGTATTAAGAAAATGATGAGACAAACTTTGTCAAACTAATTCAGCTTAATGTTGTGACTTTCTAACAAAATAATCAGTCTTCCAAAAACATTTGACGAGTTTAAACGGTTTCAAAAAATTTTGATTAAACAAATTAAATAATTTAGTTCCTAATTACAAAATCACAAAGAATTTCAATTTAAACAGTATTTTAATCTGACATTTATTTAAAGAATTTTTGTTGTGCAAAAAAAAAAATAAAAAAAGAAAAATATAGAAAATCGAAAAAATAATTGTTGTCTGAATTTGTGATAAAAATAAAATAAATGGAAATTCAAATGCAAATGTATCTTGTATCTTGAACTTGTCTCTAACAAAATACAAAATAACAAAAAAAAAAAAAAGAAATTACAAAACGTAAAATATAAAAATTCTGCTCCGTTTTACTCAAAATTACTAAATGTTGTTGTAGTTATTGGTATTAGTGTTGGTGTTGTGGATTGTGGTTGGTGGAGTGTGCATCTGTGAGATTCTTTTTGTCTGTTTGTTTTTGTTGTTTTTGTTTTTTTGTATCTGCCGGTTCTTCATAAACAACAAAAACTTGTGCATTTTTCGATATTTTAGTTGAAAACAAAACGTCGTGCTTGCAACATCTGTTTACAATTTACACGCGTTTACTTTACTCGTTCTCATTTTTAGTTAACATGCGAAACATTTTGAATGGATATATAAAAATGCGTTATTACAATATGTGTTTTTTCTCTAATTTTCATATTATGTGAAGAAATTTATGAAAATTTCAAAAAAATATTAAAATTTGGAAATAAAAAAATGAAAATAAAAATTTAAGTTTAAATTAAAAAAAAATTTTAATTGGTTTAAAGAAAAAAATATTCAAACATAAAAAATTGATTCTTTTCAAAATTAAATTTGTGGTTTCATAGTGAATGTCGCATTTGAAAAAAGAAAAAAAATAACTTTAAATTCTTTAAACAGGTGCGTTGCAAATAATTAAGTATTTTTCCACTTTTAATTACGTTTACTTTGTTTAATTTTCAATTAATTAACGTTTTATTTTATAAATAAAGTTTCCATAAAAATAAACAAATATTTAAGGAAAAAAATATCCCATAGTTCGCATGAATGAAATTTGCGTAGAACAAGATTTAATAGAGACTTTAGCTACTTAACTAACCCTTAGTATGCTATAAAGTAAACAGTTACTTTTTTAAGACAGAATTTAAAAGTTAACTTGTTTTTTTATAAAAATAGAAGAATAAAACGAATTTTAATAAAAAAAAAAATTAATAAAATGATTTAAGTGAAATTGGTTATTTAACTGAACCTTAGTATACACTAGAGTAGATAGTGTTAAGTTAAATATTAATAATGTGGATAAATCTAAATATAGAAATGTGTCTTTGAAATTAGTTTTACTACTTCAGTAATTATTTCAAAAATATTTGATACTTAACTATCTATTTGTATACAGCGCAGTAAACAGTCAAATTTTTCAAATTAAAAAAAACAAAAATTTTCTTTGAAAAAATTTTATTTTGAATTAATAAATTAATTCAATTAGTTTTAATTTATATGATTTCGGTAATGATAACATGAAACATTCTTGTCCAATTGTAATCCTCTTAAAATTTCGAGGTTGCTTTATATATCGTTCTATAATTTGTAATCTAAAAAACCGAATTTCCAGGTTCCACTGAAGGCAATTTTGATTAAATTCAGCTTAATAGTTATGACCAGAGATGGAAATAGCACAATTCGCTTTAAGTTTGATATAATCGTGTAATTTTGGACTATACCATTCTCTAGGTTGATCCGTTTAATATATAATTAATATTCTCTTCACTAAACAAGAAAAACAAATTTGAGACAAATTACTTGAAATTCGATAAAACAGTTTGGAAAAAATTAATTATTTAAAATTTCAAATTTTGAGTATCTATAAAAGATGTTAAAATTTGGAACGATGGTCCAGATAGTGCTCTATTACATAGTCTTTGATGTACCGATTCAATTTGCAACAGCTATGGAAAACAATAAATAATGTGGACAAGTTTAAGTGAATTTGCTTTAACAAGGAGGGGAACCTAACGACATCGATTCAACACTTAATGAATGGATCAATATAATATAGGAGATTTTAACCATTATAAAATCTATTTCTTTAGATTTTATAATGGATATAAATATATATTATGCTTTTATATGAAATTACTTTATAGGGAATTACTTCCCCGATCTGCAGGGTTTTTCATTTTCGATTTTATTTCATTTCGCTTTTGTTAGCGTTTTAAAACGTTTGTTTTATTTTATTTTTTTCTTAATTCTCAAAACATTAATTGCATTTTGTTGTTGTTGCTAATGTTTTTGTTGTTGCTACTGTTTTTGTTGTTGGTTGTGGTTTTTGTTACACAAAATTCTATAGAAATATTTATAGTTAAGTACAGGTGTTTAAATCATTCATCTAAAAAAATTAAAAAAAGACACTAAATTCACTCTACATATGACAGAAAAGAGCTAAATTATGAAAAAACCACCACTTTTTTTGTTACTAAATGAAAACAAATTGTTTAAAAAATTTAATTTATTTTAAAATTTAATAGATTTTCTGCCCACTAAAGTTTATTATTTTAAATTTTTATTTTTCTAAATAATTAAATTTTTTTAATAATTTTTAAAATTATTTTAGTAATTTCAGTTTAATTAAATGAACTCTTTTTTATGAGTGTAATTTTAAATTTTAATGTTTTTTTTTGGTTTAAATTTAGAGTTTCTTTTAAATTTCTGTTTTGAAACCTTAATTGCTGGAAGAAGAGTTTCAATTATTTTAAGGGTTTTGGTAACATTTTTAACGGCAGGTGCATTTTTTTGGACTTAATTGGTTTATATAAAAATGAAAGCAGATGGTTTTGAAAAATTTGTCGTTTTGATGTGACCGAAAATAATTATTAAAACCATTTTTGGGAAAATAAAAAAAATTGCAGGAAATTTTAAATTGCAAGTGATGCTAATGAAGTGATTAAATTATAGATTTCAATCATGGATGCACTAAATTTTAATGGTATTAAAAATTCTGCTTCATAAAGCCGACTTCGGAAATTTTTAAAAAAGTTGTGAGTGTAGGGCCTTATTCAAACCCAAGTCTTCCATTAAGTCCATATTGTATTGATAATTCTTAATAGTTTCCTTTTATTATTTGAATGTATCGTAAAACTACATATAATTTGTATAAAGTAAATTTTGGAATTTTAAAATAATTTTGGGATTTTAATAATTAATATAAAGAAAACCACAATTTTTCCGCTAAAAAAATAAAGAACTATATATTCGGCTATGCCGAATCTTTAGCTCCTCTTACTTACTCCCTCACAAATACAGCATATAACAGTTTTTCTTAAATATAACACAGGAAGGGATTTTGATGAAAGTTCTTCGTTTGAATTTACAGGTTGCCTTAGATATCGGTCTATATCTTATAATAAACTAAACCGATTTTGCTGGTTTTAAATTGAAAACTTCTCACGTCTATAATAAATACTCATTTCCATTGAGTTCTGTCAATTATTGTGGATGGACAAGCAGACAGACAGACAGACAGACAGATAGATAGATATACGGACAGAGAAACGGGAAATCAGACAGGCGTAGCTAAATCTTCTCAGATTTTGATTTGACAAGATTAATATAATATACAGACAGAAAGATGGACGTAGCTTAATCGATTCAGATTCTAATTTTAAGAATTATAGGGATCTAAACGAATCCTTCTTGGCGGAACACACGTTAATATAACTTCTTCGCCACTTGTGGTGATGGAGGTATAAAACAGATTTAATTAATATTACTTTTTTCAATTAAATCTTGAACTAGAATTGAACTGTATGAATACAGTTCACAAGCAAGTAAGAACTTCGGGGAACTCCGTTTGCTCAGTGCTATTGGAAAATAAATTTCTTTGAAATTAATTTTAAATTATATCTCCTTAATATTATATCCCTTATAATATTTCAAGATAAACCTATAAAGTATTCCAAGAGTTCTCAACTTTTTCTTAACACTTCCTGCTGTCGCCTAACGCCGTAATTGTAAATGTTATAGCTCATATGACCACATATCTTAATATTTGCCATTTTACGGACTGACTGCATTTTATAAACAAATATCTTATTTCTATTTATTTATTCTATATATATTTCTTGTCTTTCTTCCGGTTATATACCGATCAAAATATTTTAAGTAAATAGCAATAAATAAACAGAGAAAACAACTATTAATAAGAAAACAACTATTAATATTAAAGTCAACTTTTTTCTATTCCACATCATTTTTAAGATATTTTTAATATGCTAATTATTGAAATTATAAAATTAAACAAAATTTTATGTTTATTCTCAGAATAAATCTTACAAATAATAAATATAATATTTTATTTCAGTGTGTGTGTGAGTGTGAGTGTGTTTTACATGTGGGTGTAATAAGCGTTGCATTGCATTAAATAACCTCGTTGGTTATGAAATCAGCAAATAATAAAAAAATAACGAATTTTATAGATTCAAATTCAAGCCTTTTACAGTCAAGATGTTCTTCAAGATTTGTTTACTCTCATTCAAACAATATTTTTGTCTTGAAAACAAAAAAAACAAAATTCGATTTTTATTCAAAAATAATTTAGATTTTTGATATGAAATCATTTTTTGTGGAGGTGGAATTGAAAAGAAAATATTTTGTTATTAACTTTATTTGTGAAATATTTAATTTAAAAAAAATATATTACAATTTCATCATAATGTTTTTCAATATTTTGTGTCATATTTAAAGTCGTTTTTAAAAATATTTGAGTTAATTAAAAAAAATTTTATAGTAAAACTTCCGGGTCATATGAAATGATTTTTAGATGATTAATTTCTTTTCACAGAGTAAATAAATGTATTTAGGAGTTTCTTTTTTTTTGAAATTTAAGTTAAAATTTTCAAAATAGCTGTAACAGTCTAGTCGAATTTTAAATACCCTCCATCCGATTTTAAATATACCTCTTGTATTTGGCAAACGTTTCAATTGATTTGTTAACTCGGATTCAAAATTCAAATGTAGTTCATGTTCTAGTTCAGTTTCTGGTTCAGAATTTAGCTAAAAATCTAGTTCAGATTGCAGTTGAGATTCTAGTTCAGTTCTAGTTCGGTTCTAGTTCAATTTTAGTTCAGTTCTAGACTAGTTCTAGATTAGTTCTAGTTCAGTTCAATTCCAGTTTAATTCAAGTTTAGTTCTAGTTCAGTTTTAGTTCTGCTTTAGTTCAGTTCTAGTTTAGTTCTAAATTCTGTTCTAGTTCAATTTTAGTTCAGTTCTAGACTAGTTATAGATTAGTTCTAGTTCAGTTCCAGTTTAATTATAATAATTAGTTCAAATTCTTATTTAGATCCTAGTTCAGATAACAACTAAAATTCTACTTTAGGTCTTGTTCAGATTCTATATTCTATTTTAGTTTAGATACTTTTTCAGAATCTGCTTAAAATTCTTGTTCAGATCCTAGTGCAAATTTTAGTTTAGATCCTAGTTTAGTACTTTTTCAGATTTTCAGATTCTAGTTCAAACTTTAGTACAGTTTCTAGTTCAGATTCTAGTTCAGACTTTTGTTCAGATTCTAAGTTGGACTATAGTTGGGTTCGAGTTCAGATTCTAATTCAGATTCTTGTTCATTTTCTAGGTTAAATTATAATTCAGTTCAAGTTCAAATTCTTGTTTAAATTAGATTGAGATTTAAAGTGCAGATTCTAGTTAAGATTATATATAGAGACTCTCGTTAATATTTTAGTTCAGATTCTGGTACAGATTATAGTTAAAATTCTAGTCAGATTCTAATTCAGATTATGATCCAATAAATAATTCAGATTATAGTTCTGATTCTTGTTCAGTTCTAGTTCAGTTGTTATATTATAAATTTTCCATAAGTAAAAAATTATTCAAATTAGGGTTTTCACAGTTTAAGTGATCTGAACCTTTAAGTGACCTATAACTCAAAATCATTTGAAATTTGTAATATTGTTAAACAATTAAATTATTTTATGATTAATAAATTTAATTATTTTAGATTTTTTTTTTAATTTATAAATACAATTAAACATTTCTTTGTTAATGCAACGTGTCATCATCACTAAAATAACAAGTCCAGATTTTAAATCATTTCTACATTAAGAGTGTAGTTTTTTTTATAAATAACAACAAAACGTAATAAGTAGTGAAATTATATGTATGAATATTGAATATTAAACATTTATTTTTTTAATGTTTTTTTTCTAATTTTCAATAATATTTTTTCTTCTTCTTTTTCTTTATTTATTTACAGCAGTGAATCGATATCAAATTAATTAATATTCAATTTGCATTGATTGAGTCTTTGGCAAATGTTTGAATAAATTTTTTTATAAAGTTGCGTTTAATAGCAACAACAACAATAACACGTCTTCATGTGTCATATGATTTAATAAATCGGCAGAAAGAAGCCTTTGGATTTCTGTTATGTTTACAACAAAATCCTCTTAAATGGAAATCGAAACGGGCATTTTAGCATAAAGAAACAGAAAAATAGTGGCAAAATATCATTTTTTTACATTATTGGCAGTTACATGATTAAAAGACAACATTACGAATCGACGTCTTCAAGTCTCGGGTATATAATTTTTTTTTTTTTTTTTGAAATTAAAATGGAAACTTTATTAATTGAAATGTGTTTTAGTTGTTGGTGTTGTTATAATGAAGTGAAGTGTAAATTAAACCACTAAACTAAATAAAAATGTTAATAAGTTTTTAACGTTTTGAAAAAGATAGACAGAGATTCTGTTCGTTTCTCTTTTTTTGTTCACATAAAGACTCCTGTTACCTGAGAGGAACGTTGGCTGTTCAATAGGTTGGTTGGTTCATTCACAAGCGTTGATTTTATTTGATTTTGTTCGCAAAAATATAAGTAGTAACACCGACGAAGCAAACCAGTTTGAAATAATAATTCTGGTCTAGAGTTGTGTGTCTTAAATTGAACAGCAGATGCCTACTTTTTTTGTTTTGTCTTAAACCGAAAATCTATATAGAGAAAAATAAAACTAAAAACAAAAACAAAGTAGTGTATGTCCTGTATAATTGTGTGAGTGAGCTGGCCTGTTAAACCTTTTACTACTTGCAACATCAGTTTGTACGCCTCAACATCATCATCACCATCTGCAACATCATTGCCATTATAATTATCATCGTCATCATTATCATCATTTGCAGTATTTGTTCGTGATACCACAATTTTACCGCTTGTTCTTTAAAACTTGTACCACAAAACGAAACCAAAAATGTAAGTACAGCTTTTTCTTTTCTTCTTATAATTTCTTTCATTCCATTATTTTGCTTTCCAAGTCATTTCTTTATATTTATATAGTTTTTTTTATTGGAACCACTTTGAAAAGCATGATTTTTTATTTTACTTTATAAGGTTATTTTCTCTAGAAGATGTTGTCCTTTGCCATTGTTTCTGGATTAATAAAAATACAAAAACAAAATAGAGTTTAACTACAAAATAATTTGTTCCAATATTAATTCACGTTTATATTTTAAACTTACGAATCGATTTCATGTCTCAGAATGGTGTCAATTTTATAGGTCAAATAGTTCTTTATCCGAGTAAATCATACATGAACAACTCATAAGGATTTTATTACCTTTAGTGGGGTCTGAATTGGAATCTGAATTAAATTATGAGATCAAACTGAACTCGATTGAAACTAGAATGAAATTTAAAATGAACTAGAATCTGAACTAGAAATTGAACTAGAATCTGAATTAGAATCTGAACTAGAGTCATAACTATAATCTGAACTAGTATCTGATCAAGAATCTGAACTAGAATCTGAGTAAGAATCTGGACTTGAATACGAATTAGGATCTGAACTAGAATCTGCGTAAGAATCTGAACTAGAATCGGAACTAGAATTTGAACAAGAACTGAACTAGAACTGTACAATAACTGAACTAGTACCGAAATAGACTGGAACAGAACTTGTTTTAATGTACAAGTTTACCTTTAATTGTAAAGTAACTTTAATTGTAGCTTTAAAATTATTTCGTTTACTCACTTTATTTTCTTTTTCTTCTGTAAATCTGGGTTTAAATAAAAAAATCTAATGGAATTTATCTTTTTCATTTTATATTTAGGTCATTTGTAAGGAACCCATAGTTTAGAAAATCTGGAAAATGTTTTTAACTTAAAATACTTTTATTTAAAAAAGAAAAGAAATAACATTAAAACAAAATTTCTAACATTTTTGTCTCTTAAATTTGATGTCTTTTCAAAAAATTTAGAGGAATTTATGGCATGAAATTTACTTAAACATGAACAATTTTATTGCTAAATATTTGCAAACAAAATCTCCATAAAAAAGACTTCTAAAGCACGATTTGAAGAAAAAACGAATTCCTTGTTAATTCAAATCTTGTGACAGCTTGATATTGAACATGAAATAAAGCTTTAGGCTGGATATTTTTTATTTAACAAAAATTTCCAGAAAAAAAACTCTAGACAATTTTTTGTTCATATCAAAAAAGAACCTTAAATATTTTAGATGTTCTTTTTGAAAAAAGAATTATGGTTTTTATTAACAATTTCAAGGACACTTAAATGATTCTTTAGACTCTGGTCAATTCAAATAAAATAAAAAAAAACGATGATTTTAAAATCTCTTAAAAGTCTGGAGTTTTATAGAGGTTTCCTTTTATAGCTAAAATTTGCTTTTTATAGCTAAAACAAGAACTTATCTTTAGTTTCTTAAAGAAGAAGAAGAAGAATAAAAAAAGAAATCCATTAAAGTGTAGACAGTTTGAATGAAGGACTTTGCAAAACTCAAGATAAATTGGTTTCAGAGGAAAAAAACAAGATATTTAATAATGAAGTATTAGTTCACCAGAAGAAAAAAATCAAGGAGATGAAGTTTATATAAAATTTACATTGTTTACATGATGTAAAAAATATATTTTTATTAAAATGTTATTTAAAAGTATCTAGAACGTTTTATAATTTTTTACATTGTTTACATCAAGTAAATAGCAAATTTTGTTACTTCAAATATATTTTATTTAATGTAAATATAATTATAATATTTTGCATTATTTACATTAGGTAAAATAACGGTAAAAAAATTTAGATTTTTTTTACATTTAAACGGTTTTTACATTAATTACTGTATGTAAAGAATTAATTTTTTAATTGAAACTATTAAAATTATTTATTTTAATAGAAATTTTTAATTTTACACTTTATGTAAAAATAATTTGCCTCATGTAGACAATGAATTTTGAGTGGCAAAATATTGAAATTATATAATTGAAATAGAAATAAATTATTTTAAATCATGTAAATTTTGTAATTTAATTTTTGACACGTAGTTTAAATAAAATTACTTAACTTTTTTTCATTTTACTATTTCCTAATTTAATATTCTACTTTTCTTGATGATTTTTTGGTTTAAATTATGAATTCTTCAATTGTTGTTATTAACAATTACTGATGCATTTTTTTAAGTTTTTTGATTTCGCTAATGTTTTTCATGAGTAATTTTATGCAAATAAAGAATTTTTGACATCGAACAATTAAAATATGTCTTGAAATTTTATTATTTACTTTATGTAAACAAATATAAGATACTTTGGAAATAATTGTATAAATATCTAAAATAGTCTGTTTGAAACAAACCTTATAATGGAATTAAATTTCTGGAACCTTAGGCTCTACTTAAGTTTTAAATTATTTATGAATAAGTTGTGAATTTAATCCAGGCATGTCTGTCCTTCCGTCCGTCTAAATTTATTATGACATTGATAACTCTCATTTACTATTTAATACAAATCGACTATTTAATGATATTTTTTGTAATAAAATTCCTTTAACCAAATAGAAGATCATTTTGGAAAAAATAGAGTCTGAATTGTTAGGTTTCGTTTATGGATTTTCTTCATTATCATGTCTGTCCTTCCGTCCTTCCAATATATATTTTAAACAATTTGAATTTATTTCTTTACCTTGAGAAGGAAAATTTCACAAACTTAGAGCGTATTTATTTACATCATGTAAACAATGTAAATTATTAATTGTAATTACTTAATTGATAATTATTTTTTATTTTTGCAAAAATAAAATTCTAGTAAAATTTCCCATTATTTACATTTATGTAAACTTCGTGTAAATAATTAAGTTTTTAGTTCCAATTAAATGGTGGGAGTTTTTTGTTATTTATATTTGAATTTAAAAACTCATCAAGTTAAAGTGTTAAAATCTTCTTTTGTTTTTATAAAAAAAATCAAATAAAATAGAAATTGATTTATTGTGGCGGCTTTTGATCAAAAAGCTTTTAAGGAACGTAAAGAACGGTTTTTTGTTCATTCAGCAAATATTTGCTGGCTGCAAAATATTACACAAACAACAAAATATTTGGTACACAACAACATTATGTTCTTGTTGTTGTTTTTTTTCGAATAGTTTTTTTTTCGAACTAAAACCAAAAACAAATACTTCTTAAGACCAATAACGAAATTGATTACCAAAACGTGTTTGGCAAATTTAATGAGTTTAGAAAACGCACATTTTGCGTTAAAACCTCATCAAGACAGTCATTTTTACATTTTTTCTACTCGATTTAAATTTTTTTTGTTTGGACTTAAAAAAGAAATACTCTAGAGACTTAACTACATTTAAAATACATTTGAGGTAAATCTACAACTATTTGCGGATTTTGTTTTCTTTTTTTGAATGAAAATAGTTTTTTTTTTAATTTATTTTGAAAATCAACAAAAATGTACATTGGTTACACTTGACTAATGACTTTAAATTGTTAAATATATTTTTGTACCCTCCACCATCACAAGTGTTGAAGAGGGTATATTAACTTTGTCATTATGAGTGTTTGTCTATCTGTCTGTCTGTTGTTGATCACTCACAGCCACGTAATAATTGAGAGAACTCAATGAAATTTGGCCTGAGTATTTGATATAGTCCTGAGAAGTTTTCTATTTAAAACCTGCAAATTCGGTTTAGTATATTAAACGATATAGACCGATATCTGAGGCAACCTATTAATTCAAGCGAACAACTTTCAAAAAATTGTCTATTATAAATCAACAAATTAGAAATGAAATTTTGTCATTAAATTCACTTCACTTCATCACCACTTAAAAAAATTATCAAAATCGGTTCAGTAGAAAAAAGTTATAGCCAAAAATATAACTAATTTTATGACTCATTAAATGTTCTTATGCTAAATTTAAGAAAAACGTTTATTTATTCTATACGTTTGTGGGTGCAGGTATGAGTGTGTATGTACGAAACTTCACACGCATTTGTGGTGGAGGGTATTGAAGATTCGGTGTGGCCGGATAGAGCATTCTCACTTGTTTTTGTTTGTTTGATTTTTTCGATTTTCAAAATTTAAAACTGCAAACACACATTTTTACAACATAATAAATAAAACGTTAGATTTTGTGTAAATTTTAACTGATTACGTTTTAATTTATTTGTATTTGTCGAACCATATAACAGCTGGGGCAAATTATACAGATAAACCCAATAAGACGCTTTTTCGAAAATTATGCAAAAAACTACAGAAATAAGTGATTTATGAAGATGTTATGAACATTAATGGATTTTTATGATTTTAAACTAAATTATTTTGAAAGTTAGAAATGGTTAAAAAGAAAGTTTTATAGAACTGTTTCTTTTATGTGGGATATACGAATGGAAAGCTAATGGAATAAGCATTGGTTTACTTAAAAGATAATTTTAAAACCTCTTTTAAAATTGAAAATATAATGTCCGTCAGTCTGTCAGTCCGTCATTCTATTTTTAAATTACAAATTTTTTTTTAATATTTACTACTTTGGAAATAATTAAACAAAATTCTAAAATTTATAGTTTTAAAACAAAAGTCAACTTTGTTAAAGAGTAAAAAAATTAGGCTTTAATTTAAGGTATAAGATATTTTAAACAAGATTTCTAATTCATTACAAATATGTCCGTCCTTCCGTCCGTTACATAATAATAATTCTAAAGTTCCAGTTTGATTTTAAAATTTTAACAAAAAAAAAAAAAAAAAACGAGATTTTTTGAAATAATTTCTTGAAACTAAATTTCTTAATAACTAAATTTAAAATATTGTACTATAGAATATTATATAATTAATAATTTATATAAATTTTTTGTAAGTCTATCAAAACATTTTAACAATTGTTAATAGTTAATTAACATGCCATAATTCAAATATTATTAAGTAAAATTAAAATAATTGTTCTTTTTATATAAATGTTACATATTGCTAGCATTTGTGGAATTTAGTCTATCATTCGTAGTATTAATTGATTAAATATATTTATTACAGTCTATGCAGTACAGTCTGTCCTTCTGTCCAGCCTGACAGTTAAAAAATCTGAAATTTTTAAAATTCCTCTTCTGTTATAAATAAAGTTTTGTCTATAATAATGATCTAAAATAAAATGAAATAGAAACTTATTATATAATTTATTTGGAATTTTTTTATTAACTAATTTTAGGAATTTTATTTCTAATTATCATTGTTCTATCTTCTTGTCCATACCCTTCAACATTACAAATATCAACTTATTTAAACAAAATTACAAAAACTTTATTTTTGGAACAAAATTTATACTTTACCGAAATTTGTAAAGATTAAGCCTTAATTTAAGTTATAAATTATTTAAAAATATGTCTAATGCTTAATCTCAGATTGTCTGTCCATCCGTCCTTCTTCGAAATTTAATTGATGCCAAAATTTTTGGTTAACATTTGGAATTATAAGTAAATTTAGTTTTAAATGCTTTTTTTACAAAAAGTCTTTTTCTACCTAATAATAGATTATCTTAAAAAACTAAATAAAGCTTAAAATTTTGTAATGCTTAACTAATTCTTGAATATATTAGTCGTATTAATCTTATTTTTATGTCTGTCATTCCGTCTGTCCATGTAAATTTTTTGAATGATAACTATATTTTGAAAATTTATTAAAATTATAAAATTTAGCCTAAAATTAAAAAATGTTTTCTATTATAATTATTTTGATATATTATTTTATTTAAGGTCCATTTAGCCAATAAATGTCCTTTCGTCTGTTCATAAAAAAATTGCATGTAAAAATTTTAACTTAAATTTTAACTTAAAAAATAATGTTTATTAAAAATCATTAAATTTGCCTTTAATTTTAATTATATTAAAAATATCTACAATCAAAATAATTAAGAGAACTTAAACTGTAATCTAGTAAAAATATTAATTCAGAATGTCCCAAGTGCTTATTAAAATAATGTCCGTCCTTCAGTCTTTCCATAAAATTCATTCAATCATTTTAAGACATTTTTTGTAAAAAAAAGTTAATCGAATTTTTAATAAAGTGATAAAATAACTATTTTTAATAAAGGAACATTATTGCAATACATTTTTCAGATCTAAAATTGTAGTTTTATATGAAAACTAATTCAGAATATATTGATTTTTAACTTTAATTATGACCCACCTTCCGTTCTTCCTTTAAAATCATGATATCTTTGTAAGATATTTATATTTAAAAGTTCTTGGAAGTTTTAAATTATTAAACGTCAAAAAATCTCGTTTAGAAAAATATAATTTCATCAACCAATTTCCCGGGTCAGAAGCTATAATTTTATGAAAACATATAGACAAAAAGTAGTAAATTATTTGTTTTATTAAGTCCGTCCTTCTGTCTTTCCAGTTTAAAAAGAAAATATTCTGTCTATGCAAACAAAATGTTATTAAGTATAATCAGGGACTTAAAAAGACATAAGGCTTGTATTTTTGGAACTATAATTTTTGAAAGATATTCCAGTTTGTAAGCTATTAAATAGAGTTAAATTCTTGTAAGAAAAGTTTTTAAATTATTTGAATTATTAAGTCCGTCCTTCTGTCCTTCTTGATTAAATTTTTAAAATTTTATTTAATAGTTTGTCTATGCGAAAAGAAGGATAATTATGGATTTTATAAGAATTCATTAAGCTCATATTTTTAGAAAAAAAGTTTTATTAAATGATTTTCTAGTTTTCAAGCTATAATATTTCTGTAACTTATATAAGAAACAGTTGTAATTTATTGATTTTTAAAAGTCTGTCCGTCCGTCCGGCTTATTGCGAAAACTGTAAAAATGTGTTACGTTTAAAGAAATAATGTTTTAGTAAAAATTTTTAAAAATAAAATTGATTAAAAATTAATATTAAAATGTTGTATATAAAAGAAAACTTTTCGTACATACAAATTAATCTAAAAATAGGCCCGTTCCGGCTTTTTGAGACAATTTTAAAACGTCCGTCCATATGTCCTTCCTAGGCATCATATGCAAATTTTGTTTAAAGTTCCTTTTTTAAATTATTATTTATATAAACATTTTGGGGTGTTTAATTTTCTTCAGTGTAATTTATTTTCTATATGTAATAAATTTATTAAATTCTGGAAAATATTTTTTAAATTAAATAACATTGAAAATTATTTAAATACTTTAAAGTGTTACGTACCTAAAATTCAAGTCTAAAGATTACGAATTAAAAAAATAAATTCAGAAAAAAATGATATCATTGACCCACGATTACTAGACATGTAATGGATAATTTATGATAAAATGTTAATCATTTATTAGAAAATAGCGATTACAAAATTAACAGCATTAACCCATTAAGAGCAAACATTTTTTTAAAGAAAAAAGCTTTTGTGTTTGGTAAAACAGGTTTCCATCTCTGTCGTTTTCTCAAAATCTTGATAACTTAATTTATTTATAATTATTTATGAAATCAATATTAAACAAAATATTTTTTAGTTTAAAGCCTTTTTAAAAATGATCAATATTCTGTGTGCAAAAATTTTGCTTGATGAGTGGCACTAATTAGGGGTTTCGCGAATTAAAAGCTTTCAAGCGATTTCCGTTGTGAATAATTTTTTTAATAAAAAATCTTTAAAACGTTTTCAATTGAAAAATCTTATAATTCTAATTTAAAACGTAAAATAATGACGTTATTAACCAATTATTTTCAAACAAAGTGCAAATTTGTATTATAATTAAATCAGAAAACTAAATATCGTAAAAATTCCTAGTCAAGGTTGTAAATGAATATCAGTTTTAATTAAATAAGGAATGAGTAAGAGAAAAATTTGACATAAAATTCAACAACAAACGAACATAGAAATAATTTAACTTTAAATTATGATTTTGCTTCATAGATAGAAAAATGTTAAATTAACATTGTTTCATATTAAATATATATTTTTGGAGAATATTTTTATAATTTTACTACATGTAAGTAATTTTAAAAATTTATCGTTGTATAATATGGGCAATATTGTTTCACCACAAACGCAAAAGGGCTTAATTTAAACTAAAGAAAATTTTATTGAATCTGAAATCAACAATGTTCAACGTTGATTTTGCTATATGTTTTTATTCTGGTGTACTGTAACGATCCTTTTCGTAACTTCCACTAGTATAATTGGTAAAGAGGGTATGTTAACATTGTCATTCCATAGAATTATCTCATATCCAATTCTGTATATATTTTCTTGTGCCAAATCAAAATCTGAGACGATCTAGCTATGACCGTTCATCTGTCTTTCCGTCTGTTGTTGGCACTCTCACATCCACAATAATTGACAGAACTCATTGAAATTTGGCCTAAATATTTGTTATAGCCCTGAAACGATTCCTATTTAAAATAAGTATAATCGATTTAGTATGTAAAAAGATATGGACCTATATCTTAGGCAACCTCTTAATTTTAGTTAACAAATTCTTAAAATTGTTAATTATAAGTCGACAAATTAGAACAAAATTTTGCCGTAATATAAAGCTTTATGTACTGCAAAAATTTTCAAAATCGGTATAGTAGAAAAAAAGTTATATCCAAAAATATAACTATGTGTGATAGTTTGTGTACGAAACATAATGTACATATGTGGTGGAGGGTATTGAAGATTCATCACAGTCGAATATCGTATTCCTGCTTGTTATTTAGTAACGATGTCTTTCAAATTGTTTTTTTTACCACAACTTCTCATGATCTCTAATTTATAGCTTTTTCCTTTCATTAGGAAGTTTTTATCAAAATTTTTAATTTCAGTTTTTTTGCTTTCATTATTTGTTGATTAAACATTTGACTTTATTTAATTATTTTACATTCAAATTTACTTTCTAAGCCCTGATTTATGACCCTTTCAATGTCATTAATAATAAAATATTCTCATTCATACTTTTTCAAAAATAAAAAACAAGTAAAAATTATATAGTTAGTCAAGTCCGACTGTGTATTAACCTACAACACAATCTTGGTTACAAGGAAAAACGACCCACGTATAATCTATTCTTAAGAGTGCAGTATATTATAGTGACAATAATTATTATGTGAAATTTTGGAGTTTTAAAATGAATTTTTTTGGGAAGAGTTCGAAGAAATTATGGACCGACCCTTGCATACAAATGGATTTTTGCTTATATTTATTTAAATTTGACCAGTTATTACAATATTAACGTATACGTGAGATTTAAGCCCTTGAAAGGCGACTGGCTGAGATAATTGACCGAAAATTTGGCACGATTCAAAAGATTTACTTTTTCCCAAATTTTATTTATTTTTTACGACCTTAAAACCTCATTCTGAGAGGACATTTATATGAGCGAAATATTGGAAATTTCGGAAGGTTTGCCCTTCGGCCAAAATAATATCAAATTTCATGTAAACCTGCAGAGTGTACAAAAAGGTTTACATGAACAGCCAGACGGACGGAAAGATATCGTTAAATCGACTCAGAAAGTGATTCCGACTCGAACGTTATACTTAAACGTATACCACAACCACCTACATTGATGTAGGGTTTTAAAACTGAAGTAAAAATTAAAAACGAAATTTAAAATAAATGTCAACAAAATGTGTGTCATTCTTGTTAAATTAGTTTTTATGACTGAATTGTCTTTTTTATTTAATTATTTTATTTTTTTTCAAAATTTATTCATTATTTCTTCCGTTTTTTGTATACTTAAGTAGATTTTAATTTCAATTATTTAGAAATTCCAAACACGTTTTATTTTTCAATCGTATAAAAAATTTTATAAAATTTTGCAAAGTGTTTTTTTCATACCTTTTTATTTTGAATAAAATTTTTCTTATAAAATAATTTCTGTTTGTTTGTCTGTTTAGCATAAAATTAGCACAATTTAAACATTTGATTGCAGCAAAAAAGCAGAGTATGAAAAAAACACGGTGCAAAATTTTTATTTTCAAATGATCTTAATTTTTACTCTTCTTTGCGGGGATTAAAAAAATAAAACACTTTTTTTCGATGAAAGGTTTTATCACTATTTTTCGATTTTGCTCCATACTCTTTGGCTCTTTTTATGTTTATCTGTTTTGATTTATCATTTTCAAAGAACGACAAAAAAATAAAACTCTATTTTAAAATCTTTGCAAGATCCGATCTTACGAAGAATAATAAAAAAGAGTCGAAAAATGAACCTTGCAAAAAAATAAAATAAGTTTAAATAAAAATAATTGAATAATGAAATCAGGCCTTTGTAAATTATTTAAGTGAAATTAAGTCATGGGTTGTATAGTGGAGAAATAAATGAATAAAATAGATTATAGCGCCACTTTGTCAGTTGGGAGAATAAAAAAAAATAAAAATAAAATTGCGTAACAAAAAGATTCAATCAAACTGAGAAAAGACTGTAATTTATTTTTAATGAGTGAATAGAATAAGTAAAATCTAAACTAATAAGTAAAAATGCTATATTCGGCTATGTCGAATTTCATTGTTATTTTTTGACTATAACTTTCTTTGTCTACTGAACCGATTTTTATCATTTTGAGATAGTAAAAGGGGTACATATAGCTTAATCTTAGCACAAAATTTCATTCCAATTTGATATTTTATAGTTTACAAATCTACCGATGATATTCTTCTGAATTTAGAGGATGCCTCAGATGTCGGTCTATATCTTTTAAAGTACTAAACCGATTATGCTGATTGTAAATATATTGAAAATCAGTAAAATCGGTTTAGTTAACTATAGTTAAATTCTAAGGACAACAAATACACAGGTCAAATTTGGTTTAGCTCTGTCAATTATTTTGGACACAGAGGCGGACATAGCTTAATTGACTCTGATTTTGATTTGATGCAAGAACAGATATAAATTATAGGATCTTAAATGATTCCTTTTTAATGTTACACACGGAATGACTAAATTTATATACCTTCCTTAACACTTGCAGTAATGGAGGGTATAAAATAACGTATTCTGTAAGATGGTAACGACTAGAATGTAGTCTACATCGCCAAGAGCTTAGTAAATACTCAAAAGAAGGGTCTAATCTATAACAATGTAGACTAGAGTTCAATTTTTTTTGTAAAAACTAGAATTTATTCTATATTATATACTAATATATAGTATTTATTGTAGGTCTATAATACAGACCTACATTTTATATAGTTTAACCTAACCCGGTGCGCTTTGCCGCCCTTATCAAGTGGATGGTACCCCTCCCCATGGTGCTATCTGTCCTACACTTTGGCGAGTAAAAAAGATCTTTTGAAAAGTATTTGGAACCTATTAAAATACGTCCTATTTCACAGTTCCTTAGATAATCGATAATTAATATTTGAATTGTATGGGAGTACCTTTCTCCTAGATACTACCCGTCCTATATTTGGAGAAAGTGATAAGGGTACATTTTGAGAACTTTTGCTTTTATAGTTCTTTAGATATTCGATAATCCTCATGATCCTATCCGGCCTTCGTTCTTTCTAATAAAATAGTTACTTGACAATTTTTTTTGGGACCTAATTTGAAAACTCTCGGTGTAGCGGTCCTTTAGATATTCGATTATGAACATTTTCTTTGCATGCAGGCTCTCTCTCTCCCTGATCCTATCCGACCTTCTTATTGTCTAGTAAAATAGATGCTTGATAAAGTGATTGGGATCAAATTCGAAATTTCTCGCTGTTATATTTCTTTAAATATTCGATTATCACTATTTGCCTCGTATGGGCTACCTTTCTGATCTTATCCGTCTAACATTTTGCCTCTTTAAAAAGTTTCTGGAAAAAGTATTCGACCAAATTTAAAAATTGCCCCCGTTCTTTAGATATTCGATGATCAAAATTTGCTTTGTATGTGGGTTACCTCTCTCCCTGATCCTATCCGTTCCTCATTTTGCCTAGTAAAACAGATGCTTGATAAAGTGATTGGGATCAAATTTGAAAATTATCGCTGTTATATTTCTTTATAATCAATATTTGCTTGTTATGGAGGGTCCTATCGAAATTGTTTAATGTAATTTTTGGGTTTATGGGGATCATTCTGTGAAAATTTCAATAAAATCGGTCCAGTAGGTCCAGTTTAGTAAAATTTTAAATAAAGTTCACAAATTATAAAATTTTATTTCCGTTATTATTATTATTTTTATGAAATTTTCCCAAAAACGAACTGTGATATGAATTTTTTTTTAATTTCTTAAATTTTCAAAATGTACATTCACTTTTATGGTGGAGTTTTCATTGAATATCCAAGTTGAACCGAAAATATAATCACCAGTTGGTAGACGTATAAGATTTAAAAAGAAATGTGATATTTTATTGGGATCAAAACTCTTAATATAAATATCATGCTGTTGGAGTAAAAGTTATAAAGTATTAGTTCTGGAACTATTTCCCAATGGAACATACATACCTCAAAGGGACACTTGTGGTTAATATTAGAAAATGGTGATATAAGTTCATAGAATGCACTAAACACACGATTCTTATGCATATTTTCCATGAGAGGACAAAAATCGAAACTGCTATTAAAGGCGGTCATATAAAAATGTTTATTTATACGTTTCTTCAAAACCACTTGCATGTCACACTGTGTGACAGGACTGTCAGCATAACGTAGTATGACATCAAGTAGAGTAATATTTTCAGAATTTTGATATAAACCACAACGTTCCAATCGAAATTTGGGAACAATACCAATATTTGCACATACAGCTTTTTTCATTAAAATTTTACTGGAAAACTAAATGGAGCTTAAATGATGTATATAAAATGTTATTTTATGGTTTTTAACTTTAATTATTACCTGATTTATATAGATGAGGAAAATTATAATAAATATAATATATTTCAGTTTCATGGTTCTTTTAATACTAAATGCGTTCTGAATTTTGTCAAGAGGTTAAATTATAAATAAATTGATTTAAATTATTTTATTTTATTTTATTTTTTTTTGGGTTAGAAATTATTTAATTTATATTTGAAATTATTAAGCGGAATAATTATTATTATTATTTTTTTTTGGAAACGTAATTGATCTCATTAATTAAACGAGTTCAATTTGTTGTTTTTATTAGTTTTCTGCTTTTAGTTTTTGAAAAAAGTTCCAATGATATAATAACTTTTGTTCGTATCTCTCTATCAATTATCCAGGAAGTTGTAATTTCATAATCACCACTTGGCCAAGGAACATCAAGGGGTACTGGTATTTCTTTTAGTCCGCTTATAATAATATCATGCTAATAAAATGACACAAATTCAAATATTAATGAATTAATTTTAATTGAAGTTAACTCACATTATAAGGACAAGTGTGATTTAAATTAAAATAAACAGCCGCTGCATTATAGAAACGATTTAAGACCCGATTTTTCTTACGATTCTTCATGAATTCACAGGCATCGTAGGTGGCATTGAATATGAGGGGAACATTTAGGATCGACAAAGGTTGAAACTCAAATTGTAGATGACAATTTGTTATGGGCAATTTAAACATTTTAATATATATATTAAACTCTTTTTCACCTCTTTTGGTACGGTATGATCCACATGCATCAAAATGACAGAATGTCTCATCTATAGCTTGACAAGAGATATCCTTTATGAGCATCTGACTTAGGAGTACAATTTGACTTTGGAGCAGAATTAAGAAAATAACAAAAATCTTATAACTTCTAAACATCGTTCACAGCAGAGCGTAAATTCTAACTGTGGAGCAGATTAGAAATATATTGTGCAAATTCTCTTATTTGAAAAAAAAAAAAACGATAATTAAAATTTCAATATAGTTTTAAAATATATTTTTTTGGATAAATATCTAATTGTTTTTAAATGACAGTTATTAAAGTCTGGATTTGTTTCATATAAAATAATTATTTTAAATAGTTTTAGAATTTTGAAAAAAAAATTGTGCTGATTTGTTTAAAATTTGGAAGTCTTATGAGTTTAGAATTTTTTTCGGGGAACGAAGCTAAAATGCAGCTGTAGCAAAATATATAAAATATAAAATTAGAAAATTTCAATAGAATTTGTAAACTCAAAACTTTTTGCAGGTTAGGGGCCTGATATAGGCTACAGGAATATTTGAACTTGTCTTTGAGATAGTAAAAAGACTAATTGTGCCAAGAGTTTAATAAGCTATTAACCATATTCCAAGCGGGGCCCTTAGCTTTTAAAACTTTCCTTTACATTCGCCGTTTTTAAATATTGATTGACGTTAATTTTGGATTAAATTTAGAAACCAATTTTGACAATACACAGTGGTCCCAATGGAAATTCTTGAGGTGTTTTCCAATTGATTTGGAGAAGTAGTTGGTGCTGGGATCGGGAAGTGGATCTCCAAAGTTGGTCATCTCGGGTATGACGATTATTTACATACATGTAGCCTTTATAACTCTTAGAACAAAGGAAAATTTTGACCCATTTTTGGACAGGTTTTTTTTAGTTTTTTTTTGAAATTAGTGACTCTATTTGGATTAACAAAAATGTCTAAAATATTGACTGAATTCTGTTTCAAGTTTTAATAATTTTTGTATTTTATTATTATTGTATTTTTTGTCTGACTTTTGTAGAAAAGCAGGTAATATCTTCCCACTTTAAAATCAATTATTTCCTCCTGGATTATAATTATTTTTTCTCAATTCTAAAAGAATTACTAAAGCAAATGCATTTTAAGTAAATCTGAAGATTTTAAAGGAAAAAATTCCACCGCTAACTTTATTGGAATTTCGTTAATTTTCATATACTTTTCTTTAGATTTTTGAGAAGGAAAACACATTAAAGCTTAAATTGTCAAAAGGGTACCGTGGTTATATAGTTACATTTATTAGCACCCAAGAAATCTCTAATGGAAAAAACCTGATAACGGTTGGGTGAGCATTTTACTGAAAAAAGTGAATATTTTGAACAAGTTTTCCCCGGATCGAAATTTTGAGTACTTCAGAGTGCACAAGTGGGAATCTTTTTATGGTGATACAACATTTCATGTAATCATTTTGGATAGTTATTTCTTAGGTACTTATGGACTGGTTTGAAGAGTTTAAGTTTCTAGCTCCTCTCCAGGCCGGGGAGGACCACTCTCTACGGAACTTCGGATATAACCTATGATGCGACCAATTTCTCCAATTACGGTCTCGGAAAACACATGTCGTTAAAAAAAATATTCAAAAGTTCAAATTTACAGAATTATTTCCGAAAAAAGCTTTTTGGGACCACTGTGTAACGTTAATTTTGGATTAATGTTAGAAACCAATTTTCACAATAATTAATTATGATGAGACATTTTTCAGATAAATAAATAAAGTTCCATCTGCTTATAATATTATTAAAGAATGCTTTTAAGCTAAAAAGAGCTTTAATTAAATTTTTATATACGATAGTATTTTAAAATTTATTAAAGCTATATTTGTAGCAAACTATGGACTATAAAAATTTGATCTTAATAAAAAGCTGTTAAATCCGATTTATTTGAATCACCATCACTTGGAGCTTTATTTTATAAGGAATACAAATTTCGTTACAACCAAAATATTTAAATATGAGATTTTTACCCACAATTACTATAAACTGTTTAGCCTTTAAGTCATTTGCAACAACAAAAAAAAACTATTAAATTTAATGGTTTTTATTTCAAGTTGCATACATTTTGTTGCAATTTATTATTATTATTTTTCAGCATTATTTTTCTCCGTCTTGCCAATTTTATAATTTAATAATAAACATTATTTTTATGAGCATGTAATCAATATTTGCTTGTTCTAATGGCTAAAAAAGCGATAATGTAAGATTTCATGTTTAGATATCGAATGCCAGACAAACAGTCATAAAAACAAGATGTTTTGAGAGATTTTGCTGGAAATTAATAATAAACTATAATTGTAGTTTTTGTAGCCTAAGAGGAAATTTGTAGGAATTATAAGATTGTTAAAAAAGATAAATTTGAAAATAATTTAAAGAGTGAGATTGAAAAATTCTTAACATACATTTATGTTAATAAAAATGAAACCATTAAACTTACGGTTTTAATTATTTCTTTTGACTGAAATTATTATTACAGTTTACAAAAAAAAAACAGTTTCAAGCACTGAGGATGAAATTTTGAACCCTTTTTGAAAACGGTTTCATTGATATTTTGATAATGCTTTCTGTGACTTTGTTTATCTCAGTTTAAAATCTACAACATTTTTAGACACCTTTTCTGGTGCTCAATTCAATTCTCTTTTAACAATCTCATCCCTGGCCTTAGACCGAGTCAGTCTATAGGATTTTCCTCAATATTGTTCTTGTACCATCTAAGGGCTTTGCCATAGTGAAAGGATGCCAAGTCAGGCCAAAAATATGTGGACCCATTATGAAGTTTTCTCAATGGAAGTAAACTGTTTTGTAAAGATTTCTTCATGTAAATTTCGGTATTTATAGAGCCCGTTGTGACATATGATTTTCTTATTTTGCCAAATCAGCATATTGCCTGCAGTACCAAGAACTTTTTGGTAATTTTTTAATGCTTTTGGGTCCTAAACTTTTCTTTAACATTTCTCTAACATGAGCAACAAAAAATTTTGACCAGGAAGTTACAAAATATCTGCCAGATCTTACGTTTTGTCATTGGTTATACAGCAAGAATATATTTTTAGAAAACTTAAGTCAGAAACTTGTTTAACCATGTATGTTTTTAAACCTGCATTAGCTTTACCAAATAGTCTGAGCACTAAGGTAATGGGGCTGCTTTCCTGACGGGTTTGCTGGGAGCATTTTTCAAAATGCTTTCTATTTTTTGGAGTCAGATTTTCTATTAAGGGACAAGTTCTCTCGGTACTGTTTTATAACATTTAAAACAACTTGACGGCAGAACTTTGAATGCTTGGCCAAGTTTTTTTAGGAGCAACTTGGATTTTGTTAAAATTTTAGTACGCACTTTTTTATGTTCACTAATTTTAGTTAAATTAACAAAATATTCATTCGTTTCACATCAAATATTATAACTGACATCTTAAAAAAATAAGTATTACTTGGGCTAAAGGTGGGTTAAGAATCTTTCGATCTACTCCCCTTTAAATAATTTTGCTGCCTCAAAATAAAAACAAATATATTTCAATATGCAAGAAAAGAGGAAAGAACGACATTATTAGTAACTGTTATTTCATTATTTTAAGTCACTGTAGTTAACAGTGATTTACCAATCACAGTGATTAAATCACAGTGATGAAGAACAAGAACATAAATAATGAATCATAAAATTAGTTTTATTTTTAGCTATAACTTTTTCTCTACTGAACCGATTTGGATAATTTTGGAATGATAATGAAGTACATACAACCTTATATTACAGCGAAATTTCATTCTAATTTGTGGATTTAAAATTTTGAATTTTACGAAAGTTTTTTGTTTGAACTTAAAGGTTGTCTGAGATATCGGTCCGTATCTCTTAATATACTGAACCGATTTTGCTGGTTTGAAATAGGAAACTTCCCAGGACTGTAACAAATAATCAGGCTAAATTTCACTGAGCTCTGCCATTTATAGTGAATGTGAGCATGCCAACAACAGACAGACAAATGTATATAGCTAAATCGGTTCAGATTTTGATTTGATGTAAAAAAATTTAAACGTGATGGGGTCTGAGATGATTCCTTCTTAGTTAGGATGGTAAAATAATTATGAATAGTTAAATAACATCTTTTGTTCAGAAATGTGGTTAATTATTATTGTTAAACATTTATTAACGTCCTTTTCAGATTTTTTAGAAAAATTTTAAATGTTTTTGTTTCTATATAATTTGTACAATTTGTGGTTGATGTCATGATTATTTTTTAACATTAATTTAATAACACAAAATTGGCATTTAATTTTTATGTGAAAAAATAATCTTGAACAGATTGAACACGAAAAAAGATTTACGAATTAGTAAAAAAACAAAATTTCTATAAAATAAGCTAAAATTTTAAAATAAAAAATAATAAAAAATGTTTAAAATATTTCTTACTTTTTTCAATTATTTTTCGTGTCCCACCTTTTTCATTATAAGAAGATTAAATACATTTTTTTCAAATTTACATTTAAATATTAAAAAGGTGAATAAATTTTAATTATATCGAGGGTCACATACAAAAAAAAAAAACCCAATTAATCTATTAAAAATTGCTTTAATTATAAATCTCATAAATATTTGTATTTCTCTAAGTGTATCGATTTGTTTGTTAAAAATAAACATTATCAGCCTTGCAAAATGTTAATGAAAAGTCATAATTTTGTTCAAAACAAAACAACAAAATCAATATTCACTCATAATAAAATAACAAATCTTACAAAGTGACTATCATCTGTGAAATCTAAAGCTGCAAATAAGATGCTAAATAATCTCAGCTTTACAGCAGCTCAAACAAAAGTATTAGACGCATTGCAAAGTTATTACTGTTGAGATGCAATCATGCATGCTTTTCTGTGAAAAGAGGGGATAAATAGAAAGTTAATAAAAGGCCTTTTAAAGAAATTAATCGCTTTTAAGCACAAAAAGGACTGAAATGCCTAAGTATCTAAAAAATAGCTATAATTTCCAATAATGACCTAAAAAGTTGTAAAAACGTTATTTAAGATACATTTGAAGACAAAAAACAATAAAAACATTAAAAATACAAAAAATCGCTGGAATACAAAAACAAAAAAAAAATATGAAGAAAATTTCAATTGATTAAAAAAAAACGTGAAACACTAAATAAAAATTTTATATAATACAAAATTAAGTTAACAATAAAAAATCGTTTTAAAATAATATTTTATTTTACAGTGATTTTTGTTTAAAATTAAAAACGTAAAACTAAAAAAACGCTGTAACAAAAGAAGTGTTACAAGCATAAAAAACAGCAAAAAGAAGAAAGCTTCTTAAGCCAAAAACGCGTGATTGCAAATACAAAATTAAATTTGGACTTGGAGATTATTTTTTTTCAATTTTAATGAAACGACATATATTTTCATTTTGTGAATTTTCGACGTCATTTGTTGATGTTTACATTTTAGCGTTTATTTTATTATATAATTCGTTAGAAAAAAAATGCCAAGAAATAAATGCAACAAAAAGGCCTAAATTAAATAAAGTCAAAAGACAAAAAACGCTTTTACATAAAAATCGCTTAAAAACGTTTCACTGTGAATACAAAATAAAATGATGAAATTTGAAAGAAAAGCCTAAAATTTTAAAATTTATTCAATTTAAATGAAAAAATTATTAAAAATGTTAAGAAAAAAATCGCTTAAACGTAAAAAAAAACAACAAAAATCGCAAAAAAATTATAAAGTAAAATTATTGAATTTTTATAGATTTTTTATAATTTGTTTTTTGAAAAAAAAAACACGGTAAAAAATCGCTTTACGAAAAATTTTTAATTGAAAAACAAAAACAGCAAAACAATAAAAAACGCTTAATTGAAAATGCAAAATAATTTATTTATTTGAAGGTTTTTTCGTTAGCATTGAGCAAATTTTAAATTTTTAGGCAAAAAAATAATTCTTAACAAAAAAAAATAATAATAAAAACAAAAATCGTACAAAGTGAAATGACAAAAAAAAACGCTTAAAAACGATTTGCGCTTAACTTTGAATACAAATGTTGCAATTTAAAATAAAAGTTTATATTTTTAAATTTTAATGAAAAAATATTAAGAGAAAAAATCGCTAAAACGAAAAAATCAACAAAAGCGTTAATGAGATAATAAAGTGGAACATTTAGAAAAAAGTATTTTGACCGTCATATAGAAGCAATATTTTTGTTAGGCAAAAGCAACAACGTTATACATCGAAAATTTTTAAAATCGCTTAAACAAAAAAGATACATATTAATCATTTTGATTATCGCTATAAAGCGATTTTTTCAACCACCATCTTTTTTAAAGTTATTTTTAACAGAATTTCGAACAGATTCTAAACTGTCTACTTTCTCCTCAGAGCACTAAGATATTCCTCCTAAATATAAATTATTTACTACCTGATTCTAGTAACACTTTTTCCGATATTAATTACACTCACAAAAATGAATACAATTATTTATAAAAATTTCAATAAAATATTTCTTAGGCGCTCAGAATGCTTTAAAGGTTGAGCAAAAATTAATTTAAATTCAATTTTTTTCTTAATTTTCTGCCACACACACAAACATTTATTTTAAATTGTGATGATTTTTATATTTAAGTGTATTTTGCTGACTTCATATGAATAAAAATAAACAAAATTTTGTTTAAGTTACTTTTGTGTAATTAAATTTTTGTTTATTGACTTTTTAAATTTAATTACATTTTTTGCTGTAATTAAAAAAAGTGTTGTAATTTTATTAAAATTGTAAAAGTTGAAAGTCAAAGTTGGGGATATAAAAAATAAACTGAAAGCTCCCAGATTATGTCAACTTAAGGAGTGCGATCATAAAATTCTTTACGTACATACATGTAAATTAAAAGCAAAAGTGTTGAAGTCGATCAAGCCCGACTATGTTATACTCTACAGCACATTGCTAGTTGTAAATGACTGCTACGAAAAATTTATGAACGGCCCTCGGCCTAGATTAGTATGATACTAACAGTTATGAGAAATTTATAAGTTTTAAATGGATTTTTTTCAGGAGATTAAGAAATAATTATGAATCGACCCTCGTATAATTTTGAAGAGTGGTTTGGATTATATTAAGGTGATTCTTAGTAGAACGGTATACTTAAAAGTGGTGGTAGGGCTATTTTTTCTGTACGTTACAAACACCTACACAAACGCTAATGTGCAGTGATGAAATTTTTCGAATACACTTTCATTAACGTTTTTATAGTGGTTTCTGTCACTTTGTTCGAACAGGTAGTCCATCTCTGTTTAGTACTTTTATATACCTTTGGACACTTTTTTTGTGCTCTTCAAATCTTTTTTAACAAGAACTCGATATCTCTCCACTGGCCTTAGCCCCGGACAGGTTGGATGATTTGCCTCTTTTAGTACAAATACCATATTAGTATTCTTGCACCAATCAAGGGTGACAGGATGTCAAGTCTGATCAAAAAAGTGGACATTTTATGAAAACATGAATAGAAGTAACCCTTTGTAATCATTTCTTGAATTAAATTTCGGTATTTAAAGAGGCCGTAATGACTTTTAGATCCTACACTTATTTTACATATTCCCTCGAGCATAAGCAGCATAGAATTGTTGATCAGGGAATTGCGAAAGATCTTTTGCAGAAAACTTGACTTAAATTTTTGTGCTTTATTTTTGGCCTCCAAATTTTTAGCAGCGTTCCGGTCAGGAAGTTTTTGAACTTTATATATTTGTAAATTTTGACCCAAATAGTCTGAGCACTGATAATCGGGCTGCTTTCTTAACGAATTGCTTTCTATATTTTTTGGCTTTCGAAACATTATGTGGACCATTCCTTCTACATTAATTAGGTTTTCTGTCGAAGGACAATTTCTCCCGGTACTGTTGGTTAACATTGAAAATAGTTTGCCGAACTCTGAATATTTTTTTTCTACGCACTTTTTTCTGAACACTCATTTTAATCGGATTAACAATAAATTCATATGTTTAATATTAAATATAAGAATTGACAGGTTTTACAAAGGTAACATGATCAAAAATAAACAAATAACTTGACTTAAAGTTATAATGAAAAACGTGTGTTAAGAATTTTTCGATCTCTCTATTAAGTAAACTCAAGATTATATTATTAATTTATGAAACAATGGCAACTCTAGCTGAATACTGGATTTTTTTATCTTGGACAATCATTGGTAATTATCATAATTGACAGAGTGTAAATAAAGGGAGGGTAACGAAAAAAACATTTCCATTTTATGAGGTTAACATAATAATAGTTGACTACTTTTTTTCTTCTTTTTTTCTGAATGAATTAAAAACAAATTATCAAGTTATTTGAAAAGATATTTAAATCAATTTTTTCATTATTAATAATTTAATTAAACGTTTCTTTAGATTTCATTAAGTTTCTTATAAAGAATTGAGTTATTTCATTTAACAATTTCATTATTCTTTATTACACCCTCCACCATTACAAGTGGTGAGGAGGGTATATTAACTTTGTCATTTCGTGTGTAACGCTAAGAAGATATCAAGTTCAATAATGTATATATATTTCAGTATCAAATCAAAATCTGAGTCGATTGTGTTATGGCTGTCTGTTGTTGGAAAGTTCCATAATTATTGACAGAGATCATTGAAATTTAAAGCCTTGAAAAGTTTCCTACTTTAAAGCAGCAAAATCGGTTAAATATATTAAGAGATATATACCGATATCTGAGGCAACCTTTGTGTTCATGGAAAGAACTTTCGTAAAATTGTCAATTGTAAATTCGACAAGTTGGAATTATTTTTTCCATGTGTTAATGCGAAACAAAATAAATAGACGGAAGTGGCTTCGAAGTTATCTTCAAAATATCATACAAATCATTTTCCGTCGGGAAAAATTATTCTAGACGACTTTAAGAAGTCTCTGGAAGTGACGCAGAAGTTACTTCCGAGAGTGATATATAAGACTCTTCTGTAAGTGGCTAAAGAGAAATTTCTAGAAGAGTACCAGAAGATGTTTCTATCAAACTTCTAGGTATCACTTCTTAAACACTTTCAGAAGTGCCTTCTAGGTAACTTCTAGAAGTGTCTTCTACTTTTTTATATACCAGAAATAAAATGTATTTCTAAAAGTACTAAAGATTGTTATAACATTTAGTTACAGTTTTATACTTTTGTCTAGTAAAACCAAGTTGATGAACAATAACCCTCTATATCCGAAAGGACAATAATCTTATGTTCGGCTTATAATTATTAAAATTTTTAAATTTAGACTTAATCACAGTCACCATCACTTTAATGAGAAATACATATTCATTCATAATAATAACACTATTAATTCAAGAAGAAGACTCTTCTTATATACTCCGAGAAGATCAAGTAGCAATAGTAATATATTTTGTTTTTGTAAGTTATCCACAATCTTCTAAACTACTTCTGGAAGCCACTTCCTTATATACTAGGAGAAGATTTAGTGGAAATAGTAATGTATTTTGCATTTAAAATTCCTGTAATATCCCCTAAACATCTTCTGGAAGACGCTTCTTTATGAATTCTGAGAAGATCAAAAAGCAATTGCATTGCATTTAGTTTTTCTAAATTGTCGTCTTTCATCTGAATAACTTTTGAAAAAGGCTTCCATATATACTACAAGAAGATGAAGTGGTAATAAGTAATGTAATTTGTTTTTGTAAATTTGCTAAAATCCTCCCACAATCATCGAGATGTGAAAGTAATGTGTTTAAAAGTAAAAGTGGCGTCCGCAACAATTGTAACTTCCAAATCTTTGAAGTGTTATTTTACACGCATTTGTGGTGGAGGGTATTGAAGATTCGTCATAGCCGATTATAATATTCTTACTTGTTTCTATAAAATATTGAATTTCACAGACTTTAGGTGTAATTTTGCATAATAAAAAATTATTATTAAATTATTGAAATAAATTATAAAATTTAAAAAAATTTCTGGTTGGAGTTCAAAAGCTTAAGAAAATGATTTATTTGTTATTGAACAAATTTTGAAAATTCAAATTATTCACATTTTTATTTAAAATTCCGTTTTAAATATTTATAAAAAATTATTATAAAATAACAAAAATTTGCATAATTTTTTTAACATATTTTTTAAGAAAAAATATTCAAAAACAAATTCTTAAGAATTTTGAAATTCTCATTAAATCGGGGTTTAATTTTAAAATTTATGGGTTTTTAATAAATCAGCTTGTTAACTGGAAAAAATTAAATAACATAAACATTTTACAAAAATATTATTAATTTGTTGTATTTGTTGTTAAGAATAATTTTAAAATTTTGTTCTTTTTCTATTTTCTTGACTCATTATTGGATCTCTGTTTTTTGTTTAAATTACAAAATTGCACTTCACTTTCAAAACCACAAAAAAATACGTCCAAAAATAAAAAAAAACAAATCTTTAAAATTATTTCTCATCATGTCATCGTCATAATAATTTTGTTTTTTTTTTTAATTTTATTTAATGTCAGTTTTTGTCGTGTTGCTGTTTTTATTTTTGACACTTGTTTCACTTTTTAATGGTCCTGCTGTTTCGTTATGACGAGAAGTTTGAAAAAAGAACAGAAACTCAAAAAATCGGTGAAATAATCAAAATTAATGACACAAGTTTTTTGATGCAACTTTATTTTCAAAGAACACAATGGCAGCGGCAAGCGAAAAACGCGTATGTAATATAATAAAAACGTCATATTACATATTTATTTTGTGCCAAAACAGGGATCTTTATATTGAATGAAATCATGTATAAAAATTGAATATTATATATTAAAAATTGAGTCTTTATATAGTCAAAATAGACTTGAGTTTTGACACTTCATATAGTCGAAATTATAAAATTTAACTTTAATTGATTAAAAATAACTTTTTTCCGAGTATTTGATTTATTCTACGACTTAAATTAATCGGAGGTCTTAATATTATTGAAAATTTCACTTTATAGAGGATCATTATATAGTAAAAAATTAAGTTTTATCATTGAACTTTATTAAGTTTAATTCAGCCTAAAATTAACTTTAAATAACGGTCTTTATAATATCTTAAATTAAACTTAATCGTTAACTTTTCTAAAATAGGGAATGAAGTTTAATCATGGAATCTCTTTAGAAAATAAGATTTATTGCCAGATTTATTGGACTTTCTACACCAACATAAGGCAAACATGAAATATTTTCACATTCTATAACGGATCTCAAGGCTTCTAAAAATTTTTTGATCTGATGTCTGGGGATATAAATTCATTTAAAAGAAACTTGTTTTGACATGGACTGAAACCAGAAGTAATTGGTCTTCGTAAGAAGCCAAAAGTCTATGTCTATAAAAACGACGATAATAGAAGTGAAAGAAAATAGAGAAGAAAATCAGTTGATATCTATAAATAGCACAAAGGATTCGGAAAGACTGAAAAAAAATAGTGTCAAAGTAGGATATTTTCTGGTCTGAAGGTTTGCGGTAGAAAACTGTGGATTAACTTCTGCTACGTATGTTGAGAAACAATATATCTCGGCGTTGATATTACCTAGATCCTATTCGTCAATTATTCGTAGTATCTAAATGAAGTCTCTTTACAAACACAAGCCTAATTGGCGAACATATGATTTCTATTCCGAGATCTTAAATACATATCGGAGCAGTTTACCTTTCGTAGTGAAAGTTTTTTATAGTTCTCAATCGGTTCAAATCAACTATGCATTTGTATTTAATTAAAATTGAATTTCACCTTGAAATTGTAAGCCTGTAACCCGAATTCAGTTCCCTTTCCCTAAGAATTAGTTTTTTTTACAGATCTAAAGTCTAATTTTAGGGCCTTAAAATATGTATTTTTTTATTTTCAAATATTTGCTTTTATCGCCACTTATTTGCTGCCTCTATTGTAATTTCTCGTTCTTGAACATTCGACACCTCGGATCATTATCTTATCGTTTCACAACTTTACGATTATGTGTTTGCCCACATAACACACTCTAGACTCGAGCTGTTCTAAACGCATTAATATATTTTTTTTCACTTCATTGTGAACCTAAATTAAGAACAATTTGTGTAAAAAAAGTAATTTAGTAAAATAAATATGAAAGAAAAAAATGATCTGAACAAAACTAAGAACCCAGAAAGAGCACAAACAAACAAATAAACATTATGATTAAAAGCATTGTCATCAATAATCATAATAATCATTATTATTATTAGAAATTAAAACTCTCTGGCAAAAGTTACTTAGATATACTCTTTTTTACGCTAAACGCACAGTAATAGGAGATCAAACTAACAAACATTTAAGTATTTTATTACTCTCTTCAATAAACAATAATTTTGAGTTACCCTACATTAGATATTATGAGCAATTAAAAAAAGATGATACATTACAGGTCCAGTTACAGTCCATAATGCAGCTGAAACGATTTTTTGGCAATAAATCTGAAGATTTTGATCAATTTGTTAGATAAGAAGGAAATTTAACATTAAGATAGCAGATGAGTGTAGTTTTAACGTCATAGAGTCTCTATATGTACTTCTCATTATTTTGATCAAATAAGTGTTTGTTCTCCATTTTATCAAAAATGATATTTTCACTTAAATACATATATGAAGTAAAAACCCTATAGGACTAAGTACAGACTCTTTCGAATTTAACCCTTCTTTTATGGAAATTTCTATATTTATTTACATGTTCTAAAATCTCAAGGTCTGAATCTTAAAACTGAAAGTAGTTTCGAAACTCCTAATTATGTGGACTCTAGAAAACAAGACAAAATTTTTCTAACAAATTAATTATAAGTTTTAAGACATTAATTTATTATCCCAAGATCTATATTTTCTTGCAATTCAAAAATTTGTATTTTTTCCTTAATTCATGAAAAGTGACAAATAGTTTTACTCGCCTACAAAAACATATCTATGAAGTCTTATTAAGTCCCATGAAACAGTCTACTTCCATTCATGAAGAATGAAGAAATGAAGATCATAACCTAGAAAATATCAAGGCCTAGAGATATTGTTTCCCAGCATACGTAGCAGAAGTTAATCAACAGTTTTCTACCGCAAACATTCAGACCAGAAAATATTCTTCTTCGCAACGATTTTTTTCTAGTCTTTCCGTATCCTTTGTGCTATCTATAGATATCAACTGATTTTCTTCTCTATTTTCTTTTCACTTCTATTATCGTCGTATTTATAGACATAGACTTTTGGCTTATTAAGAAGATCAATTACTTGCGATGTCAGTCCATGTCAATTTGAATTTATCTCTTATTTTATGATGTGGTTGAAAACAAGTTTAAATGAATTTATATCCCCAGATATCAGATCAAAAAATTTTTAGAAGCCTTGAGATCCGTTATAGAATGTGAAAATATTTCATGTTTGCCTTATGTTGGTGTAGAAAGTCCCATAAATCTGGCAATAAATCTTATTTTCTAAAGAGATTCCATAATTAAACTTCATTTTCTATTATAAAAAAGTTAACGATTAAGTTTAATTTAAGATAATATAAAGACCGTTATTTTAAGTTAATTTTAGGTTGGATTAAACTTAAAAGGCAAAACAAATCTAATGAAGTCCTATTAAGTCCTTTGAATGGAAGTAAACTGTTTTATAAAGATTCCTTAATGTATATATGTATATATATATCGGAAGTGATAGAACCCATTGTAACAAAATGTTGAGTTTTTTTAATCATTTTCATTTATTTTTTACACTGTGGTCTCGTTTATAGTCTTGTCTTATATATGCAGTTTCGGCTTTAGTTTATACCGTCCAAAGCTTACACTATAATGTAATTTTTAGTTTAGAGTTCACTTTCGTCTACAGTTTATTCCATAAACTTCTTTTGTTGTCACTACAGTTTCAACTATAGTTTAAGCGATTGCCTCGTTAAAGCGTTAACTTTAGATATGACTGTAGGGGATCTTACATTTCAGTTATTCTTAATGTTGTTTATCTATATTTATTCTCTTTTTTTGTGTCTTTTGGGGGAATACGAAAAAAAGTGTTTAGGAGTTGAACAAAAAAAAAATAAATAAATAAGTAAACAACAAGTTTTTGTTGTTACTCAATGCATTCAATAAATAATAATACAACAACATTATTTACAACAAATACACTCTATAATCTATCGTTAAATATCTCAAGCTATAGAAACGAGTAAATTTGAAGACTAAAATTCTCTTCATAGCAGTTTATTGGGATCTATTTGTGGTGTTTTTGTTTAATTATCATTGAGACGTTAAAGCCTAAAGTTTGAACAGATCATGTTTATTACTTTTATTTTACATAAATTATTAGTATCTTATAGTTATAGTGTGAATCCAACAGATATTTGTTAATTTATTATGATTTTGATCATTATTTTGTTTTGTTATAGAAGAAAGAGAAGTGTAATAAACGAATAAAAATATTTTGAAAAAAAAGGAATGAAAACAAAACGAAATACGAATAAAAATACAACACAATCTTTTGCTCTTTTCTTTCTGTGTAAAAAAAGTCTATAAAAAAAACTATAAAGTTCAACCAGAAGTTGAAGTTTTCGTTTGTTTTTTTTTCGTTCAAGTGGACGTTCAGTGCTTTTGCCAAGTTTAGTAAGATTTCAACGTAGACGCTGTTAGACAACGGTTGCGGTAGTCAACAACGATCACTAAAAATATAAATAAATTCTGTTTTAAGAATTTTTAGACGTAATAAAAAAGAGCGCTAAATTAAGAATAAAGAAAAAATAAATAATAATATTTTTAAAAGAAAAATAACAACAAATTCAATTAATTAAAAAAAATAATAATATTTTTGTAATTTGTGAAAAAAAATAATAATAAAAAATAATTTAAAATGTTTCAGTTTAAAAATTGAAAATTTGAGAAAAAATATTGAATTAAAAAAATTAATTTTCAGAGTGAATTTTATATAAAAATTATACAATTTAGTTCTTAACTTTCTACATTCTAAGTTATCAGTTTTTAATTAACAGATAAATAATTATTATACCCTCCACCACTACAAGTGGTGAGGGTATATTAACTTTGTCATTTCATGTGTAACGCTAAGAAGGAATTATATCAGACCCCATAATGTATATATATTTTTGCATCAAATAAAAATCTGAGTTGATTTAATTATGTCCGTCTGTCTGTCTGTTGTTGGCACGCTCTCATCCACAATAATTGACACAGATCAATGAAATCTGGCCTGATTATGTGTTAAAGTCCTAAGAAGTTTTCAATTAAAACCAGCAAAATCTGTTCAGTATATCTGAATCAATTCGAAGTATTTTCGTAAAACTGTCATTTCAAAATCGACAAATTAGAATAAAATTTTGTCATTATAATAAGTTATACGTACTTCATTATCATTCCATATATGATCAAAATCGAATCAGAAAAAAAGTTAAAGCCAAAAATATAAATAATATTATGACTTAAGTGTTTTTGTATTATATTTAAGAAAAACATTTATTGAGTTTATTGGATACATTTGTAAGTGTGTATGTGTAAGTGTGTAATATAGGAAACATAACGTATTTACTAACACGCATTTCTGGTGCAGGGTATTGAAGATTCGGCGGAGCCGAATGTGGCATTCTTTCTTGTTCTTTAATAAAAATTTCAATAAAAGTGTTTTTTATCTAAATTCGTAATTTTTTTATTAAATTTTAGGAAATTTTAAAATAAAAATGATTAAATAAAAAATTCTAAAAAATAAAATTATCTATTAAAAAAAAAAACACCAAAAACCACAAAAACAACTTCATCATGAGTAACATTAAATTGTTATCGATAACACATGGGTTTTTATAAAAACAACTATCAAATATTAAATAATTGAGTAGTTTCCCTTTTCAATAAAACAACAACAACTACAAGATATATAAAAATTGAAAAAAAAAAATAAATAATAAATAATCAATTAATTAATTAATTAAATTGAATGAAAAATTTTAATCCAAAATGAGTGTTTTAGTTTATGAAAATGATACGGAGAATTGGCAAAATTTTGAAGATAAAATTAAAGATCTACAACCACAAGAACAGGAAGCGGTTAAAAAATTTTGGAGGTAAATAAATAAATTAATAAAATAAGATTAAAATATGATTATTTGCTTAAGGAATGAGTACGAAAGAAGTTTAAACAAAAATGAAAGCGATAACTATAGCAAATTTACATTTTGCTATAGTTTCACATTAAGGTCCTACCAAAAGTATACATTATAGTCTCATTTTAAATTTGCTCTATAGTCACTTCTTTAGAAAACACTATAGTCTCCTCTATAGTTCCCACTTTGTAGTCGCCTATAGTTTACACTGTATTTGTACCATATAATCTCGTCTATAGTCTAACTACAGAGTCGTCTATAGTTGACATTATAATCTTATGTTGAATAAATCTCGTAAGTTAAACTATAGACTTATAAAGTTTATAAAGTTTATTATAGTATATTAGTCTATAGTTTAAACTTTAGAGTCGTCCTTTATCGTTAACACCACAGTCTCTCTTGTATTAAACACTATAGTCTCTTCTACAGATTTCAGATTTATAGTATGATTCTTTACAGTCTACACTTGTCTTTGGTTAACTTAAAGTATCGTCGTAGTTACATAGCCGACACTGTAGGCTATATAGTCTCATCTATGGTTTACATTAATGTGTCGTCTACAGTTTACACTGTAGTTGAATTATAGTCTGTTTATGGTTTATACTACTGTCTTGTATATTCTTTGCACTATAGAGTTTTAACATTGTCTATAGTCACCTTAGGTTGTAGTTACACTTAGACTCTATAGTTCATAAACTTTTTTAGTTTATACTACACTATAGTTTTTCACTATAGTCTCGTCTACAGTTACGCTATAGTCTCGTCTATAGTTTACACTAAAGTCTCGTCTATAGTTTCACTAAAGTCTCGTAGTTTACACTATAGTTGTCTATAGTTTACACTATAGTCTGTCTATAGAGTCTCGTCTATAGTTTACACTATAGTCTCGTCTATAGTTTACACTATAGTCTGTCTATAGTTTACACTATAGTCTCGTCTTAGTTTACAAAGTCTCGTCTATAGTTTTTAATAGTTTTATAGTCTCGTCTACACTATAGTCTCGTCTATAGTTTACACTATAGTCTCGTCTTTTTACACTATAGTCTCGTCTATAGTTTCTAGTCTCGTCAGTTTACACTATAGTCTCGTCTATAGTTTTACACTATAGTCTCGTCTATAGTTTACACTATAGTCTCGTCTATAGTTTACAAAGTCTCGTCTATAGTTTACACTATAGTCTCGTCTATAGTTTACACTAAGTCTCGTCTATAGTTTACACTATAGTCTCGTCTATAGTTTACACTATAGTCTCGTCTATAGTTTACACTATAGTCTCGTCTATAGTTTTACACTATAGTCTCGTCTATAGTTTACACTATAGTCTCGTCTATAGTTTACACTATAGTCTCGTCTATAGTTTACACTATAGTCTCGTCTATAGTTTACACTATAGTCTCGTCTATAGTTTACACTATAGTCTCGTCTATAGTTTACACTATAGTCTCGTCTATAGTTTACACTATAGTCTCGTCTATAGTTTACACTATAGTCTCGTCTATAGTTTACACTATAGTCTCGTCTATAGTTTACACTATAGTCTCGTCTATAGTTTACACTATATAGTCTCGTCTATAGTTTACACTATAGTCTCGTCTATAGTTTACACTATAGTCTCGTCTATAGTTTACACTATAGTCTCGTCTATAGTTTACACTATAGTCTCGTCTATAGTTTACACTATAGTCTCGTCTATAGTTTACACTATAGTCTGCGTCTATAGTTTACACTATAGTCTCGTCTATAGTTTACACTATAGTCTCGTCTATAGTTTACACTATAGTCTCGTCGTTTCTATAGTCTATAGTTTACACTATAGTCTCGTCTATAGTTTACACTATAGTCTCGTCTATAGTTTACACTATAGTCTCGTCTATAGTTTACACTATAGTCTCGTCTATAGTTTACACTATAGTCTCGTCTTAGTTTCACTATAGTCTCGTCTATAGTTTACACTATAGTCTCGTCTATAGTTTACACTATAGTCTCGTCTATAGTTTACACTATAGTCTCGTCTATAGTTTACACTATAGTCTCGTCTATAGTTTACACTATAGTCTCGTCTATAGTTTACACTATAGTCTCGTCTATAGTTTACTATAGTCTCGTCTATAGTTTACATATAGTCTCGTCTATAGTTTACACTATAGTCTCGTCTATAGTTTACACTATAGTCTCGTCTATAGTTTACACTATGCTGATTTTTGCTTTATATGTTGGTCTTGGAAGTTGTCTCGTTTATTTGAATGCTGCCTCTGCTTCATTAAAAAAAATTGCATTATATTGGAATTATATTGGACTTGAAATGGTTAGGAAAAAATAATCAAATAATATAGAAATATTCCGGAAGGAAAGCAAATTTGTGTGTGTGTTTTTTTTTTCCAATATCGTTGATGTTGGATAAAAAACTGATATAAATAAAAAATATGAAATTCATTCGATTTATTTGATGTGTTCAGAAATTTTGCCAATTTCATATTTTGACTTAATTATCCATCTTAATATATGTTCTGAGCCGAGCCAGCAAACTACTAAACGTTTCCCCAATAATCGTTACAGAATTATCAGTTATTATTAATTTCAGTCCTCGTTAATATTCTGCCAATTACAAAACTCTCCCATTGTGGACCATACAATAACCCATAATTCTTTCTCTGTTATGATCACGTAGCCCCAATCCTATTTATGTTATATATTATTTCCCGTTACTTTATGGATCAGTAAATGATCTCTACATAGAATTAGCTCACAGGTTTACTGGTCTCTATACAATGGACGTTTATAAACCGATCGAAATGAAATTGACACAACATGTCAATTTAACAAAACAGGCTAGTGGACCTACAACGTTAATCGAAGAAAAAGTAATTCCGTATCCACCATAAAATGGGCTCGTTCTGTATAATGACCTTTCTGAAGTGTTTTTGGGTGATTTTCAGATGTTATACGATGTTTAATACGGAAATGATACATATAAAATAAAAAATAATAAATATCACAAATCTGAGCCGATTTCTAAAAAAAACTAGAGGGTTAGTAGAAGAGTGAGGGAATGAAATTGCTGAATTTGATAACTCTAGACTTAACGAGGTCGGTTTCAGGGGATTCTATGGTAAAAACTAGTCTGATTCGTAATATAAATTAACTGATTAGCTGATTTTATGGTTCCATCAAATAGTTGTTCATAGCTAAATCGATTCAGAATTCTATATATTTCAGCAATTATTATGTTTTTATAGAATTTGTTTTTTTTAAAATGTTACATCTGTCACTTTTTATTGAACAGAAATGATATATTGGGACCATTTTGTTGAAATATACAAATCAATTTTCTAAAAATCTTCCAAAAAAAAAAAAAACACTTGTTCATTTTTGTTAAAAGCAAAAACAGATTAACACAACAATCATTATCATAAAATTTTAATAATCAAGAAACTCTTTATTTTCAAAGAAAAAAAAAATGGTTCCATAAACAAAATCTTTCCCTCAAATTACAAAATATTAATTTTATCCCCGATACCAAACCGCCCCACACTTAAAGAAATGAAGACCTTATTGAATTGAAATAACAGAAATTCTGTCAAAAAAAGTTTCTTGATTTTTGTTGGTTCGGGAATATAAAAATAAATGCATTTGAGGCATAAAAAACGAGACATCAAAGCAAAACGTAAATTAAAAATTTTATGACAAATTTTTTTTTAGATTTTCAAATTAAATTTGAAAACAAGATTTTGAAAATGAAATTTTTGAAAAGGAAAACATTTGGTGGCATTTTTCTGTTTTTTTCTTTTTTTTTGTTTAGCACGAGTCAAACGTTTTTTCATTAAAAAATTTAACCTTAAAATAAATTTGTGTAAAAAATCTAAAACTGTAAGAAGTTTTTCAATTTTAATACCCTACACCACCGTTGAAGTATTATAAATTTCTGCAAATTTTTGTAACATGCAGCAAAAATGGTGTTACATCTACCTTTAACTATACCGTTCAACTTAGAATCACTTTCTGAATCGATTTAACGATGTCTGTCCGTCCTTCTGTCTTACTGGCTGTCCAAGTAAACGTTGTGAACAGTCTACAGGTCGTAATTTCTGAGATATTTCGATAAAATTTGGTACAACATGTAAATGTTATGAACAGTCTAAAAGTCGCATTTTTTGATTATCTCGAAGAAATTTGGTACATATTATTATTTTGGCCTAAGGACAAAGCCTATTGAAATCATCCATATTCGGTCCAATAATTTAGGTGCCTCCCATACAAGTGTTTTCCTCGGAAGAGGATTTTAAGTTAAAGTTCTTAAATAAAAAGCGATTTTAACGAAATTTATCTCAAGTAAGTCTTATGATATTCTCAAACAATGTGCTAAAACATGCGAGGGTCAGTCAATTATTCTTCATAGGTCCCATATAAACCTCCTTCCAAATATGACTTTTAAGGGCATAAATCTACATATACTTTGGCATTGTAATTAAAATAAATCAAATTTAGATAAATACAAGCAAAATCGATGTGTAAAATTATACGAGGGTCAGTTCATAATTACTTGTAGCTCCTATATAAGCCGCCCAGAAAAAATTAATTTAAGGACTCATAAATTTTAATATAAATCTTAGTGACAGAATATTCTACAGCACACTTTAACATAAATGAAAAAATCGAATTTACGAGGGTGGTTCATTAATTTTTCATAACTACCATTTTTAATCAACAATGTGGTGTAGGGTATTTGAATGTTGGGCTTGACCGACTATACATTCTTACTTGTCAATATTTATTTTGATTTGAATTCAATTTGGGAGAAAAAGGGGGGAAAGTTTATTGAAATTATTTTAAGATTAAGTGGGCGCCATTGGATTGTTGTTTATACGATAAAAGTGTGAAGTGACTGAGTACAGCATGAATGAGTGAGTGAGTGAGTGGTGCACAAGTGTTAAGCCCCCGAGAAGTAAATAAATTATTGATACTTATTGTTTTTGTTTTTATTTGTGGTGGACAAAACAGGAAAAAAGTGTTAATTTAAACAGGAAATAAATAAACAATATTTTCTTTTTTTTAAGTTTTCTAGAAAATCTTGTTAAAATTGTTAGGAAATTATTTAATTTGTTTTGAAAACTTTTGTTTTAAAATTGGAATTTCGAAAAAAATTATTGAGATTGTTTTTTTGTGTTTTCAAAATTAGACAAAGTGTTGAGTTTTAAAAAGGGTTTCCATGTTGTCGTGTTTGCTTTGGAAGATATTCACGATATCTTATTGGCAGACAAGTCATTATGATTAATTGCAATTTAAAAATCTTTCTTTAGATTTAAATTATTTACTCTTTTTCTAAAACACTAAGTGATAGATTGCGTGTAATTTATTTTCATGATAAACAGACGGAAAGACAGATATCTCTTGATGTGGATGCCTTAGCGTGTAGAAAATGAAAATTATAATTGACAAAATATATATAATCAATCCAATCATCAGACACTTAACAAAACTTCAATACAAAACAAGTAAGAAGTTATGGTCGGTCACACACGACTACTTAATGGTCTACAACACATTAAGGGTTATAAGTGTTAGTAACCAAAAAATAATGAATCACCCTCGTAAAAAAGTATTTTCAAATTAAAAAGCCTTAAAGTGCATTATATTATAATGGTATTAATATTCATTTGGGATTTGGGATTGTATTACAATAATAACGTTTATGCGAAATCTGAACCCTTCAAGGTGATATTTGGAATAGTGGTTATATGGGACCTATAAAAACTAATGAACCGATTCTCGTATAATTTAGCACATCGTTTTAGAATGTTATAAAACATTAAGGACTTTTGTGATCTTAATTTTCCATTCCGGGAGAAGATATATATATGGGGCCTAGGTGAAATAGTGGACTTATCATTACCAATTGTAATAGGCAAAATTCAATAGGCATTAGACCAAAATAATGACAAACGCCTAATTTCATTAAGATATCTTTAAAACTGCGGTTTGCATTTTGTTCACAAGGTTTATATGGACAGCCAAACCAGAAGGACGGACATTGTTAAATCGACTAAGAAAGTGATTCTAAGTTGAAATGTATACGTAAAAGTGGTAGTATTACAATTCTTTCTGCCTGTACCATTTTTGTACTACCACATAATACCCCAAACACTTGTGGTGGTGTAGAGTATAAAAATGTTATTTTGAAGTCATTATTAAGATAGAAGACACAAAAAAGGAAATAAAGTTGTTTTGAAAATATTTTTTTTTTAATTTTAAGAAAACATCAAACTTTCTCTTATATAATTAAAAAATTAAAATTCTTATTTTTTTTGCTTCACTGATTTGCTCAGATCCGGAAAAAGTTTTTGAAAAAAAAACTTATTAAAAACAACTAAAAATGATCTACTAAATCATTTTGTTGCGGTAACTGACAGTTAATACACTCATAAATCACTCATCTAAAGTTTTTCCACATGGATCCAAAAACAACAAAAACAAAAAAATATTAGAAAAACATTATTTTCACAAAAAGACAAAAAAAAAAACTCAAAAGAAAATTTTTCTTAAAAAAAATATTTCAAATAGAAACAACTGAATCATTTATGTTTCTACAAACAAAGGGAAGGTATGCTATTCCCCAAATATCAAAACTCTTTCATAATTATTCCAAATTTTTATGCCCTAAAGAAAACAGCTATTTTACGTTTAATTCCCATAATTTCATTCTTTTTTTCTTCTATTTTATAATAAATAAACACATAAATTATGATTCAGCTGTAACCATTGGCTCCCTCTGCCATTAATTATATTTTTATTTGATGAAGTAAATTTTATATTTAGCAGTTTTATTTTCTAAAGATTTTCATATTTTTTCGATTTTAAATTTATTTGGTGTCTTTTTTTTCACTTTTTGCCATTAAACCATGAAAAATTGCGGTAGTGAAGATAAAAGGAGTAAAATGACAAATAAAATGCCACCTACATACAAAAGTGATGAAAATTTTCTAGTTGCTAATTAAGAGCAGATTGAGATTTTATTTAAAAATAATAAAATTTTGAAATACGAATTAAGTGGAATAATAAAAAAGACTTTTAGTAAATGACAAATTTAGAGCGAAATCTCATAAAAGTCAAAATTTTTGGTAAATGTTAAAGATAACAAATTTTGGGAAATTTTCCTACAAAATGTATGTTTAAGAAAATTTTTCGTAAAAATCTCTATTTTAGGGAATTTTCTTAAAAATCTCAAATTTAGAGAAATTTTACTATAATTCGCCAATCAAAGAAAATTTCAAAAAATCACTTAAATTTAAAAGAATTTTTTCTAAAACTTAAAATACAAAATTATGATTTTTTTTTATTAAAATTGTAAATTTAAGGAATTTTCTTTTGAAATAATAAGTAAAAGAAAATTTTCAAAAAATCGCCAATTTGAAGAATTTTATTTAAAATAGCAAATCTAATCGAAACTTAAAAGAAAATTTTCATGTTTTTTTTTTTTTTTTTTTTTTTTTTTTTTTAATCACAAATTAATGAAGCAAATTTTAGAAAATGGAAAAAAATGTTATAAATGTAAATTTTATTGAAAATACTCAAAATCAAAGAAAAATTTCTATAAAATAGAAGGGAATTTTTTAAAAATATCACAAACTTAAAATAATTTTCTTATAAATTATAAATTCAACATTTTTTTTTGCAAATTTTGGAAAAAATAGTCATAAAATAAAATTTTCAAAATTTCTTAATGGATATAAAATTTTTATAAAAATTTGTAATAAATATTAAATTTTAACAATTTTTCCATAAAATGGACCAACTCTCGTTATGGCTTATGTTCATCCTAATTCGACCTGTTATTATTACAATACCAAGTTATGTGTAAGATTTAAGCCCTTCAAAGTGATATTCGGAAGTGGAATTGTATGGGTTCAATGAGAAATAATGAATTGATCCATAAATAATTTTTTACATAATTTTAGAATTGTATACGTCTTTTTATGTTAAATTTCGTTAAAATTATTTTTATATTTAGTGTTGAGGAATATACATTTAAGATTTATCAGGCAACGCGATTGCATAAGTAGACTTTCAGTTAATTTAAATTCCCAACGTTGTAATATATTATTATATGTATGCCAATACCTTGATATCATATATTTGGCAATAATATATATGTGATCTCTAATTTAGACTTAGCATTAAGCTTTGAGTCTCTAATAAACCGTGAAACTGAAATGTTGTGTTCTAATTTAGTGTGTGCGGGTAATAAATGACAAAAAACTTTAACATTTAGGTCCTCCATTTCGGGAGGAACATTTGTAAGGGGGGCTAGGTGAAGTAATGTACCCATCATAACAAATTTTAATAAACGAAATACCAGGGTCAAAATAGTGACACAGGGTCAAATAGTGCCAGACAGACGGACGGACATCGTTAAATTGACTCAAAAAGTGATTCTGATTGGAACGATTTACTTAAGTGCACGTTATAAACTTCTACACAAACGTATAATTACGATTTATTGGAAAATTAAAAAGATTCTATTTTTTCAAGAGGAGCTACCCTTCTCCTAAACAATAGAATCTTTTTAATTTTAAATTAAGAAGATATAATATATAGTTTACAATTTCAGAAAAATTTCCTTTAAATTGAAAATTAATTTAAAATCCTAAAATTGCAAATTTGAAAAAGAATTTTAAAATGGGAAATTCTTAGAAAAATTAAAATCGGTATTTTTATTATAAATTTTTAAAATTTTTTGAAAAAGTTTACAATTTTTAGAAAATTTTCTATAAATTCAAAATTACAATTTTTTTCGAATAATTTTCTGAAATCATAAAAATAGAATTAAAAAATCCTTTAAATCGAAAGGTTTCGAAAAGGTTCCTATAAAGTGCAAACATAAAAAAAAAATATTATAAATAACAAATTTATGAAAAATATGCTTTAAATTAAAAAAATATAAATGAAAATTAAAAAAAAATGCTACAAAATGCTCATTTGCTGCAAGGTGGTTATAACTCAAAAAATTAAATTTCTTTCTGTCAAAAATTTTGACATATTTCAAAATTTTTGACAGAAATATACTTCTTGGAAATGATGATGCACAAAAAACTCATTTTTTAATTCTTTTTATTTATTTATTTATTTATTTATTTATTTATTTATTTATTTATTTATTTATTTATTTATTTTTTGATTTTATAGCAAATATTTAGAAAAAAATAATAAATTATAATAAATTTTAATTAACATTAAATTAACTTTAATTTCATAATTGAATAATTTACTTTATATTTCTCTTTTCAGGTCTTTAGTATTACGCTCACAAAGAGCCTTCTCTGAAAGCAATGGTAAGTTTTAACAACTATAATTTGGACAAAATCTATCATCTAGTAAAAAATATTTTTATTATTAATTTTGTTTGAAATTCATTAATAATTTTAATAGCAAATAATCACTGATTAAGTACCTTTTTTGTATTTTAATAAATTAAATAAAAAATAATTAACCATATCGCTATATATCGTTTGGCAATCTTCAACACAATAAGCGTGCAAAGTGTTTATTTAATTATTTCTTTTTTTTTATCGAATCAATAATATTTATTTACCTCAACAAAGTGACCCTGACCCTGAGATTTATATTTTTTTTATAAAATGTATAATAAATCATAACAAATTCCAAACATTAATTAATTTAAATCATTATTTATACCCTACACACTAATAGGTCGGTTGTAGGGTAACTGGTATTTTAACATAAAAACGTATTTGAAATTGTTTTTTTTTTCGAAAATCCTATTTTTCGAATAACTCTAAAATCGGTTTTCTGAATATTTCTATTTTTTTTGAATACTCTAGTGGTTTGGGTATTATGCGTTGGGGCAAAAATTGTTACGGGCAGAAGAAATTGTGCTACCACCATTATTATGTATACCTTTCGATTCAGAATCACTTTTTGAGTCGATTTAACGATGTTCATCCATCTGTCAGGCCGGCTGGCTGGCTGGCTGTACATGTAAACCTTGTGAACAAAATGCAGGTTGCAGTTCTAAATATATCTTAATAAAATTTGTCATATGTTATTATTTTGGCTCGAGGACGATGCCTGTTGAAATTGGCAATAATGGGTGCAATATTTCATCTAGCCCCCATACAATGTTCCTCGCGGAATGGGGATTTAGGTCCCCATTCCGCCATAAATACCAAATCATCAAAATCGCTTTATAACATTCTAAAACAATGTGCTAAATTATACGAGGTCCATTATTTTCTATAGTTCCCATACAACCCACCTTTTAGACATCACTTTAAAGGGCTTGAATTAGTTGTTATTGTAATAAGAATTGGTCGAATTAAGACAAATATAAGCAAACATCAATGTGCGAAAATTTACAAGGGCCGGTCCATAATTTCTTCTAGCTCTCACATAACGCTCTAAGAAAAAAATTCATGATTGTTTGTACCACTATAATATACTGAACTTCAAAGCATAAAATAAAAAATACCTTTATACGAGGTTGTTTCAAAAATTTTCGGAAACTTCCTCTTATAACCAACAATTTGGTGTAGGGTATTTAAAAGTCTAGCTCGATTTTAAATACTCTCTTTTTACGTTTACAACCATTTTGTAAAGAAAAAACTATAATAATTAAGTTTAAAAATGATCATCAATGAATGAATGAAGCAAATAACGTGGGTGTTCACTTAAATAGCAGTTTAATGTATTTTTACATTATTATTATTTTTTTTTGTTTTAATTCCATTTACAATGTTTTAAGTTGAACGTGTTTGGTGGCTATTTGGACGTTAACCGTCAGTCAGTCACTCATTCATTCATTCATTCATTCATTCATTCATTCATTAATTTCTTCATTCATTGATTTGCTGTTTAGTCAGTCGGCCAGCAACTTTTTCTTGGACTTATTGGTTGAATTTTCTATCATGTTTTTTATGTTTCTTGTAATATTTATATGGTCAACTGGTATTTAAAACAAGAGAAATTCATAACTTAGTCTGTTATTACAAAGAAAGAAAGAAAGAAATAATAACTTAAATACATTTTTGCAAAATTATTCATTGATGAAAATAAAAGTGAAAGAAAACTATTTTTTATTAATAAATCAAATGAGAAAAGTGATGGAATGTCAATGTCGGTTAAATATTATTGGGTGAAAATGTTAAATTATTTCAAAGGAAAATAGTATTTTTTTAAGAAATTAAAAATTTGATAAAAATTGTTTAAAGATATTTATATTTAAAAATCTATAAATATAAAATTAATTAAAATTTCCTATACATCACAGTTAATTTTTGAAAATTTCCTTTTAATCAGTAATTTTCTGAAATTATTCCATAAAAAGCAAATTATAGTAAATATTATATAAAATTGAAATTTAGTGAAAAAAGAAATTATTGAATATTACATACAGAAGGAAAATTTCCTATAAAAAGTAACTTTAGAAAATTTCCTATAAAAAAATAGAAAATTTCCCACACAAAAATAATTTATAGAAAATTTCCTATAAAATTTAAATTTATAGAAAATACCTATAGAATGTAAATTAATAGAAAATTTTTAAGAAAATTTCCAAAAAAAAAAAATTAAAATATTTCCTATAAATGGCCATTTAATTTTTATTACAAATTATCCGAAAATTTCCTATAAATCGCATTTTTTATAAATAGCGAATATTTAGAAGATTTCCTCTAAATATTAATTTTTGTAAAAATTTCCTACAAATAATAAATTCTTTGAAAAACTTCCTTTAAAGAGTCAAATTTTCTATAAAATTTCCTATAAAAAGAAAAATTTTCTAAAATTTTCTATAAAATTTCCTATAAGAAGAAAACTTTTCTAAATTTGTTCCTATTAAAAGACAAACTTTTTCAAAATTTTCCTAAAATAAAGACAAAATTTCTATTAAATTTCCTATAAGAAGGCAAATTTTCGAATAAATAGCGAATATTTAGAAAATTTCCTCTAAATATTAATTTTTGTGAAAATTTTCTATAAATAATAAACTCTTTGAAAAACTTCCTTTAAAAAGTCAAATTTTCTGTAAAATTTCCCATAAAAATGCAAATTTCTATAAATTTAATATGAAAAGCCAAATTTTCTATAAATTTTCTTATAAAAAGAAAATAAAAATAAATTTTCTTATAAAAAGAAAAATTTTCTAAAATTTTTCCTATTGAAATAAAAAATTTCCTATAAAAAGACAAAATTTCTATAAAAATTCTTTGAAAAACTTCCTTTAAAAAGTCAAATTTTCTATAAAATTTTCTGTGAAAGGGCAAATTTTCTATACAATTTCCTAAATATTTCCTATAAAGTTTCCCATAAAAAGACAAATTTTCTATGAAATTAATTAAATAAGGCAAATTTTCTATAAATTTTCCTATAAAAAGGGCAAATTTTCTATAAATTTTCCTATAAAAAGGCAAATTTTCTATAAATTTTCGTATAAAAGGACAAATTTTCTATAAAATTTTCTAAAAAATTTTCTATAAAATGTCCTATAAAATTTTCTATAAAATGTCCTATAAAATTTTCTATAAAATTTCCTATTAAATTTTCTATAAAATTTCCTATAAAATTTTCTATAAAATTTCCTATAAAATTTCCTAAAAATTTTCTATAAAATATCCTATAAAATTTTCCATAAAATTTCCTATAAAATTTTCTATAAAATTTCTATAAAATTTCCTATAAAATTTTCTATAAAATTTCCTATAAAATTTTCTATAAAATTTCCTATAAAATTTTCTATAAAATTTCCTATAAAATTTTCTATAAAATTTCCTATAAATTTCTATAAAATTTCCTATAAAATTTTCTATAAAATTTTCTATAAAATTTCTATAAAATATCCTATAAAATTTTCTATAAAATTTTCTATAAAATTTTCTATAAAATTTCCGATAAAATTTTCTAAAAAATTTCCGATAAAATTTTCTAAAAAATTTCCGATAAAATTTTCTAAAAAATTTCCGATAAAATTTTCTAAAAAATTTCCGATAAAATTTTCTAAAAAATTTCCGATAAAATTTTCTAAAAAATTTCCGATAAAATTTTCTAAAAAATTTCCGATAAAATTTTCAAAAAATTTTTTAATAAAATTTTGAAAACATTTTTTCCTTTTAATCACAAATTTTCTGAAAATTTCATTTAAATGAAGATTCTGAAAAAAATATTTAGACAAATCGCAATTTCTTAATCATTTTCCATAAATCAAAATTTTTTTAAAAAACTTTCCCAAAATCTTAAACTCCTTAACTTAGCAAAATTTATTGAAAAGAAATTTCTTTAAATTTTATTCAGTCTCTGACTGCAGATTTTGTTGTATTTTTAGTCTTGTTTAACCAGACTAAAATTCAAAAAATTTTTTTTTATGGTCAGTTATATTAGTTGATTTACAGCTTTATTTTGAATGTGGGCTGTAATGCCATTTCCAGATGTTAATTTTATTTTTTTTCCTGAACTTCCATGACGAGAAATTGACATTTAGAAAAAAATATGTCTAAAATAAATCATTTTCTTTTTAGAAATCACATATCAAAGATTTGCTGTAGATCATAAGAAAACAACTTAAATCTACTGAAATTTTTAATAATTAATGAAAATAGTTTTTTTGTTTGTTTATTAATAAAAATGAGTTAATTTGCTTTAAGCAAAAAAAAAAATAAGAAATAATTCCGGTCTTTTAACATAAATTCTTTAACAACAAAACTGTCAACTTAAATAATCAAGCGATTATTTGTGAATCAAGATTATGTCTAAATAAAATGTTTCATTAATAAATACTAGATTTCTGTGTGTAGCTTTAAGCGTTTATTAAAACCGCCCACAAGGCAACACCCATATCCGTTCAATTATCAATGAAATAAATGTTTGATTTAAACAAAAACTGGCTTGTTTCTCGAGTTGTTTAAAGCCAAAAGCCAAAATTACGGTTAATTAAAAAAAATTGGTTTAAACACAAAAAAGACGAAAAACAACATTAAATTTAAAGTTGATTGTACGTTTAAAATGAAGTAACGTTTAAACCAATAAGAAAACTATATTCGGCTATGCCGAATCTTCAGTACCCCTCACCACTAATGCGTGTGAAGTTAATACATTATGTTGCGTATAACGTTTTATCTTAAACAGAACACAGGAACACTTAATGAAACAAGTTTGATTGACACTTAATGAGTCATAAGGTTGATAATATTTTTGGCTATAATTTTAGTCTACTGAACCGATTTTGATAATTTTTGAAATGGTAATTAGTTGATTTATAGTTGGCAGTTTAATGAAAATTCTTTTCTGGAACTTAAAGGTTGCCTTAGCTATCGGTCTATATCTTCTGATATACTGATTTTAAGAACTTAGTTTAGTGAATTATTGTGGATGTGAGTGTGTCGACAACGGATAGACAGACAGAATTAGAGACAGACAGACATACGAATGCAAGAATATAAACACATTATGGGATTTGAGATAATTTCTTCTTAGCGTTACACACGGAATGACAATGTTAATATCCGCTCTCCACCAATTGTAGTGGTGGAGGGTAAAAAATTGAAGAAAACGTAAAATTTTAAAACTCAATGAAAATTTTGTTGAAATTTAACAAACAATTGTGGAGGAGGAATTTAATGTACAAAAAATTATAGTGGAAATTGAGTAATAATTATAAAAAGGGAAATATTTAATTATTGCAATTTATTATTGTTTTAACTGTTATTAAGATCTTATAAAAATTTCCTGACATAAATGAAGGTAACTTAGACTTAAAAAAGAATTAATTAAAATTAACAATTTCTTGGTATTTTAAGATTTATTTAATTCAATTAATTTCATATTTTATTTTCTATTATTTCACATTCTTAGGAAATTTCTTATAATTGGGGTTTTTATCAATAATTTTTGTAAAAAAGAGTAAAATACGTGAATGTTACTGTCAATGTGGGTGTCAACCAAACTTGTTTCATAGCAAAATTATTACATATCAAACGTTATAATAAAAAAACAGAACTCTAGTTATTCTGAAATACAACAACAACTAACTGTCAGTAGCTGTCTATACAACTAACACCGTCTGTCCCTCTGTCTGTCCATTCACCCGTCTGTAGTCAACTTTTTCATTAGACTTCATCATAGAAAATGTGCAATAATGTGGGAGTGTTGAAAATAACAACGTGTTACATTTGACCCACTTTTTCACTTCATTTCAGTATTTTTTATTAACTTAAACTTAAAAGCCAATATCGCTTTACTAGCATTTTCCAACTTTTTTGATCAGAAATCATAAATTACAGTAAAAAAATAAAAAAGAACACAAAATATAAAACGAAATAAATTGAAAATAAAATTTTATTAAGAAAATAACATTTATTTACAATTACAAAACATGTAAGCGAGAAAAAGCTGTAATTTCCTTTTAGGTTCATGTCTAAACAAATTTGTAATTATTAATTCATTTATGTCATCCATCATAATTTAAACACATTTTTGAGATTTTTAACATCCAAATAACACGATACAAAAATAAAACGTTTATGAGGGAAATAATAGAAACTGAAAATGCCCTACAAGACAAAATAACAATTATTCAAAATTTCTTTTAAAAGCAAATTTAAAAAAATTTTCTATAAAAATTAATTTAGATAATAGTTCCTATAAAAGATTAATTTAAGAAAATTTGACTATAAATTTTTTTTTAAGAAAATTTGTTATAAAAGGTAAATTTATAGAATTTTTCCCATAAAAAGTTAATTAGATAAAATTAAGATAAAATTTCCCATAAAAAGTAAATTTAAAGAATTTTTCCTATAAAAAGTAAATTTAAAGAAAATTTGCTATAAAAACTGATTGAGATAAAAATTCCTGCAATAAGATAATTTAAAGAAAATTTCCCGTAAGAATAAAATTTAGATAAAATTCTCTATAAGAATTAAATTTAAAGAAATTTTCCTATAAGAAGCAAATATTTTAAAATCTTTCCTATAAACATTAATTTGAAAGAAATTTTTCTATAAAAACTAGTTCGGAAAAAAATTGTCTATTTAACTCGATTTATTAAAAATTTTCTTATAAAAATAAATTTAAAAAAATATTTATTAATAAGAAAAATTTATAGAAAGTTTTCTATAAAAAATAAATTTGAAGAAAATTTCCTATAAACAATAAATGTGATAAAAATTTTTATGCAAAATAAAATTAGAGAAAACTTCCTATTAGGAGGGAATTTTAGAAAAAATCTTTTTCTTTTGAAAATTTCCTTAAAGGAATATATTTTTTTAAATTCCTACAAGAAGCGAATTCTTTATAACATTTTCTATAAAATATAGAATTATTTTAATAGAAAATTATCTATAAAATTTATTTTTTTTAGAAAATTGGCAATCAAATATAAGTTATTTAGAAAATTTGCTATAAATAGTATTTTCTTTTTAGAAAACTTGCTATAAAAAGTAGTTTTTTTAAGAAAATGTCCTATAAAAATATTTTTTAGAAAAATTCCTATAAACAGCATTTTTTGGAAATATATAATAAACAATACATTTTTTAAAGGAAATTTCCTATAAACAACTTTTCTGAAAATTTGCTATTTATAGGAATATTTCCTATAAACAGTAAATATTTTAGGAAATTTTTTATAAATAGCAAATTTTTAAAAATTATATCTTAACTTCCTATAAATCGTAAATTTAAAAAAAAAATCATTTTAATCAGAAATTTTTGGAACATTTATTATAAATCGCAATTTTTTAAGATAAAATCTTATGAATATGAAAATTTTAAAAACTCCAATAAATCACAAATTTTTAGAAAATTTCCTAAATTCGATAATAGTAAAATTTATCGAAAGTTTTCTCTGTGGAAATTTTCCTATTTATAGTAAAATTTGCTATAAAAAGCAAAATTTCCCATAAATAGTATAATTTTTGAAAATTTCCTTAAAATATATTGAACAATTACTGATAAATCACATAATTTTGAAAAGTGTCATTTAAGTTAAAATAAAATAATAAATAAATAATTTATTTATTTATTTATTTATTTATTTATTTTTAAGAAAATTTTTATAAATCGAAAATTTTCTTAAAATTTCCTAAAAAAATTTTGAAGAATTTTTCTTTTTTCCAATATTTAAAATTCAAAATTTGCTATAAATCCCAAACATTTTCACAAATTTTTCATAAAGTAGGAAATTTTCTCTAATTCACTAATTTTTAGAAAATTTCCTCTTAATCACGAATTTTTAAAAAGTTTTCATTAAATTTAAAATTTTAGAAAATGTTTTATAATAGCGAAGGTTTTTAAATAAAAATCCCCTAAATCGGAAGTTTTTGAAAATTTTTTATAAATTAAAAATTTTCGTATAATTCCCTCTAGGTAGCAAATTTTTGAAGTTTTTTTCATATTTGTATTATTATTGTCATTTTATATGTTTGTGTTATATCGTATGTGGGCGTTATCGTTATATAATTTTTATTATAAAAAATATTTAAAAAAATCTCATGTTGTGGTGGTGGGCGCATGCGTGTCTGGCGTTTAGGTTACAACAAAAAATTGACAGAATAAAAAAAATTAACACATTTTTAATGCAGCTCTCTTTAGCCGTAAAGCAGCTGGAATTCAGTTGAGTTTATTAAATTTTTTTCTGTTTATTTTTGAGACTTTAACAACCAAAAAGCCATAATGTCAATCATAAAAATAAGTTTTTCTTTAAAGTCGTTTTTTTTTCCTTTGAATATAATTTTTTTATTTCGGATACCAAATGAACCAAAACACGCACTCAACAAAATGCATTAAAACACATGTAAAGAGCCACTAAATTTATATATCCACCTTTATTGGCAGTTTATTTAATAAACGTCACTAATGAAGCTAAAAAATTTGTGTCTAAAATGTTATTTTTCTTAGAGTTTTTGCAGAGTCTTGGCGGTTTTGATGAAAAAAGTACTTAAATGCATTAAAGTACTGGGGTGCAATGAAATGACGATGATTGCATTAAGTCATTTTATGCGAAAATCATTAAAATTCATAACACGATTTTAAGTTTTACAGAGAACGTTTGTTTGTTTGTTTGATTGTTGTTGGTGGTGATTTTTCGTTGATATTTTAACAACTTCTTTGAAACGATATTTGGCATATTGAATATGATATCCCCCCTAACCACCATCCCCCCACGTTATCTCTCCAGAGGTGAGTTAGGTAGAGGGAGGTTTTTGTGATTGTGAACATTTAATGTTGTAATTTGCTTTAGGCGAGATATGTGTGTCTGTGTTTGAGTAGGAAAAAAAGGCTTTTAATACAAGAAAAAAAGTGTTTTATATGACAAAATTGTTTGCGTGACATGTAACAACAACAAAAACATGGAAAATATACGAAAATGAAATTAATTTATTAATTTGCTGTTGTTGAGTTTTGAGATTTTTTTCAGATTTGAAAATGAAAAATGTTTATTATAAAACCATAAAGGGAGACCAACTAAGACCAAACGATCGTATGGGTTAATTAAGTTTTAAATGCAGGAAAAAATTTCATACAAAAAAAAAAACGTTTGGTTCAGCTGGTTTTTCTAAAATGAACAATCAATCAAGAATGTGTTGATTTCTTAATCGAAAATAAGTTTTAAATGTAAAAAAAGATAAAAAAGACATGAAATTGACAAAAATGTTGAAAAGTTTTAAAAAAGATAAAAGAGTTGAGGGTGCTAGTATTTCCATTAGTATAGCGGATAAAAAGCATTATTTATTAATTATACCATAATGATGCCAAATACCAATTTATGGTTTTTGACTATTTTTTATTCTTCTTAAGATCGGATCTTTCAAAGAGTTTAATTTTGTTTTTATGTTTTATCGCTCTTTGAAAAGAGTTTAATTATAAAAAAATGATAAAAATCGAATAAGATAGAAATAAAAAAGAGAGAAATCAAAAAAAGTGTGAAAAGGAAAAAATTCGGAAAAGTTGCTTTGAAGTCGAAGAGCATTTGAAAATAAAGATTTTGCTCGGAGATTTTTCATACTTCGAATAAGATAACAACAGTACATTTTAAAGCAACAAGAAATTTGTTTTGTATGTACGAACAAGCTCATTTTTGTTTTTTTATATTTTTGTTTTCTTTTAACCGTTTTAAATTTTTGAGGGAGTTAAAATAATAATCCCTTGTTTATTCTGAACTGAAGGAAGAGTAAAATAAAAATTAATATTTTTATCAAAAAAAAAAAAAAAAAAAATAGAGTTTTATTTTTTTAATCTTCGCAAATGAAGATTAACAATTAAGATCATTTGAAAATAAAGATTTTACTCCGAGTTTTTTATACTCTGTCAAATACCCTTAATTGCAATGTAATAAAAGCTTAAAACTGTTAAAAGCTTTTGCCCAGAAGAAGTTTTTGTTTTTTGAATTTAATTAACGTTTTCCCCCTATTAATAGTGTTTATTGTTGATTAACAGTATTTTGATTTAGATAAAAATACAGGGAGAAATCTTATCAGTTATATTTTTATATACATTTTTACGAAATTCTGAGTTATTTTAATTGTTTCTATTTCAGTTACCATTCTTCTTTTATTCAAAACTCTATATTTGATTAAGAAAATATTACTCAATCAACAAAATCAACTAAATTTGAAATGAGACAAAATGATAAAAATGATAAAACGTTTTGAATAAATAAAATCTTTTCCAAAGATATGAAAAATAACAAAAATGCAAAATGGAATTTAGTATAATTTTTAAAATGAATTAGAGAAAAAGTGTCATTTAAAGCGATAAAGAATAGAAATGCAGTAGAAGGAAAAAAGAGGAAAATAATTAAAATTATTATAGAAAATTTATAAAAATTATCGAAAATGTTTTTCAATTTATTTCTTGTTTTAATCGTATTTTTATGGTATTTGAATAAATTTATAAGAGAACAACAAAACGACGAAAATGGCAATAAATTGGAAAGAAATAAATTATTGGAATTAAGAGAAATACCCGAAATATGCAGTAAGTTATTTAATAAAGCAACTTATTTACAGGTTAGAGGCAAAACACCTAAAATTTGTGATTTAGAGAAAATTTTCTAAAAGTTTTTGTTTGTGGAAATTTACTATTTAGAGAAAAAATATCTGAATTTTCTAAAAATTTCTTATTTAGAGAAAAATTGCTAATTTAAAAGAAATTTTCTATTTTGAGTAAATTTTCCGCAAATTTATTACTCGAATCAAAAATATGGATACAAATTTCCTTTTTAAAAGAAATTTTCTGAAAATATTTTCTTAAGAGGAAATTTCGTTTAAAATTTCTTTTAACGAGGGAATTTTCTGAAATTTACTAATTTAGAGGACATTTTTGGAACTTGGCAGAACCTTCAAAATTTAAAAACCACCCAGAATTGAGTAGAATGAAAATAACCCAATCGGCGACTTAAGCAATAAGATCTACTCTTATGGTTCGAGAACAAGCTAAGGTGTAGGGGTTGGTGTCTTCTCGGATGATATTGGAATTTTATCCTGATGAATGCAGTGAATATCAGGCTGATATATTTGCTATGTGGCTTCTAGAGTACAAAAAATTTTCCGAAAGTATTGGCGGCATTTCTGTCACTTAAGCTCACATGACAAAATCCCGAATTGTCGGTTGCAATTCCATTTGGTCATGGTAGGAGCATTATTTTCAAATACTTTTTCTAGCTATGATAAGTGAGAGATGGTGGTATGCTTTTTTCACCTCTGTTGTGAATTCTTGGCCTTGGCAATCAAGAGGAATAGATTCCTGGACGACAACATACTAAAATCTGTTTGTGAAGTATTACAGGTCAAACTAAATAACCTACTTACTTATTGTCCTCCGTGTTCTATGGTCATATCAAAACGGGGTCATTATGACCCCGTTTTGATATGTAAGTTCATGAGCTTTTTAAACTTCCTCCTCTTTAAAGAAAATGTTCCTTATTTTTTTAATGAAAATTTCTTCAAATCTGTTCGACTCAAAAATTTCATTAAATCTGAATCCCCTTAATATTTTTGTAGTAACAATTTTTTTCTTTAATTCATGTCATTTTATTAAAAAAACTATCATGTTAAAAATATTTTTTTTCGTAGCAAAAATAATATTTATTTATGTTTAATAAACTTTAAATCTCAGGTGTGGCCATATGGACTCGACCATATTTTATAGCATTTATTGTTGTATTTTGTTATTTTTTTTGGCTTAAATATTTATTAAATCATGTTTTAGCCAAAAGGCAAAAAACTAAACCCGATTGACCATAATTGAAAATATCGTTGATCGATTTTATATTTTTTTCTTCAAATTTCATCTTAATGAAACGTGTTAAACAAAAGAAATTGAACTTGAATGCAAGATCGAATGAAAAGAATTAAAATCAATATTGACCTTGAAAGATTTATAAAGGAAATTGATATGAGAATTATTTTAAATCAAATTCAAGTATTTTCCTGTATTTAAGGGGTTAACACAATTATGCTGCAAAACGTAACATGAACATAAAATACCTTTTGAATTTTTGCCATTTTGTGGCATAAATACCACAATAAATATTGAGAGAACAAAAAAAATTATAATAACAAGATAAAGAAAAAACTATTGATTATTTATGCATAAAAATTGAAAAATAATTCTTTTTCTTTTTATTTTATGTCTTTTTTCCACCATCACTGCTGTAGGTAATTTACCACAATATGCGAACGTACGCAGCTGTTATTGTTGTCCTTATGGTTATCACATCGATTTGGATTTTGTTCGTTATTGTGAATCTCTGGCCAATGCCAAACCATCCGAAGAAGAATTACAGAGACGCAGTCGACGACGATCACGAAAATCAATGGAATTTATGCTGGGTTTGGATTCAATATTCGATCAATGGGATGCCAGCGATAGACAGCAAACTTTAACGGAGGTAAGAAGAGTTTCTTTGTTCATTATGTTTCATTTTCAATCTTTATTGGTTTTAAAGTTGTTTTGAGGTTTAGAGTTCTCTTTGCTGAAAATGTGCACTCAAGTGTAGGTTGAATTGTGCAAAAATCAAATAATTTATGCCGCCTATTGAATGAACATTTGGGTAAAAATTTGTCTTTTCGGAATGCAGACAAAATATGACGGTATTATTTGCAAATTATATATATTTTTTTGGCAATTTTTGCAATTTTAGCTTATTTGAGAGTCTGTTATTTGAAGCAATTGAATAAGCGGCCGTTTAAGTTATTAATGTGATTAATTTATTAAAGAAAATACGTTAATAGTAGAAGGAAATATGCATTAGACGTAAAATAAGAAATATAGAAAAAAATTTTTCATGACAGAGAAAAATCCATAATAAAACTTTTTATAATAAAAATTTGGGTAAAACAAATTGGCTAATGAAGCAAATTTTCAAAAGGGAAAATTTTTGTCAAATGACACAAATTTTCCTAGGGAAAATTTAGAGTGAATTTTTGTCATGAAGCTTCCAAATAGCACTTTGAGACTCATAAATCACATATATACGTGGGAAGTGTAAAAATATTTTGCCATAATTTTTTTTAACTCCCATAAAATTCTCCTGGAAGAAAAACATAAAAATTCACATAAATTTTAGTGGCATAATTGCACATATATGCATTAAGTAAAGCAAATTGTACGAGTGGCGTTCACAAACTTTTCGTGGCAGTCATTTACAACCAGCAATATGGTGTAGGGTATTACATAATCGGGCTCGAAAAACTTTAACATTTTTACTTGTTTTTTATATATTTTTTCAATTAGTTTTAATGTAAAAAATCATTAAAAAAATTCATTAGTTCGTAAAAATTTTCAACACTTTAAAATCAGGAAAATGAAGTGAAATGATTTTTAAAGTTTTCATCACTGTTCATGCTGATTTTCGTCAGGAGTTGTTTTTTTTTTCTTAAAAACACATAAAAAACTTTGATCTTAAGGAAATTGCAACGAAAATAGAGTTAAGTGTAAATGGCATTTTAGCTGGCACAAGCCAACATTTGGACGGACATTTAAAAAGTGTGACAAAATGTATTAACCACACAGTGGTAAACTGTAGCAAATTTCAACACGTGTTGGAAACATCAAAGTAAATCATAAAAAAAAATCTCAAAAAGAAGAAAAACATATGTAACATAATTATGAACAGATTTCACTCATCACTGTAATGAAATTTAATTGAGAATTATGAAAAAGACATTAATTATATTTTCTTATATTTCAGTTGCCACAAGAAAATGAATTGGAATCACCGTATCATAGTTTGCAACGAACACCTTCATTCACTTCTACACCATATCAGTACCAGCCTTTACGCCAGCGTTCCTCTTCAGTACCACGTTTTACATATGGATCACAAAATTCGAATTATCCACGATCAGAGTCTCCCTTTGGTACGGCTTCATCGACCTGCTCCTCTTATCGGGGAGCAGAAAGCGATGTACCCTATCCAATGCGTAAACCTGCTGTAAGTCCACCAGAGACTAAAGCTTTTCTACACGATGCCTTAGATGAGGTATGCAGTGATTTTGAGAGAACTTTAGAGAGAGCTTCTATGAAGCGTAAAAAGGCAGGCCAAAGGGATGATGATGGAGGTGGTAGAGTACCGAAACCTGTTCTAAACAGTTATTTAAGTTTGGATCGTAATAATAATTTTCCCAAGGCCATGAGTTATAGTTATCAGGAAAGGCCTCGCAATGGTGGTTGGAATTGGGATACAACTAGAGGTAAGTTCTAAAATCTATCGCTTGTAGTTTTAATTCTAAACTTCTCGCTTCTACAATTTTTTTAAATAATTTTGTTTTTGTTATTTCGCAATTTTGCATTACAAAATCTAAACTCTTTGATTACTTTATATCAAATCAGATTTTCTATAGTTTTGTTTTTATTGTTTTTCTTATTTGCATTTTATGCAAATTTAGCATTTTGCATGATCGTCTGTTTGTGTGTTTGTTTCTCATTTTTATGGTTTATTTACACCAAATAAACTTTGTGAAGATCACGTTCATTTCACATCAAATGTCTCGTTGCAAAATCTTTTTATGCTCAAATTTTATTTGATTTCGTTTCGTTGCGATTTTTTGTCATTTATTGTTTGTTTTGAAAACTTTAACGAGATAATTTTAGATTCAATAGAATTTTAAGTAACTTGAAATAAAACGAAAGAAAAAAATACTAAATTGCGAATTATTTGTGATGAAAAGGAATTTTAAATGTTGTAGAAAAATTGTGGAAAATTGCAAAAAAATTCTACAGAACATTTTGTCTTGACAAAATTTTCTCGAAAGATTTTGTTTTGACAAAATTTTCTAGAAAAGATTTTGTCTTGACCAAAAATTTTCAAGAAATGATTTTGTCTTGACCAAAAATTTTCTAGAAAAGATTTTGTTTTGACCAAAAACTTTCTAGAAAAGATTTTGTTTTGACCAAAAACTTTCTAAAAAAGATTTTGTCTTGATCAAAAATGTTCTAGAAAGGATTTTGTCTTGACCAAATATTTTCTAGAAAAGATTTTGTCTTGATCAAAAATGTTCTAGAAAAGATTTTGTCTTGACCAAAAATTTTCTAGAAAAGATTTTGTTTTGACCAAAAATTTTCTAGAAAAGATTTTGTTTTGACCAAAAACTTTCTAAAAAAGATTTTGTCTTGATCAAAAATGTTCTAAAAAGAATTTTGTCTTGACCAAATATTTTCTAGAAAAGATTTTGTTTTGACCAAAAACTTTCTAAAAAAGATTTTGTCTTGATCAAAAATGTTCTAGAAAAGATTTTGTTTTGACCAAAAACTTTCTAAAAAAGATTTTGTTTTGACCAAAAACTTTCTAAAAAAGATTTTGTCTTGATCAAAAATGTTCTAGAAAAGATTTTGTTTTGACCAAAAACTTTCTAAAAAAGATTTTGTCTTGATCAAAAATGTTCTAGAAAGGATTTTGTCTTGACCAAATATTTTCTAGAAAAGATTTTGTCTTGATCAAAAATGTTCTAGAAAAGATTTTGTCTTGACCAAAAATTTTCTAGAAAAGATTTTGTTTTGACCAAAAATTTTCTAGAAAAGATTTTGTTTTGACCAAAAACTTTCTAAAAAAGATTTTGTCTTGATCAAAAATGTTCTAAAAAGAATTTTGTCTTGACCAAATATTTTCTAGAAAAGATTTTGTTTTGACCAAAAACTTTCTAAAAAAGATTTTGTCTTGATCAAAAATGTTCTAGAAAAGATTTTGTTTTGACCAAAAACTTTCTAAAAAAGATTTTGTCTTGACCAAAAATGTTCTAGAAAGGATTTTGTCTTGACCAAATATTTTCTAGAAAAGATTTTGTTTTGACCAAAAATTTTCTACAATGATTTTGTCTGGTCAAAATTTTCGTACTTAAGATCAGCAAAATCTGTTGAGTTTATTAATAGATTAGACCGAAATCTGAAGAAACATTTTAATGTATGTGAAAAAAATTTTATATAATGAATGATGTGTATATGTGAGTGTGTACGGATGTTTGTAATTTACTTCACATACATTCGTGATGGAGGGTATTTAAGATTCGACATAGCCCAAGTAATATTGCGATCTCGTTTTTGGCTACATTTTTCTACAGCAATTTTTAATAAATTTTTCTATTAAATTTTTAAAATATTTTTAAAACATTTTTTATAATTTAACAATTTTATATTTATTTTAAATTCTCTTAAATCTACTTAAATTGTCTAAATTTCTTATTCACTAATTTATTCAAATTCTCTCTACCTTCAAATGAATACCATTTTTGGCTGCTAAGAGTACAGAAGTCTTATCCAAAACTAAAGGAATTTCGGTTTTTTCACAAATCGAAAACTTAAAATGCCGTAATAGATACGCTAAAGCCACTCTTGTTTGCATGAAACCAAAACGTAAACCGATGCAATTACGGGGACCTTCTCCAAAAGGTAACCATTGAAGTGAATCTTTAGGATCTCCATTATTAGAGTCAAATCTTTCGGGTTTAAATTTCTCTGGTTCGGGGTAAAAATTGGGATCATGATGATAACCATAAATAGGTATTATTACGGGCATTCCTTTTTTGATAACATATTTTGGATGACCAGGAACTTTATAATCATTTAAGGCCAAGCGTGTTATAATTGGTATAACGGGATATTTGCGTAAAGTTTCTGAAAATAAAAAAAGTGATTTAGATTTCGAAAAAATTAAATTGTAGTTGAGAGCTGTACCTTTAATAACTTGTTCCAAATATTTCAATTGATGTAAAGTTTCATATTCAATGTTATCTTTTTTAAAAGCTTCCAAAATTTCCTTTCTTAGCTTCTCTTGTATATCAGGCTGTAAAGCCAATTCGTATAAGGCAAAACCCAAAGTTGTGGAAGAAGTTTCAAAACCTCCCAAAAAGAATACAAAAGCCTGAGCTGCCATTTGTTCTATACTTAATTTTATGCCCATTTCCTTCTTTAAGCTCATTAGAATGCCCAAAAAGTCATTGGCCTGAATATTATTATGCTCACGATAGTCCACCACTTCCTTGACAATGCGTATGAAGAAATTTGTTATATCATCGGGTGTAATGCACATGTGAAGCTTACGGGACAGATCGGGAAAACCCAGAATAAGGTTCGAGATAAAACGACCATGTTTGCGTTCATTGAGAGAACGTAAACCCATAATACGAAATTCTGCTTGAGGATCTTGTAAACTGTTGCAATTTATACCAAAAGCACATGAACCTATAACGTCAGTGGTAAATCTGGCCATGAGATCTTTTAGTTCCACATGATTTTCTTCTTGTATTATGTTATCTAATACCTGGACCAAATTGTCTGCCTGTTTAAGCACCAAAGGATACATGGCTTTCATTTTACCCGAACTAAAAGTGGGTGATAATTTACTTCTCATTTGTTTCCATTCTGCACCATCCAATAAAAATAAACGTCCAGTGAGAGGATCATCCCTGGGATTACTAAACAAACCACGATCGGTGAAATTGTGAAAATCTTTAATTAAAATACTTTTCAATAATTCCAAATTCAAAACAAGAACAGCGGCACGATGTACAAAATAGAAACCGGAAAATGGTCCCGAACCCTTAAATTTGTCATAATGATGTTTAAGAAGTTCTGCCATGCTATGAGTTTTACGTAAACCCTTAAAATTACCCGTTATTGGACTAGGTTTCAGGTGGGGTATTTGCTGATTCTGCCAATAACTCAGCTTATGTTTGACATGGAGCATTAAAAGTGTTATAAGTATAATTATAACTGTTAAAAGAAATAGAGTTATAGACATTTTGTATTTTCTTAATTCTTATTAATGTTTTAATAACGAATTTCCAATGATAACTGACCGATTTGTGTGTAAATATTTTCACTTATAAAATTTTGATAAGAAAATTTTATTTTAAAAGAGAACTTGAGAGAGATAACGAATAGAATATTGAAATAGATAAGATTTGATTCGATTTCACCATTTTTAACAAATTATGCTCATAATTTGCATTGATGTTTTACAGATTTAATTAAAAATTTTTAATTAAAAAAAAATTCTAAAATAGTTTAATTTATTTTTTAAATTCTTAATTTGAAAAAACATTTTTTGATTGAGCAATTTTCTATAAAAAAATCAAATGAGAAAATCTTCAATGTGACAACATTTTTAATTGAGAAAATTTTCAATGGAAATATTTAAATGAGAATATTTTTAATAAACAAATTTTTTATTGAACAGATTTATAAACAAAATTTTAATTGAGACAATTTTCCATGACAAAATTTTTAATTGAAAAAAATTCTATGAAAAAGTTTTAATAGAGAAACTTATGGAGTGGAGAAACGTTTTTATAGTGCTTTCTATTACTTTGCTCGACCAGGTAGGCTATCTCCCTTTAAAATCGACCACATTTTGGATACTTTTTTTTGCTCTTCAATACTTTTCTAACAAGAGCCCGATAGCTCAGGTAGTTTGGAGGAATTATGTCTCTTGGTACAAATAACACATTATTGTTTTTGTACTATTCAAGGGGTTTCTTTCCATAGTGACAAAGTGACAGGCCATAAATAACTGGACACATTATAAAGTCTTATGAAATGAAGCCCACTTTTTTGTAAACATTCCTTGATGTAATTTTCTCTATTAATAGAGCCTGTTGTAGCATATGATTGGCTTCTTTAGCCTCAACTTCACATTGCTAGCCGTAACAAGACCGATTTTTGGTCCTAGACTTTTTTCAACATTCCCTCGGTCATCAGCATAAAATTTTCGTTATCCATTATGTACCCAGAAATTTTGTTTAAGGAAACTTCTCTTCAGTTTCCGTGCTCCGTTTGTGGCCTTAATTTTAGTTGCATTGCGTTTAGGAAGTTTATTAGCCTTGTAAGTTTTTAGTTTTAACTTTCGTACCGAAAAGTTTCTGCACTCAGCTAACCGAGCTGATTTCCTGCCGGACTATTCATTTTACCTGAACCAGGTTTTCTATCAACGGACAATTTATCCCGGTGCCAGTTTGACGGTGGATCTTTGAATGCTTTGCCAACTTTTTGTAGGACCATTTGGGCTTTATTAAAAATATTTTATAATTTTAGTACGTACTTTTTCTAGTCACTCATTTTAATCGGATCAACAATATTATTTTGACTTTAACTGGTTTACAAAGTTAACTTGATCAAAAAAAGATCAAATAATACTTGGATAAAAAGTGTTAATGAAAAACGTGTGTTAAGAATTTTTCTTACTCAATCCTTAACTGACCAACCCTATATTCTTTTGCTTTATTTCGAAAAAAAATCACTTAAAAAAATCTTATCAAATTTTTTATTGATTTCGAATGAGAGTTCAAATGCTCTTCGGTTTTCTCCATAAATGTCTGAAATATTGTGCATTTTATTATTTTTATTTTATAATTTTATATTTTTTATTTTAATAAAAATTTACATCAAAACCATTTCAATTGCTTAATAATTTCAGAAATAAAAAATACGTCTAATCGAAAACTAAATAAATAATTCAAAACATATTTTCAGTCTTTTTTTTTGTTGACAAATCTAAAACAAAATTTGCATTTTAAAAATTACATTAAATCTTTTACCAAAATATTATGCAAAAAATAAATAAATCGACGAAAAAAAACTTTATTCAACGAAATAAATTAAAATGCAGACTGGAAAAAGAGTAAAAAATACATTAAAACGTAAATAATTCTATGAACCGAACAAAAAAGCATTGAATGTAACAGATACGATTTTTGTTCATTTTACACAAAAAAGAGGGTAACTATTTATGTTATAAGCCTTTCATAGGAAATATTAAATCTAGGATTTTTTGTACATTTTGTAACCGATTTTGGAGAAGTGCATCAGAAGACTTAAACACCGATTCCCTTTGTAATAACTTCAGGGAAATATGGTTACATATTTTTGAAATTGCCCATTAATATTGGTACCATATAGTGAAAATGTTTAGACAAAAAACTAAATTTCGAAGTAGCTGTTCTATATGTAAGTACCTTCTTAGCCTAAAACACTATTTCCAGTAGTGGGGTTATTGTCAAATTAGATTTATCATTTATGTCGAATCTAATACCCTCCACTTTTTTTACTGAACCGATTAAATTCTGATCAACTTTTTTCATTAATTACTATTGCTAAAAAATAAGGTTGTTTCAAATATCGGTATATAACTGTTCTGCTAATTAACCGATATAGCGGCTTTTAAAAAGGAATATGTCTGGGACAACAGCAAAGATCGTGGCCTAGTTTCAGGAGTATATATGCTTGTAGGGTCTTAGGATATTCCTCTTTAGCGTTACACACTTAATGATAAAGTTAATATATCACTTTCGGTGGTGTAGGGTATAGAAAAATAATAAATTTTTCAAAACTTTAAAAAATAGTGGGCTACATAAATTATGCTGAATTTTGAAAACAAAAAACAAACAATTGAAATGTACAAATTTTCCAAAATGACAAATATGGTTGAACCATAATTTTGGTTTTTTTCTCGTAATTTCCAATTCAAATTCTACATTTGTTTTTTTTATATTTTGTTGTTTATTTTTATATATTTTTTCAAATTTTGTTTATTTATTTAACATTTTGACAAAATACTTGTAAATATTAAATAAAACATTAATTGTTTAAATTTTTGTTTGTTATTTATTCAATTAAATATTTGTTGTTGTTCAATTTTCAATACGTTTTTAGAATAGTTTTGTTATTCAGTTCTGTTTTTATACCCTCCACAACTGGTGGTGATGGTATATTAACTTTGTTATTCCGTCTGTAAAGTTGAGATGGAATCATCTCGGACTACATAATGTATATATATATATATATATATATATATATATATATATATATATATATATATATATATATATATATATATATATATATATATATATATATATATATATATATATATATATATATATATATATTCTTGCATCAAATTAAAATCTGAGTCGATTTAGCTTTGTCCGTCTGTTTTTGGCACGATCACATCTGGATATCTGAGAAAATATATATATATATATATATATATATATATATATATATATATATATATATATATATATATATATATATATATATATATATATATATATATATATATATATATATAATTAGAATGAATGTACTTTATTACCTCCCACAAATTTTCAAAATCGGTTCAGTAGAAAATAAATTATAGTCAAAAATATAAAAATATAACTAACTTTATGACTCACACTCAATACATTTAAGGAAACCTTTTATACAATGAGTACACTTGTGAGTGTATTTGTGAGTGAGTGTATATGTATGAAACATAATGTATTTACCTCACATGCATTAGTGGTGGAAGGTATTGAAAATTCGGCATAGCCGAACTTGTTCTTTGTCTTTTAAGCTTTTAGCAACAGTTGCGTGAATCTATGAATCACTCCACACACACAACTCACTCACTTGTGCGAATTATATTTGAAAATACAGCAAAATATATTTTCAGAAAACTTTGTATATATTTTTTCGACAACTGGTGTATTTTTTCTATTTTAGTTCATTTTCCCACGTCATACAAAAAAATAGTTTAGCTGAAAAAAGAACGTTTTTTTAGGATTTTAGAAAAATATATAAATTAATGCGTCACATGTTACAGATTTTAAGATTTTCCAATCAAAAAAAATCATTATAAAACATGTGAGTGTTTCTTTTTTCTGTAATATTTCAGAAAGTTTAAATTTTATTAGTTTTTGTTGTTAAATGATTTGTTCGTCATTTATTTGAGAACAAAATCCGTCTGTCGTTTCTGGTGTTATTACACTCATAGAGCCCACTAAACAATTTCCTTGAAAAATTTCATTGACCCTTCCTCTATTAAAAAAAATTAATTAATTTTTCTTTGTAAAACTTACACTGTGAGACATTAATTTTTACACTTGGAAAAAAACGATATAAAGATGATAATGAAAACTTCTATTTAGTTTTCATAAAAAATTAAAAATTTTATAGAAAAATTTTAATTAAAAAATCATAGAAAAAAATTTTAATTAAGAAATTTTTTTCCAGAAAAATTTTTAATTGAGAAATTTTTCAAGAAAATTTTTTCAAGAAAATTTTTCATGAAAATTTTTTATGAAAAATTTTTATGAGAAAATTTTTATTGAGAAAATTTTCTATGAAAATTTTTAATTGATGAAAATTTTCTATGACAAATTTTTGATTAAGAAAATTTTCTATGAATTCAAAATTTTTGAGGTAGAAAAGTGATTTTCTTGCTCTTATTAAATATTACATCAATTAAACAAAAATAAATAATTGTCGGATTCTACTTAAGAGAATATTAAGTTGAATGTAACAATATTTTTATAGATGTTAAAAAATAAATTATTGCATTTTTTTAATAAGTAGATTAATTAATGTTACATCAATATAACAAAAAATAAATATTTAAAGAAAATCATTTAATATCCGATTTAAAATTTAGTTTGTCTGAAAATATATTTTCAAAAAGTTAAATTATTTTAACCAATAAACGTTTTTAAATTAACTTTGTTTTACGAAATGAGGATATTTTCTTTTAAAAACTTTTCTAAATAACATTTGTCACCTCAAATTCTTCATATGAATACAAAAAAATAATTAACCCTAAAAGTAGACTTTAGTATAAAGAAATTTTGATTGTAGACCTTTACAGGTTAACTAACCTTTGTTAACAATTTTAGTTAATAACCTTTTTTATTTACGTTTTATTTTATTTTTTCAGCATTTAAGAGAGTCTTAAGAGTAAAATATTTTTTCTCTTATTTTTTCAAACATTTTTTTCACCAACAATTTTAAAAAGAAAATACAATTCGTTACACTTGAAAGGGAAAATTATAATGTTTTTATTTATAACAAAAATACAGAAAAAAGAGAAAATTTAAAAAATCGTTACAACAAAAACAACATAAATATTTAAGGCAACAACAACAACAAAAATTAATCACACCATTAAAATTGTAATTAAAAAACAAGTAAGAATGTATAGTCGGTCAAGTCCGACTATATAATAGCCTACACCACATCGTCGGTTAAAAATGAAAAGGAAGAAATTAATGAATGACCCTCGTATAATTTAATTTTCTGATTTACTCTTAAGTGTGCAGCACATTATTGTGTCACTAACATCTATATTAAATTTATATATTTTAAAATTAATTTTTTCTGGGGGGCTTATATAGGGGCTACATGAAATTATGAACCGATCCTCGTATTATTTTGCAAATCGATTTTTCTTATATTTATTTTAATTTGACCATTTATGTGAGATTTTTTCCCTTTAAAGTGATATTTGGAATGGATTTTGTATGGGATATATGAAAAATAATGAACAGACCCTCGCATATTTTAGCACATCATTTAAGAATATTATAAATAATATGCCAAATAATAACATGTATAAAATTTCATCGTAATATTTCGAAAATTGCTTTCTGTAGACTGTTCACAACGTCTACATGGACAGCCAGTCGGATAGACAGTGATTCTGAGTCGCACTCAGGCTCAATTTGATTAAGGTCTGTCAACTATTGTGGACGTGAGCTTGTCAACTGCAGACAGACGGATATAGCTAAGTGGACTAAGATTTTGATTTGATGCAAGAATATATACATTATGGGGTCTGAGATGATTCCTTCTTAGCGTTACATATGGAGTGACAAAGTATATAAATATTCCCTCTTACCACTTGTGGTGGTGGAGGGCATAATAACTAATCTGGTTCAGTTAATAACAAAATATAGTAAAAATAACAATAATAGAAACATATTAATGGGAAAAAGAGAAAAATAAAATTCAATAAACGAAGAGAGATTTTTCTTATCTTTTTGAAAAATAAATTATTTTTATTTTTTATATAAATATTTTTATTTGTTTATTTAAAAAAGCTCCCCTCTATGATTTTAATAATATTTTTCCAAAAAATGAGAGCAAGAGAGTAGATAATTATATATATTGTTAATAACAATAACAATAACAATATTATTATGATTTTGTTAATAAGATTATTAATCACTTCCGAAGAGTTTCAGAGATGATGTTTGTTTTATTAATTCGAATTTTTCTGCTTTCAAAATCTTTAAGGTTAAAGGAAAATATTGAAATGAAGACTCATTTAACTTAAATCAAAAAATATATTTAAATATTTTATTTTTTATTTTTGTTGATAATTTTCTGCTTCTCAAATTAATGAGTCTTTTGCTATTTTCTGTTTCATATTTTATATATTTTTGCTTCTTCTATGGCAGCCGACTCTTTGGCAGATTTTTTCTTTGCTTTAGTCTTGATTTAGTTTATAGAAAACTTTCGAAACGAACACGTTAAAATTATGGCAAAATATTAAGTTTTTTTTTTAATTTTTTTAATATAAAATCAAATAATTTAGTGTTTTCTGTTTAAATAAAATTTAAGTTTAACGATAAAGTACGAAAACAGTGTTTAAATTAAAAATTAATTTTAAATCAAATGTAAAGAAATATTTGCCATAATAATCAAAATCTACAAATTTCGCAAAATAAAAAATTATTAAAGAAAGCAAAAATTTATATATAAGAAAAAATAAATTTAATTAAAAATAACATTAATTGCAAATTAATAGACAAGAAAAAAATTTACATCAATATAACAAAATTAGGCGATTTCGAATTAATTAAAAAGTTAATCAAAAATAATATCATTAATATTCAAAATTTGCAAATAAAACATAATAATAAATATTAATAATAACAAATATTACATCAATATAACAAACGCAAAAAAAACGTTGATGAGAATAATAAAAAATAATTTAAATTTTAATATAAATAATAAAAATATAATACAATTAAATAAAATAACTAAGAATATTACATCAATATAACAACAATAAACGGGTTTGAAAAAAATATGAAACTAAATAAATAATACGTAAAATTCTGAAAAAAATCGAAAGCGATTTGAAAAGCGAAGATCAAAGAATTTATTAAAATATTTAATCAAATAATTTATAACACAACTAATACTTCGATTAAATAATATTTACTTCAATAAAATTTTGAAAGTGACTTTTTAAAAATCACATGAAATAAGTTTTACAACAGTGAAACTAAATATTATAATCAGTCTTAAAAAATATCCATTGTATATATTAAAAATTTCGTCAATATAACAAAAAACTTTAAACGTTATAACTAAACATAAATAATGTAAAAGCAAAAACGATAAATATTACATCAATATAAAAAAGATATTAACGATATGGAACCATTAAAATTAATTACAAAATTTCAAAAACAAAGACTTTAAGCATGAGAATTAAAATTATAAAGAATTAAAAAAATATTAAAAAAAACTACAAGACATATATATTTCATCAAATTAACAAAATAAAATATATTTCGAAAAACTTTAGTGAAGTTAAATACATTACGAAATCGATTAAAAACCCAAGAAGGCGAATATTTTAAAAGCGGACAGTTTTAATACAATAATTTTTCAATATTATTGATTTTGAAAAAAGACCGCATATATTTTAATTAAAGTTTTAATAATTCAAAACTAAAAAATCAAATCAATTAAAAATAAATTTTTTCAAAATTTAAAAAATTTTAAAAACTTAAAAAATCAAAATTTATAAAATTTGAAATTTTATAAAAAATAAAAAAAAAAATAAGTAAAATTTATAAAAGTTTCAAAGTTCATAAATTTTTTAAAATTGAAAAATCAAAATTTCAAAAAAGATTTAAATATTTTCAAAACTAATAAAATTTTCGAAATTTTCAAAAATTTCAAAAAAGATTAAAAAATTCGACCTCAAAAATAAATTAATTACTAAATAAGGAAAATAAAAAATTGACATAATAATGTAAATATTTAAAACTGATTTGATATTAAAAAGTAATTTAAAAAAGTTAAATTAAAAAATAAACAATCAAAATAAATTATTTAATCAAGATACTGAAAATTGTAAATCTTAAAAATTAAATAATTTTTTTGAAAATATTCAAATTTATGTAACTTTTAAATTAAAATTTAAAAATACAAAACTTTCAAAACATATATATTTTTCAAATAAATGTTATTAAATAATTAATTTTAAAACAAAAAAATAATTAACAATAAATCAATGAAAATAATTTTAAAATCAAATTTCAATACAAAAAATAAACTAAAATTTCAAAACCTTAACATTGAAATAAATTTGAATGAAAACAAAAAGTTGAAGGAAAATTACGACAAAATTTTAAAAGTAAATTAAAATATTTACAAAAAAAAAAAATAAACAACTTTTAAAAGTTTTTATAAAAAATCGCATCGGAAACTCATATTAATTTGAATTTCAATATTTATAAAAAAAATAAAAATTATAAAACAATAAAATATTATAATAAAATTATGACAAAAGAGATATTATTTCAATCGACTGAAATATAAATTTTAATAAATTTTATTCATAAAAAAATTAAAGTGAAGTAAATTTCGAAAAACATCAATTTAAATGTATGATGTCATTTCACAAAAAAGTAATTTAAAATTTATATTCTATATCCTCCATCAGGTTGAATATCAGGTTAAACAAATATTAATTTTTTTTTTTTTAAATCAAATAAACTCAAAATTCAGAATTTTATTTCGGAATTATAGAAAAATTTTTGGAAAAATTTAAAGAAAATTTTCGAAATATTTCAGATAATGAAAATTCAATTTTAGAGCTTTTAATAGCGGTAATAAATTTATTCTAAATTAACAAACAGTGCCATCTAGTTTTTCTTAGCAACATCACCGACTACTACAGACATATACTTATGACATTAGGTGGTTTGGTTAACATGTATTTGTGCAAAAGACTTAGAATCACTTTCATTAACGATATTTGTGAGATATTTATTTATTTATTTGCTGTTTCATCCATTTTCCCAATCGTGCACAAATTTTGATCGTTCGTAAAGATTATTAAAGGTTTCCTTCACAAATATCTTGTATAAGATCACTGGTTTTCTCCAGTAACAAAGTAGGTAAAGATAAAAAGTCTTAATTCGTGTTTGCATAAAATGTAGTTATTTAAAGCCATTTTATGATACTCACATATATAAGGGATTTATGCCATTTGAGTCGATTTTCGGAAGTCAGGGTTATGTGAGGGTTATAAATAAATTTGATATGGTGTTTTCTGGTTGTACAAATCTGAAACAATACTAAAAATTTTTAATATTTTATGTACTTAAGTGAGTAATTTACACAAGTGGACCTGAATTTTTTCTCAGAATTTGAATGCGTACTTGTACCAAGAAATGCAAAATTTATTTGTTTCAATTTGAAATTTAAATATCTGTGTGTTTTATATGCTTCAAATTCCCTTCCAGAATTGATTTGGATCAAAAAATCAATTGTACCAAATTTCATCGATGAATCTCTTAAATTGTGATCTGTAGAGATTTAATAACATTAAATGGACAGACAGCCAAGCATTCGGACGGGCATCATTAAAGCGAATCGTTTGGTAGTATTTTTGGATTTTATCTAAGTGACCCAACCACCTATGGAGGATATAGAATATTTCTTTAATATTTTCTAATAAATTTCAAATAAAATTTCAAATAATTTCTGTTTAAATTGTCCATCGACAGAAAAATCCCATTAATTCGATAAAAAGCAAAAAAATTATTATCTCGAAAACGACTTAAATAATTAATTTATCAAAAAAGTAAAAAACTAAATAATTTTTTGGAGGCAAAAAAATTTAATTAAAATTTTTAGTGATGCTAACGATTTTCAATAACGAATTATTTAATAAAAATTTCAATACCAGCAAAATGTTGATATCAGTTTTGAAAAAAATTAAAAACGAATTGATTTATAGTGAGTTCTCAATTTCGTTCTCTTTTACAAAATTGTAAAAAAAATAATTTGCCAAAAAGCTCAATTAACATAAAGCAGCTGTTAAATAAAAATAGACTTTAAACTAATAATTAATCTTTTAATCTTAAATCAAAAACAAATAAGAATGTTATATTCGGCTATGCCGAATCATCAATACTCTTCATAACAAATGCGTTTGAAGTAAATACATATACATTCGCAGACTTATATGAAAAATAAAAGTTGATGTTAAATTTAATACAGAAACTTTTAATGAATCATAAAATAAGTTATATTTTTAGCTACATTTGTTATTCCATGTGTAACGCTAAGAAGGAGTCATATAAGACCCCATAATGTATATATATTTTCGCATTTAAGTCAATTAAAATATGTCCGTGTGTCTGTTGTTTATCCGTCTGTCTGTCTGTTATTAGCATGCTCACATTTGGCCTGAATATTGACTAAAGTCCTGAAAAGTTTTCTATTTAAAACCAGCAAAATCGGTTCAGTATATCAAGACATATAGACTGATATCTGAGACAACCTCTAAATTAAAGCGAAAACTTTCATAAAATGATCAATTATAAATTAACAAATTAAAATAAAATTAAAAAAATAATAATAAATTACTTTAACATCAAACACATGTACCTCATTACTGTTCCAAAAATCATCAAAATCGGTTCAGTAGGAAAAAAGTTATAACCAAAAATATAACTAATTTTATGATTAAATTAAGGTTTCATTGTTAAATATAAGAAATACACTCATATGTTGTATGTGTTTGTAAGTGTACATGTGAGTTTATATGTGTGTATAATGTATATGTAGGAAACATAATTTATTTATTTCTTAGGCATTTGTGGTGAAGGGTATTGTAGATTCGGCATCGCCGAATATAGCATTCTTACTGCTCTTTTGTTGCTTTGCGTAACTTTTTTTGAAAGGCAGATCTTACGTGTTCGTTTCGTTATTTTATAAATTAATTAATTTAGAAGGAAAAAATATATTAAAATAAATAATAACAAATAATAAAAAAAGGAAGGTGACACTCAATTCATGCAAATAGTATATAATTTTGTGATAACAATAGATAATTTTTTGCGAAAAAAATTTATCAGCTTAAATAAGAAAATAGAAATAAATTGACAAAAAAAAGACAGAAAATAATATAAAAATAATATAAAGAATAAATAAAAATAACAACAATAACAACAACAATTGTGTGTTTAACAACAAAAATGCTTTTGAAAAGTGTTAATATTTTGATCATTACTAATTCGTGTCTGTTTGCTTTTATTAATCAAAATAAATAAAATTTATTCGCTCTGAAAAATAATAATAACTACAACAACAAAAACTATGTTCGCTTCAACAAATTCTATAAAAAGACGTCAGAAGAAAACTTCTCCATCCAGATTAACAAAAGATGAAACGTCGGGGTCTTCTGCCGCCCGAAAAGCCAAAGCTTTATTACAACGACATTGGTGGAGAGAATGTAGGTTCAATATGGGGATTAAAGCAAAACAAAACAAAAACGTAAAAATGTTATAGTTGGCCAAGTCCAACTATGCATTACCCTACACCATAGTGTTGGTTATATATTAATGAACGACCCTCGTATAATTTCATTTTCTGATTAATTTTTGTGCAAAAACATGTTTATGAAATTTAAGAATTATAAAATAAATTCTTCTAGGGGGTAATATGGGAGATAGAAGATGTTATGAACCGACCTTAACCAGTTATTATTACAATATATGAGATTTATGTCCTTAAAAGTCACATTTGGAGAGGGAGCATCTTCTATAAGACATCTATAAGAAGCAATGGAACGACATTCGCACAATTTGGCATGCAATTTTAGAATATTACTTAGGTCTCAAATATTGCACCTGTAGTCAGACAACCACAAAGACAGACGGACGTTGTTAAATCGACTTAAAAAAGTGATTTTGTGTGAAACGTTATACTTAACTTAAATATGTAACATCATTTTTTCTATATGTTACAAACATCAACATCAACGCATAATGCACGCAACCACTTACAATGGTGTAGGGTATAACAGTAATAATTTTAAATGTAACTTTTCTATCAAGGTTAAAACATTTAGCGTCTTCCTTGTATTTGTTTCATTTCAAATTCATAAAATTCATAAAATTATTATTAAGTTAAAAATTTTCATATGTTTATTGACCCGTTAAAATATAAATAAAATGCCCAGTAGGAAATTTTGTCGAAATTTATAGCTGATCATTCAGCTATTAATTTAGTCCTATTAACATTTATTTTTTTGTTTAATTAATAAAAAACATTTTTTTCATTTTTCTAATTTTCCTATTGGGTCTTTTTTCAAATAAAAACTTTTGGCAATTTTTTTCATACTTTTTTCGTTGGTTTTTTTATTGTCTAGTTTATTTTTAAATATTTTTTTTATAATTTATTTTCATCACCACTGTCAACCTGGACACTGTAATCTGTATTTATTTTGTTGTTGTTCTGTCAAATTTTGAAAATTATTTTGTTAAATATTTAATGGACAATATTTTTTCTTTTATTTTTATGGGCCATATTTTTGTAGTAGCAACAATTAAGTTAACAAGATGATTAATATTTTTAAAATGTATCTCTACACATGCCGGTCAACTATTTTAAATGGACTAAAGAATAGACAACGTTATAATAAAGATGATGGATTACGCTTAAATCCAGATGAGATAATAATTTATAAAATGTGCTGCATTATATAAAATTTGGGACTTTTTACAATGGTATTGTGTGGATCTGCTAATTATGTTATAATCGAGACAACTTTGTTATAATCTACGTTACATTCAAAACAATTTCCACGTTCAGTCTAGGCTATAGCATACGTTATAGACTATAGTGTAGATTGCATTGGAGTCTAGATTATAAGTTAAAGACTATAGATTTCTCGACTTGACTAAAAATTATAATCAATACTGTAGACTGCGTTATAGTCTCTTCGATAGACTGGTTCATAGTCCCGTTTATAAACATTTTTATAGTCTTTTCTGTAGACCTATTTAAAGCCCCGTTTGAAAATATAATCGGGAGTGTAAAGTAATCTCGTTTATAGAGTTTCGTCTATTATATATATTAAATGGTCTTCAGACTGTACTTCACTCGGTGTGAGTTTTTCGTTAATGTCCATAAATAGCTCAATGCAAGCAGGTTTAAATTCTTTAAATTCTACTCTTGGCCGTTAACTTGTGTTAAGCTCTCTCTAAGGTCTTGGTCACTATTCATTTTCTGAAGACAACCAAAACAGATTTCATCCGTTCATGATACCAGGCGTGTCGAGTTTTGATCCACCGTGCTATAATTCATCAGTTATTTCTTGGCTGATGATGTCGTTGTGTTCCAGTATCCAGAAAAGTCTAACCATGTGGATGTTTATCCTTACCTCTGTACTAGTATCTACCTTCATCTAAAACTCTTATGTTAAGATTGAATAGCGAGTTAGAATGCAAATGAAAGCGAGTTCAGATCTCTTTTCGTCTGATGACTGCTGCATCGACTCAACATGATCAACGATTTTCAATTCCTTTAAGATCTTTGAGTGATCAAAACCATATTCCTCACTAGTCCATCCTTTTTCACATGTGTATTTGTAGCATAAAATCTAGAATTTTTCTCTAAGTGTAAGTTAAAGCTTTAACAAATTAATCTGTTTGGAATAAAACAACATTTGTTTTAATTTAATTAAATTACTTTGAGTCATAAGTGCAAACACATTTCTACTGCTGTTGGAGAGCAAAATAATTGAATAATTAATGAATATGGACTTTATCTCATAAAAATTACCCATAAATATTTTAGCATATATGAACAATATTATTATTGACACTTTGATTTAAATTAATTACCACTTCAATTAACTGAGTATATTGAACAATTGAAATGATAATAAAGAAATTAAGTGATTAATCTGGGAACAGAGGAATAAGTGATAATGTTAATGGTTGGAAGAAGAGATAATCGAAATAATAAGGATTACAAAAGTAAAGCCTAAAAGGTTAATAACTTGGAAGTGTTTAAGTTGTAAGAAAGAAGAAGAGGGGGGGGGGAGAGTGGCAAAGCAGTTAAAGAATTATTGCGTTTACCCACTTTTAAGAAGTTTAATGAGACAAATCTATTGATAAAGAGCTTTTGAGGTTTATTTTTCAATAATACTCAAACCTCTAACGTCAAACGCTCGTTTAGAAGCTTATCAATTTGTTGTTTTTTTTTTTTTTTTTGCAAAAATCGTAGCATAACAATAAACATAGAAACGTAAAAATTTAATAATAAACAAAAAAAGCTTTATTTTTCGATTTGTATTTTATTTTTTTTTGTCAACTTGAGATAAAAACAAATTAGTTTTCGTATCAGCCAAAAATATATAAACGTTGACATACATTTGGTTGGGTTTTGAAAAACATCTCAATACTAGTCTTCCGAAGTCAAGTCAAGCGAGTTCATTATTTTGCCGCAAAACAATAGAATTTAAATATATTTAAATCTTTAACCAAATAACAACGAAATGTCTTAACTTTATTAATTATTTATAACTCAATAATAAAATGCAAACTGTTGTTGCTTTTTTTTCAATATTTTTTTTTAATTTCTAAAACACTCGCGAGTTAATTTACTAAAAAAAATGCATTTTATGGCTAAATAGTTTTTAAGCAGACGCGTTAATGGAAACACTTAATATAAAAATAGTTTTAGTTAAACTTGCTGAAAAACATGAAAAAAATTGTAAAGCTTTGTAGAAAACAAGGTTACTTGGACTTGAAAATTGAAACAAAATATATTAATGCGAATCTTTAATTATCTCGTTTCATATAGATTCCTGTGTAGCTGGTAATAAATCGCCTAGAGCTTCCAGCATTTATGCGAAACCTTTGCCATTTCAACAGAAATTATCACCTGCTGAACAACAATATGAATCATATGTTCAGGCCACGGTGGCAGCCAATGCCAAATCCCCAGTGGAGGAATTATTACCACCTCCCACACCTCCACCACGTAGACATACGTTAACGGCTAAACTATCGCTAACAAGTCCTCCCACTGCCATTACTACTACGGATAGCTCGCAAACCCCACAATCGGATAAGGCTCCTACACCCGGCTCTTTAACATCTCCCGGCAAAGAGCCTACCACTACGCCCAGCTCTTCGGCAGATGCTCAAACTCTCTTTAATATACGTCAGCAAATGGCTTTGAGTTTGAAAAGAATGAAAGATTTGGAAGAGCAAGTAAAAACCATACCGGATTTAAAGGTAAGAAACATGCAAATTTATAAAACACACTCAAACTAAATATTCCCCACTTCCCTTTCAGAGTGAACTCTCACAATTGCGTGAGGAGAAACAACGCCTACAACAGACTGTTAAAAGTAAAGAGGAAGAATTACAAAAGGCCAAAGAAGCCTCACGTTTCTCTTCCTCTCCTAGTCCTGTACTTAGTCCCAAGATTACCTCACCTGTACAATTTCAAGCCCAACGTATAAGCCCCATTTCTTTGGAAAGTATGGGAGCCAGAATGCAAAGTTCCACTACCACCTTAGATAAACTCTCGAAATCCTCTATTCTGAAAAGAGATGTGGCCACTATGTCCACTAAACCCACCACCAGGGATATAGCTGTAGGCAGTCCTATACCCCATCACAAAACACAAAGAGATGTGGCCTGTAATGCTGTTTTAACGAAAACTATTCAAGAAAATTTATACACCAAAACCGAAGTAGAGGAACGTATTAAAATGTCCATTAAGCATCATGAAGAACAAAAGAAATTAGATCGTTTAAAAGATCTTATAACGGTGGGTACACAAATGTATGTGGCAAAGATTGAAACAAAAGATAGTGGAGCACAAACGAAACCCGAGAAGGCAGTAAAAAAACATAATGTTAGTATTATGGCCCAACCAACAACACGTGAAAGTTTTACTAACTGTAAACCAGATGTACGTTCTGTGGGTAGCTCTAATGATCGCGTGACCGATATATTGTGTGAGAAATGTTTGGTCACGAAACGTTCAATAGCATGTGCTACTGATGAGGAGAGTAAACAACCAGAGACAGCTAAAACAGTTTCACTTAAGTTATTAGATATGCCGGCACGTAGCAATACATTTAGTTTGGGCGATAATGAGAAACTGAATATAATGAAAAAGAACATAGGAACTCAATATACCCCGGTGGCATTGCAAACTTCTGCCTGTCAAACACTAGCTCCAGTACAACACTCTAAGGGTATGCAATTCTCACCCCAACAACAAAATTCTGGCACTCAGTTTGAACTTTATACGATAGCTCGGCAAACCGATACTAAGGACTTAATAAGATTATGTACCTCACAAACCAATACTGAGGAGATTTCCCCACCAACTCCTACGAAAGAAGAAAAACCTGAACCCGTCAAACCAGTTTTACTGACAAAAGGTTGTAACACCGATACCAAGAATTTCAGAGAACACGGTGTCAACACTTTGCCACCCGTAACAACCAGTACTACCTCTTCAAATACCGAGGAAATACATAAACGTGATATAGCCTGTGGTGATGTAGTTAAACCCCATATATCAATAGCTTGTGCCGATAATTACTGTGATTCATGCAAGGATGCCATTAAAAATTTAGCTAAAGACTTTTCAAAAGTATTGGCCAGTCCACTACCAACTAGAGCTGCCGAATCGAAAATTCCTAGACCCAAAAATCTACCCAGTCCTAGTCCGGTGAGAAAACAATTCTCACGACAAAATACCTATACGGTAACACCGTCACCAACACCCAGCCCCAAGGCGGAAAAGAAATGTATGGCAAGGTAGGTTAAAGAAATTAGCAAAGACAATTTTTGTATTGTATTATTAATTTAGTTGAGACAAAACCATTTTTTTGATATTTATTGGGGCGATGGGGAAGAAGTGGTGGATTCAGAAAATAAAGATTAACAAGGTGGTAAACACCATTATTCACTGACCTAGTCTACATTAGATAAATTACCAAATAATAACTACTGACGCTGACGGGCTCTCAGCAGCAGAGCAGCAATACAATAACGAATTGAATAAATTCAGGGATTTAGGCAAATACCCAAAATACCACATTCTTATTTAAGCCTAAAATTGGAAATTATTAAACGTTCTAAACATTTTTGGAGATTGAGTTTTTATATGAAATTCCATTTTAAATTTTTATAGGTCTTGTAATTTTTTTTAAATTTGATTTTTGCCTTAAGGCATTAAGCATTCTGGGGAACTTATTTATTTGTAATTTTGGACAATTATTTTTGCTGCGCATGTACCGTTAAAAGCTTTTATCATGTAAACAGCTCGTAGTCATCTAGAACAAATACAAAACAATAGCAATGACCTTCGCAGTTATGGTTTTGTTGGGTTTCGCAAGCTTTGTAGTAAAGTTTACCTGAACTTACTATATTTTCCTAGAATTTGTAAAAACAATAACATCAATATCTTCAACAAATTAGCAAAATATTTTTTAATAAATAAAACTTATAAGAAAAAATAAAAAAAAACTCTAATGTTTTGGAGTCTAAGCAGTTTTACTTGCTATCCTTTGATAGTAAGTGGCTGCTCAGCATTGGTTTTCACGTAAATATTTTTCAAATCATAGAAAAATCTTTAATTTATTTTACTTTCCCATTCCACAACAGTTCGCTGCAAGAAAAATCCTCATCCTCAGCCTTCAATCAATTGGAATCTTCAGGTGAATCTCAAAGTTTCATAAATGAGCCAGTTACATTAAGTGCTATAACCACACAAAATCCCAAACTCTCCACCGAAGAGGAAAAACTATCGTTATCGTCATCACTGCAAAATTCTCCAGAGGATTCACCACAACGCAAATCCCTGTATGACCTCAGTCAATTGGGCGATAATGAGCTCATAGTGAGAGAAGAAAAACGTGTCAGCATTAGCTGGTCTAGAGACAATTCACCAGCGCCCACTCCTATCTCAAATCCAACTACCAGCAAACCTTCTGGAGAGTCAGAGCAAGCAACAGAGGTTTTAGCAGCCAGTTCTAAAGAAATTTCTCAAGGAGCACGCAAGAAAACATTACTCACACCCTTGAAATCTAGTCATGAAACGAAGAGTGAAGATATCGCAGAGGAAGAAATGCCACAAAAACCTTTACCTTCCAAAGCTTTGTTACAAAAAATTGCCATGAAAGAAACAGAGCCCAGGAAGAAGTAAGTTTTTGTTATTTTATATTTTTTTTTTGGAAACTCAATAAACTTTGTAATATTTTTCAGAATTACTCCTCCTAAAGATATGTTGGCTGCTTTAAAAACTATAAATAATTCTTTGCTGAAGAAATTGGGTGCAAAACCCATTTCATCCATGAGTTTGAAAGGCGCAAAACAAACTATACAAACGGAATGGTTCCGTTTATCCAGCTCCGAAAATGCTGATCCCCATGAAGTTGAAGATTATTTGGATTGTTTTGAAGAATTATCGGTGCCATTGTTAGAATATTGTGTTAATATGGTGGACTCCAATGTGAGTATTTCGTGACCATAATCTATACCATCAATAGTATTCTGAATTTCTCTTTACACTGGACTATAAAATTGTCTATTGGCATGGAACCTTAAATTATTTTTTGCTTGAATTCTAAACTTGTCTACATTCGGGACTGTAAAGTTTTATATTAATTTAAATGATATAATCTATATATATAGTAAGACTCTGTAGTATGCTCTGTGGTCGTGACTCCACTATAATTTAGATTAAATTAATTATAGTCCTCTATATTGATTTCGGTTTATAGTACACTCAAATCTAATGTCAAATCTTATTCTCCAACAGGGCAATACCGCTATGCATTATGCTGTTTCGCATGGCAATTTCGACGTTGTATCCATATTGTTGGATTCAAAGGTTTGCAATGTAAACCAAATGAATAATGCAGGATACACTAGCGTCATGCTCGTTTCATTGGCAAAATTGAAAAATCCAGAACATCGTACCGTCGTTGAACGACTGTTTCAGATGGCTGATGTCAATATACGAGCAAAAAAGGTACGTAATATTTGAAATCCAATTTGAAATCCACAATTAATTTGAACTATAAAAATTATTAAAAAAAAAAAATAGCATTGCCAAACCGCTTTAATGCTAGCTGTGTCGCATGGTAATCTAGAAATGGTACAACTCTTATTGACAGCCGGAGCTGATATAAATATACAAGATGAGGATGGTAGCACGGCTTTGATGTGTGCAGCCGAACATGGTCGCAGTGATATTGTTAAACACTTACTAACACATCCCGATTGTGATTCATTGATACAAGATGTGGTAAGTGGGAGAGGGAGATAGAGATAGAGGGAAACTTGAGTTTCTTTTAATTATTATGTTTATTTTTTAGGATGGCAGTACTGCATTTAAAATCGCTTGGCAAGCGGGTCATCGTGATATTGGTATATTTTTGTATGTTCATGAGCAAATGATGCGCAGTAAAATGCCCAATAGGGGAGAAAATTTACCAGCTAAACGCAGTCCACCCGCCACCTCACCACGTTACACTCACAAAAGGCAACCCTCTAAATAAGGCATTTTTTGAATACAATTTAATTTTTTTTTTAAGGAAGCCAGTGTTAAGGTGATGGGCTTTAAGGCAAATTATTATTAAATGATAATAATGTTTTGAATATTTGTCTAATCTGCCTTTAGCCTTTTTTCTACGTTATTTAACGAACAAAGTTTATATTAATTTTTTAGTTTTTAAATTAATTTTATTTTAATTGAAGCATTTAAAATGCCTTTTACATAAATTAAATTTAAATATTAATTAAGTTTAAATAACAGAAAAATGAACAAAATTTAAATAAAATTTTAAGAATTTAATAAAATCAAGGAATACACCTATTAACAAGAAATTAAATATAACATTCCAATTCCTTAAGATATAGTTCTTAATACCTAAATAAGAGCTATAAACAACGAATTAAAACGATTGAATTATGAGGTAAAAAAAACGAAGAAAAGGTGTTCATTTCTTGGAAAAAATTACACAATATTTTTACAAAAAAAAAAAAACAAAAAGCACAATTTTTAAAAAAAAGTTAATAAAAGCACAAATATTTTTTTATAAAATTTGCTAAATATTTAAAATAACAAAAAAACCAACTCAAATCCCTCCATTTAATGTTCTTTTGAAACATAAGAGAAACCTGGTATTCAAATGAAAGAAAAGAATTGAAACTTTTGAAAATTTATCAAGTTAACATTTAATTCAAATTTTAAAATTTATTAATTTAAATAATTAATTTAAATAAAATTTAATAAAAATTTAATATTTGATTTTTAAAATTATAAAAAAAAATTCACAAAAATAATTTTAGTTAATTTTAATTTTATTTTATTTTTTACAAAAAAATCTAGTTTAAATTTTATTTTTTATTTAAGTTTAAATAATTTTAATTAAAAATACAAAAAAAAAAGAAACAAAAAATCATATCAAGTTAGTGACAAATCTTTAACAAAAAACTCAAATCAATTATATCACAAAAAAGTGTTGATCCTGTAGTTTGTTCAAAATTTTTACTTAAATATTAGAAAAAGTCGGCACTTTTCTCAATATTTTTTTTTAACTGAAATTATCTATAAAATGTAGTTTTTTTAAAAAAAGTATATATATATTGTTACACAAATCATAAAGAAATTTTACTATAAAATCGAGATATTTTAAATAATTTTATAGTAGTTTTAAATAATAAAATAAAAATGTTTTGAAAAATCGATATTTTAAAAACTGAGTTTTATTTCCAATAAAATTAAAAATTCACTAAACAACAATAAAAATTATTTAATTCATATTTACAAAAACATATATTTATAGTTAATACACAATATTTAAATTAATTACTTAATAATAAATAACAGAAAATAACAACAAAATTAATTATTTATTAAATACTGTCCTAAGGCCAAGTGTGTTTTGAATTTCAAAATTCTTCCTCAACTCTCAAAACTTTTCGTCTAATCAGTAATTAACTAATAAAAGCATTTTTTAAAGCTTCTAAATCATCACAGCCGATTCTCTGCCTTCATATTCCACATACTCAAACCTCTCACGGAGAGGTTTAACTCTTAAAGCTACTCCCTCTTGACAACATACCACCAAATGTTGGGTATCCAATGTAAATTCATATTTTTGTAATAAATGCGCCAATATTAAACGCATTTGTAGTTGGGCAAAATGTAGACCCAGGCAATTACGGGGGCCTTCACCGAAACCTAACCACAAGCAAGATTGTCTTCGTTTATTGTCCAGTGAAGAGAAACGATCGGGATTAAAAGCATATGGTTGGGTATAGAGAGCAGGATCATTATGTATGGCATGGGTGGGTATTATAACGTACATATTCTTTTTTATCAAATATTGAGGATGATCGGTGCATTGATAGTCATTGAGAGCTCGTCGCATTATATAAGGGATAATGGGGTGTAGACGTAGGGTTTCTGGAAGAGAAGGGAGAAAATTAGTTGTGGCTTTAAAAAAATTTATAAACTACCGTTAAGTCTATTGAAATTTCTGTACAGATAAGAAGAATTTCTTAAATCTTTTCTTTAAAAGTCTATTAATGGAAAAGACTAATTAACTTTTCACTAGAGAACACAATCAAGATTTCACCAGAGAGGTCTATTAACTTTTCTACAGAGAAGTCTTTGAACTTCGATATTTTCTATAAAAAGTCTATCAAGTTTTCTATGAGAAGTCTACTTTTCTATAGAACTTTTCTATAAAAAATCTATCAACTTCTCGACTTTTTCTATAGAAATGTCTCATAAATTTTTTGTGGACTGGATCATTAAATGATCTTTGAACTAATATATTTTGTAATCAACAGAGTAGTCTACTGACTGAACTATATCTATAATTCATTGACAGATTAGTAGTTTGGTTTTAAGAACAGTCAGTAGATTAGTATATAGATCGGTGTATTGACTGATATTTCTATATTTGGACTTAATTTTGCCAACTGATCATCTAGTTGTCTAATCCATAGATCAGTCTGTTGACTTAATTATAGATTAGTCTTTTGAGTGATCTATACACTAGTTTATTGACAAATTTATAATCTAGTCTAATGACTGAGCTATGGACAGATCCAATTTATTGAATGATTGAAAAACTAATTTATAGACTGATTAATAGACTAATTTGTTGAAGGATCTGTGGATTAGTATCTTAAATTATGTACAAACTAATTTATTGATTGATCTACGAATTATTCTATCGAGTGATCTATCGAGTAAACAGACTAGTCGGTTAACTAATCTAAAGACTAATGTGTTTAGTGATCTATAGACAAATCTCTTGACATTATATTGCTTTATCTATCAAATATAGAATGATATATCGATATTTCTCAATTACCCGATATAACTTGTCCCAAAAATTTCAAGGAATTTATGCATTCATAATTAAATTGTTCTCCATTTTCATCATAAGCCTTCAGGATCTCTTCTCTAACCCTCTGCTGCATAACAGTATCTCTGGCCAATTCATATAAAGCATAAGTCAGCGTTCTAGCTGTTGGCTCTAGACCAGCACGTAGAAATGTAAATGCATGAGCTGCTAACTCATCTATTAAATGATCACGTAATTCTTTAGCATCTGCATGTTGTTCTGTTTCGTGAGTACTCATTTCTTGTGTCATAATATTGATGAGTAATTGCAGGTAATCGTCTTTGTATTCATTACACTTTTCACGATGCATAATGACATCATTTAGTAGAGACAGGAAATAGGTTTGTACCTTCTTCTTGGTGGTGGAGAATTTTAAGGAACGAAATAAATTAGGATAATGTTGCATGATGGTGGTAAGAAAGGTGCCATGTTTGTGGGTGTGTAAGGCGAATTGGGTCATGGCATCAAATTCATCGAGAGGATATTTCTGTTGCATTGATTGGGTTAGTCCAAAGACTGTTTTTGCTATGTTACCCAAAATAAAACGATGCATTAAAGGTTGTACATCTAAGGGAACTTCTCTTTGGCTACCACGTTGTGACTCTTCTTGGATTTTCAATTCGAATAGTAAGAGAGTTTTCTCACATTCTTCGCGTATACTCTCGTGAAAAGCTTTCATGTAAGCTTTTTGAAATATTGGCTCTAATTTCAAACGCATCTCTTTCCATTGCTCACCACTTAAACTATACAAATCCGCCGATAGGGGATCATTTTTCATGTTGTGATAACAGCCACGATCATTAAAATTGGAAAAATTCTTTACTAATATTTGCTGCATTAACTCTTGATCCAATACCAAAACACGAGGTTCCAACAAATGATAGAAACCACAATATGGCCCTGAGCCCTTAAATCTCTTGTAGAGTTTTTGAAAATATTCATGTTGTTCCAGTAACTGTTTACAGGTGCCATATTTACTCAGATTCTTAATAATATCGGTTATAGGTTTTGGACTATCATGGGGAACTCCCAGAAAATGCCAATAATCGCGTATATATTTTAAACCAATTGCACACAGAGCAATTAAGAGAAATATAATTACACCAATTATCAGGAATATTACCCACATTTTTCGAACACTTTTTCACTTATTTAACATTCATTCGCGTAATTCTCTTTTTTTTTGTTTGTTTAATTTTTCATTTCGTTTGTTTAATTGTTATTGTTTTTTTTTTTTCAATTTTCTTTTATTTGTTTTATTTTAATTGTTATTTTGTAGGAAAAATATAATTAAACATTTTTTTTGTATAAATTATATGATCACTACCAGATCACTAGAGTCGTAACATATCGTACCGCACTTGTTTCGTTAAACGTACTAATTTTCTTAACTGCTCCATAAACTCTGATCGCAACAGAGTGAACTCATCGCAGTTGTATAAAATAACTTTTTTTCTTTTTTTTTTTTCTTTTTTGTTAAAACTTTTCATAGATTTTTGTTGTTATTTTTTTAGAATTTTTGGGTTATCAATTGCTTTTGGTGCGATATATGAGAGTTTGCTGCCGTTATCAATCCATAAAAAGCGTTTCATTAACTCATTTTTTTATCGTTTTTCTGATTTTCTGACTGACAGTTTTACTGGAAGGGGGTAGTTTTTGGTCTTTAGTTATTTTAAATGTTTTTGGTTAAATAATTAAGTAAACAAATAAATAATGACTTCGTCATCTTTTAGCAACAATTTTTACGTATATGACTGTTGTATACTATTTGGGGAGTATTTTAACACTGAGAAAAATAAATTCAAAAATGATAAATACACTTAATGGTTTATTAATACAAAAGGTAAGAGAAATTTAAATTGACTTTTCTCTCTGTCTCTCTTTTGTTTAGTATGTGAATGGAAATTACAAATTAGTTGTATCTCATTAAGAATAACAAAAAGGTATAAAGTTCGTACTAATACATAGAAAATGTATCTACTAACTTGTATATACAATAAGATCACTTTGTTATTAATAACGGTGAACAAATAAAGGCCCTCCATTCTAAAGCCGTTACTTTTATAGAATTATTGGATAAAATATATATGTGAGCTATTAATCGGACAATGCTATTGCTATTCTTTGAAACTTATAATGTAATTTAATAAACCATTTCATTGTTTAGTATGATAATCAGTTATATTATGTCACAAAGAAATTAACCAAACAAAGAGGAGCCGTATTGATGAAGATTAAAATCTGTTTTATTCAAAAAGTTTCAACATTATTTTTCTTAAATTCGGGCATTTCGTAAAACCCGTTCTATAACTATAACAGTTATGAAGATATTTTATTAATTTATCGCATAAAATAAAAATTTGCATTAGTTGGCATCTACTTGCTAAAATTTAATAGGATCAGACATCAAATGATCGTAGCTCGAAAAAAACTTTAAAGTGGGAAACATGTTTGTATTGTGATAATTTTTTGTATGTTTAGGATTTATAGAAACAGAAAAACCGATACCATAATTTTGTGAGAATTGGTCCATAATCAAATCGCATTAAAATCTAAGAAATGCAAGTTAAATCCGAAATTATTTTAAAAATATCTGTTTTTCATACAAAACATATTTACTTTAAATATTGTTTAAAAGCACACAAAAAACAAATTCTACTATGGTCGGTCCACAATTTTTCATGTCTGTGTTATGGTGTAGGGTATAATTACTTCAATTAGTTTTTTATAGTTAAGTGATTATAATAATAATAATAATAATAATAATAATAATAATAATAATAATAATATTTTTTCATAAAAATCCCAATGATATATAACTCAAATAATTTTTACATTATTGTTGCAAAATTTAAATTAAAGTCAGGTCATGTTCTCTCATAACTTCCACATAACTTAACCAGTTCACAATATTTTATAAATTCAATACAAGAGCCACTTCTAGAAACCACTTAAACCATTTGCACCGCTATAGCATTTCACAACACTTTAAAAATCATCAAAATTCGAAAATGTGTACTTTCGTCAATAACCGTTCGATTTTTAATACCAGATATCATATAAAGTACTACGATTTGTAATTTCGTTGTCTCTATTGAATTTGATAGTCCAAAATGGACCATGAATAATATAATGAATATGAATAATATAAAGATTATGCAAAATTATATTATTCATATCAAAATAGTAGGTGTTAGTTGGAATTATAATAATTTTCAATATTTCAAACCTTCAAAAAAGAAAAATTGGATTTTCGAATATTTTCTCTAAAAGACAAAAAATCGACTCTCATAGAAATGTCTTATGTTAATTTTATGATCGTGAGTTATCCATTATGATCATACCGGTAAGTAATCAATTCGGATTTCTACTATTGATAACTCGAATTTCTCTTGACCAGTAACAATTACCTTCCTATGCATTCCTACACAACCATATTCTATTTTAAATATAATTACAAGAGTAAGTATTAGTGTAAAAATTTAAAAAAAAAGTTTATAAGATTAAACCCCTTTTCCTTAAATGTGAGTTATAACCAAATATGGATCAATAGTTTTTCGTATAAAGTAGTTTTTGTTAGATCTAAAAATTTTTATGTCGAACAGATTTCAGTAATTTTTTATTTAGTTTTAATCTGAGTTAATACACTTCGTCTTCAAATACAAATATGATCTATTATTTTCATTATTTTTAAATTGTTCAAGTTTAATAATGATGGAGGAACGTATTGCAATTTATATATAATGGATCTGGTACCCATATCTATATAATAATTATCAACAAAGATCACTAAGAATGGAAAGTGGTTCTAAATTTTTTATCAAATCAAATGTACGATTATATCACTTTAATAAAATATACAAAAATAAAACAAATCAAATATATAAAAGTTAAATTATTAATCTTATTTAGTATTTCTCTCAAAAGCTTTCATATATTTAATAACGAATATAGTAAAGAACTAACATTGGAGATTTAACATTGCGAGCTGATACTCGCAGAAATAAACAAAAAATTATATTGTTTTATGGTAAAAAACACTTTATCTATACATAATTGTGATCGAATAAATTATGTGATAATAATTAGATGGATCAATAAACAATATATGAGAGCATTCGATTTTAGTTTTCCATAGCACGCGACAATTTTTATCTTCTTTCCTTTATTGAAGGAATTCCTTAATTCGAAATGATTCATTTCTTTGGTCGAAAAACTAGAACTTGAAAAATTACGCTCTCATTGGACAAAAATCGTTGCAGTTAATGACTTTACTTTTATTGCATAAAATATCTATATTTTTTGATGAAGTCTTTCAGCAGATTTGCTATGGTACTTATTTTACTAAGAAAAGTACTTAATTACAAGGTACTTAGAAAATGTCAATAAAAATACTTAAAAATTAAACTTTTGAATTTTTGAAAATTTTTACAAAACAATTTCAATCGAAACTGTTATATAAATTTAAAATTTCTTTAAAATCTTTTATAAAATAAAAATTTATCGAAATTTTTTAAATGAAATTTTTATGAAATTTATCTAAAATTTTCTTAAAATAAAGGCATCATTAAATATTTTTACTAAAATATAGTGTTATCAAAAATTTACCTTAAAATGGAGATTTATCGAACAATTTCAGTAAATAAGATTTTATCGAAAATTGTTTCTAAATAGGAGATTTATCGAAAATTGTCTCTAAATAGGAGATTTATCGAAAATTGTCTCTAAATAGGAGATTTATCGAAAATTTTCTCTAAATAGGAGATTTATCGAAAATTGTCTCTAAATAGGAGATTTATCGAAAATTGTCTCTAAATAGGATATATCGAAAATTGTCTCTAAATAGGAGATTTATCGAAAATTGTCTCTAAATAGGAGATTTATCGAAAATTGTCTCTAAATAGGAGATTTATCGAAAATTGTCTCTAAATAGGAGATTTATTGAAAATTTTCTCGAAATAGGAGATTTATCGAAAATTGTCTCTAAATAGGAGATTTCTCGATAAATCATTTTCTCGAAATAGGAGATTTATCGAAAATTTTCTCGAAATAGGAGATTTATCGAAAATTTTCTCTAAATATGAGATTCATCGAAAATTGTCTCTAAATAGGAGATTTATCGAAAATTGTCTCTAAATAGGAGATTTATCGAAATTTTTCTCGAAATAGGAGATTTATCGAAAATTTTCTCTAAATAGGAGATTTATCGAAAATTGTCTCTAAATAGGAGATTTATCGAAAATTGTCTCTAAATAGGAGATTTATCGAAATTTTTCTCGAAATAGGAGATTTATCGAAATTTTTCTCGAAATAGGATATTTATCGAAAATTTTCTCGAAGTAGGAGATTTATCGAAAATTTTCTCGAAATAGGAGATTTATCGAAAATTTTCTCTAAATAGGAGATTTATCGAAAATTTTCTCGAAATAGGAGATTTATCGAAAATTTTCTCGAAATAGGAGATTTATCGAAAATTTTCTCGAAATAGGAGATTTATCGAAAATTTTCTCAAAATAGGAGATTTATCGAAAATTTTCTCTAAATAGGAGATTTATCGAAAATTTTCTCTAAATAGGAGATTTATCGAAAATGTTCTCAAAATAGGAGATTTATCGAAAATGTTCTCAAAATAGGAGATTTATCGAAAATGTTCTCAAAATAGGAGATTTATCGAAAATGTTCTCAAAATAGGAGATTTATCGAAAATTTTCTCGAAATAGGAGATTTATCGAAAATTTTCTCGAAATAGGAGATTTATCGAAAATTTTCTCTAAATAGGAGATTTATCGAAAATTTTCTCTTAATAGGAGATTTATCAAAAATTTTCTCTTAATAGGAGATTTATCGAAATTTTTCTCGAAATAGGAGATTTATCGAAATTTTTCTCGAAATAGGAGATTTATCGAAAATTTTCTCTAAATAGGAGATTTATCGAAAATTGTCTCTAAATAGGAGATTTATCGAAAATTGTCTCTAAATAGGAGATTTATCGAAAATTGTCTCTAAATAGGAGATTTATCGAAAATTGTCTCTTAATAGGAGATTTATCGAAAATTTTCTCTAAATAGGAGATTTATCGAAAATTTTCTCTAAATAGGAGATTTATCGAAAATTTTCTCTAAAATTAAAATTTGTCGAAAATTTTAATATTAAAATTTAAATAAATAATTTGAAGAGATAAAATAAAAGTCCCTTAACATTTTTTCTTTCCTGGTACTAAATTTTTCCCTTTTTCGTCATATATAATAAAATATGAGTGGAATATGAATATTGCACTTAATTGGAAAATATTTTTCAAAAAAGCTTAGAGAATATTTAGAATTTCAATATTAAAAAAAACACTTAAATGCATTTAACTGCAAATTCATTGAAACAGTTGACTTTGGCAAGTGATCGCAAGCGCTTGAAATTATTTAAAATCTGTTTTCATTCGATAAAATTCATTAAAAAAATATTCAAAAATGTGGGCTTTTACTTTACTGGTGATATTTTTAATAACCATGTACATCTGGCTTAAGGAACACTATTCGTATTGGGAGAAACGTAATGTGCCGTTTGAGAGACCAACATATTTTCTAGGAAATATGAAGGGTATAGGACGTATCTATCATTGGAAAGATATCAATCAACGTATTTATAGAAAATTTAAAAATACAACTCCAGTGGTTGGTTTCTATACGTTTTTCACTAGAGCTGCTTTTATATTAGATTTGGATTTGATAAAAGCGATAATGATCAAAGATTTTCAAAGCTTTAGTGAGCGTAACTTATTTCACAATGAACGTGATGATCCCTTAACGGGAATTTACTTTTTTTGGATGGTGAGAGATGGAGAGTGTTGAGGCATAAAATCTCTCCGGTATTTACTACAGGAAAAATGAAATATATGTTTCCCACTGTGGTAAAGGTATCACAACAATTACCAACTGCCTGTGAGAAGTTTATAGACGAAAATCAAGGCATAGTAGAGGCTAAGGATTTATGTGCCCGTTATACAACCGATGTCATAGGTACTTGTGCTTTTGGTCTTGAATGTAATAGTTTAATAAATCCGCAGGCGGAATTTAGACAAATGGGTAGATCTATATTTGAAAAACCCCGTCACAAAGGCTTCATTCAGGCTTTTATGTTTACTAATCCCGCTTTGGCTAGAAAACTGAGAATGAAAACATTTCGTGATGATGTCAGTGAATTTTTTATGAAAGCTGTTAAAGAGACTGTGGATTATAGACAAAAGAACCATATCAAACGTAATGATTTCCTGGATATGCTGATAGAAATGAAAGAACAACGAGATCAGTTATTAAAATCTGGTCAAAAAGTGGACGAAAATGATTTAACAAGTGGTCTTAATATAGAACAATTGGCAGCCCAGGTTATGGTATTCTTTTTGGCTGGTTTTGATACCTCCTCTACCACTATGTCATTTTGCCTCTATGAATTGGCTCTCAATCAAGAAGTACAAAATAAATTGAGAAATGAAATCTTGGAGGTTTTGGAACAAAATGACAATGAAATTACTTACGAGTGTATAAAAGAAATGAAATATTTGGATATGGTTCTAGCAGGTAAATATGGATGTAACTACGAGAATATGAAAACTTAACTTAAAATCTCTTTTCAATTTCAGAAACCTTGCGCAAATACTCAGTTACCCCTCACTTAGTGCGCAAATGTGTTAGAGAATTTCAAGTACCCAATTCTGATTTCATCTTGCAAAAAGGTTTACGTATCATTATACCCCTCGATAGTATTCACAATGATCCTGAGTATTATCCCGAACCAGAGAAATTTATACCCGAACGTTTTCTGCCGGAAGAAGTACAAAAGAGACATCCTTGTGCTTATATGCCATTTGGTGAAGGTCCCCGTAATTGTATTGGTATGCGTTTTGGTAAAATGCAAGCTCAACTTGGACTTATTGCTCTGTTGAGTAAATTTCGATTTGACATTTGTGAGAAAACGCAAATTCCAATACGCATATCGAAACTAAACTTTTTGGTGGGCACTGAGAGCGGCATCCACTTAAAGGTGGAAAAGCTATAAATTTTTGATTCGTATCTTTTATAATTAAATTATCAATAATTTTTAGGTTGTTTGTCATACATAATTGATAAGTCTAATTATTTATAATAATTAAATGCTTAGCGAAGAGATAAAAATAAAATATATATTGAAAATTCTCTATAAATTATAAAGTAAATTTTCTCTAAAATAAAAATTTGTTGAAAACTTTATTGAAAAGTTAAAATTTTGAAATTTAAAGAAATTTATCGAAAATGTTGGATAACATTTTCGATAAATAAAATAAAGATTTATAGTATTTTTTATAAATTTTTTGAAAAATCTTCTATGAAACTAAATTTTATTGTAATTTTCTATAAAATGAAAATTTATCGTATTTATTTAATTATTCATTAACATTTCTTAATTAGCAATTTGCGCATAAAATTTACATTTATTTATCATAAATTTTCTTAAAAAATATTTTTTTAAATTTATTTTCAAACGAAAAATTGTTGTAAATTTTGGACGAAGCGAAATTTTAAGAAAATTTTTGTTTAGAAGAAATTTTTGGAAAACATTTCCTATGAGAAGAAAAATTATGGCAAAATTTTTTGAAAGAAATTTTATGACAAAAAATTATTAAGACAAAAAATATTTATTAAAAAATCAAAAAAATTGTCCACTATTGAAAGGAAATTTATTAAGAAATTTTCTATTGAAAGAAATTTATAAGAAATTTTCTATTGAAAGAAAATTTATGATAATTTTCTATTGAAAGAAAATTTATGATAAATTTTCTATTGAAAGAAAATTTATGATAAATTTTCTATTGAAAGAAAATTTATGATAAATTTTCTATTGAAAGAAAATTTATGATAAATTTTCTATTGAAAGAAAATTTATGATAAATTTTCTATTGAAAGAAAATTTATGATAAATTTTCTATTGAAAGAAAATTTATGATAAATTTTCTATTGAAAGAAAATTTATGATAAATTTTCTATTGAAAGAAAATTTATGATAAATTTTCTATTGAAAGAAAATTTATGATAAATTTTCTATTGAAAGAAAATTTATGATAAATTTTCTATTGAAAGAAATTTATGATAAATTTTCTATTGAAAGAAATTTTATGATAAATTTTCTATTGAAAGAAATTTATGATAAATTTTCTATTTGAAAGAAATTTATGATAAATTTTCTATTGAAAGAAAATTTATGATAAATTTTCCTATTGAAAGAAAATGTTATGAAATTTATTGAATTTATAATTTTCTATTGAAAGAAAATTTATGAAAATTTTCTATTGAAAGAAAATTTATGATAAATTTTCTATTGAAAGAAATTTTATGATAAATTTTCTATTGAAAGAAAATTTATGATAATTTTCTATTGAAAGAAAATTTATGATAAGTTTTCTATTGAAAGAAAATTTATGATAATTTTCTATTGAAAGAAAATTTATGATAAATTTTCTATTGAAAGAAAATTTATGATAAATTTCTATTGAAAGAAAATTTATGATAAATTTTCTATTGAAAGAAAATTTATGATAAATTTTCTATTGAAAGAAAATTTATGATAAATTTTCTATTGAAAGAAAATTTATGATAAATTTTCTATTGAAAGAAAATTTATGATAAATTTTCTATTGAAAGAAAATTTATAATAAATTTTCTACTGAAAGAAAATTTATAAATTTGGGCTTTCGTATTTTTGCCTTCTGAAAGCTTTATTTATTAACTAAAAAGCCTTTTTATTTAAATTTAACGGAATTTATCATAATGAATGCAATTTCTTTTGCAAAAACAAATGAATATATTTTTATTGCTGGATAACGCACCTTCAGTAAACTTGGACACATTTCTATATATTGGGTCTTTAACGGAAAATTAAGTGCATCTGCCCTCGTTTTGTAGTAAAATGATAAAAAGCGACTAAATTTTATTATAACAAACCATAATAGTTATAAAATAGTCCATATTAACTATTGTTAATTAATATTACACAATACGAAATTTCAAATAATTTTACAAGATATGAAAAGTTTTGTTTATTTAGCAGCCTAAATTTCAGGCATATGAATATAAAATATTTGGTAATTTCAAAATTAAATCTTAATTTTGAAATTGCCAAATTGAAGTTCGGTAATGGAAAGCATTTTAAGTTCTTTTGCTACATAAGGTTTATTAGTCATATCGACTAAGTTTTATATATTACTAAGAAAACGTTTACAATTTTTGGCATTAGCGAAGCATTCCTCATCGACCATCCTTGATTATTTTGGGAAGTTTACAGTGTGCTCTTGAAATGCCAGTCTTTTCAAGAATTATATCAGTAATTCCAAAGTTCAGGTTAATTTTGTTGTTTCTTTTTCTAAACGCAACCAGTTGACATTGGATTGGACTTGAAATAGATTAATAAAGCGCAAATAAAGAATTTCATAATATCGAAGATCATGGTGTATTGTTTTACAATGATAAAATGGCGTAAATTAAGACAAATTTTAACACCCGGAGAAATGAAACTTATGGTCATGGTGGCCAAAATTGGCAAAGAATTTGGCCACCATGACCATAGATGAAATGTCACAGAGGGGATCCGAAATTGATGTCAAAGAACTAGTGGCACAATATAGAACTGATGTTTTAAGCAATTGAGCTTTGATTTTGGATGGCAATAGTTTGAAAAATCCTGAGACTAAATTTCGTGTTTTAAATATCAAAATAGTTTTCACTTTAGTTTAGACTGTATCATAAACTATAGTGCAGCTGATAGCTTAGACAATAGCTTACGCTAAAGTTTAGGTTTCAGTTTAATTTATAGTTTCAAAGAAAAGTAATCGGTATTTTAAACTTAGTTTATACCAGTAATACTTATAGTTATATCAACTTTGATTGGTTGACTAATATCCATTGTCAGTAATACGAATATTAATTTACTTTTATTCTGATAAGGCTAAAATCAATAATTGTCTGTAATTGGATCCCATAAAAAGATCAATTTAAAAAAAAAAAAACATTAACAAATTTGTTTTGCGAAAAAAACTACTTAAAAGATTAAAATAACCTCTTAATTATATGGCCGATCGTAAACCAATTATGGGGTTTTAAACGATTTTTAATATAGTTGTAGTTTCCTCGACGCCTTTTGTTATAAATGGATCAAATATTAAATAAAAACGGAAAAATTAAAACCTAAAAAATTATTCTTAATACGTTCGTGAAACTAATTAGTTTTGAATTTAAGAAAAATGGAACAATTAATAATCTCTTTCGGCATTTGTGGACTCGTAGTGATTGCCACATTAGTTTATGTTTTGCTATGGAATCGCTTACAGTTTTGGCATCGCCGTGGCATACCCTACAAAAAACCTTCCCTGTTATTGGGCAATTTACAAAGTTTTGTCAATAATCGTCATATAACGGAAGCTTTTCTTGACGTTTATCGCCAATTTAAGGGCACAGGACCATTTGCTGGTTTTTATTTTCTAATGAAACCCTCTGTTATTGTTATGGATTTGGATTTAATTAAAAATGTTCTTATCAAGGATTTTAATAATTTTGAAGATCGTGGCATGTACTACAATGAAAGAGATGATCCTTTGACAGGACATCTTTTCAATTTGGAAACAGCGGGTTGGCGTAAATTAAGAAGTAAACTAACCCCCACTTTTACTTCGGGAAAAATGAAATTAATGTTTTCTACAGTGGCCCAAATAGGGGGTGAATGTGCTTTTACTTTGGAAAAGCTTTTAAAAACCAGTTGTGAAGTGGATGTTAAAGAACTAATGGCCCGTTATACCACCGATGTTATAGGCACCTGTGTTTTGGGTTTAGATTGTAATTGTCTAAAAGATCCCGAAGCTGAAGTTCGTGTTATGAATAAAAACATTCTAACCAACTTTCGTCATAGCAAAGTGGTGCATTTATTTATGCAGTTATTACCTCAAGTGGCCAAAGCATTTCGTATGAAGGAATTATTGGACATTACCAATGACTTCTATTTTAAAGTTGTTAGAGAGACTATAGCATATCGTGAGCAGAATAATGTAAAACGCAATGACTTCATAAATTTATTAATGGAGATGAAGAATTCTTTAGACGATAAAAAGCGTTTAAATATGAATGAAATTACCGCCAACGTCTTCGTGTTCTTTATGGCAGGTTATGAAACCTCTGCCACGACCATGGCTTTTGCCCTCTATGAAATGGCCTTAAATCCCGAAGTGCAAGAAAAGCTTAGAGAAGAAATTTTACAAGTTTTGGATAAATATAATCAAGAAATAACTTATGAGAGCATTAAAGAGATGCAATATTTAAAACAAGTTTTACAAGGTAAATATTTTGTGTTTAAACTTAAATTTTAAAAATTTTGAATTTAATTTTTTTTCCAATTTCCCTTCAGAAACTATGCGCAAATACACAGTTCTACCTTTTCTGCAGAGAAAAGCTAAACTTGATTATGATACCAAAATTCCGGGTTATATAATACCTCGTAATACTTTAGCTATAATACCCATACATGCCATACATAACGATCCAGAAATCTTTCCTGAACCCCACAAATTTCGTCCTGAACGTTTTGATGCTCAAGAAGTGGCCGAAAGACATCCTTTGGCTTGGCTTCCTTTTGGTGATGGTCCTCGCAATTGTATTGGTCTGAGATTTGGTAAAATGCAAACTGCTGTGGGTTTAGTGTCGGTTTTAAGAAATTATAAATTTTCTGTAAGTGAAAAGACCCCAATACCAGTAGTGATTAATCCCGATTTACCTTTATTAACACCTTTGGGAGAATTGTTTTTAAAAGTAGAAAAAATATGTGATAATTAATTAATTAATTAATTAATTAAATATTAAGATGTATTAAGAATAAGTATTATATAGTTAATAAAATAAATTGAATAATTTTGCAAAAAATTTTTCATTTGAAACAGAATTTATTTGTTATTTAAAAAAATGTACCTTCAGCAGATTCAAAAAGTACCATATAATACCATCATAACATTACCATGGAACCATATTTCTTATTGTTCCATAATCTTTAATTTAATTAATCTTAAATTCCATGCATATTAATAATTATTATAACCAATAAATAAAAGTACTTTTAGAAACTTAAAAAAGTACCATCTTACTCCCCCAATTGGAACCTTTCACATTTAGTTTCATGTTTTTACATTTATTAATCATGAGATACAAAAAATAGCACATAATGGCTTAAAATACTTTTGATCCCTGTATAATCTACTACATGCCTTTAGGTAACTTATGACAAAAAGTACCATTAAAAAAATTCAAAAAAGTGCTTAATATGTACATGATCTCATACAGTAGATTTAAAAGGTACCACATAATATTCTAAAATTATGTTTTGTCCAATTAAGTCTATGTATATATGATTATTGACATATTGTAATTTACATTTTACAATGAATTCAAAAAGTACCAAAGTACCAATTTTTATTTTTATATAAGAATTTTGAAAAAAGTTCATTATATTTAAATGTCCATGTTGCTGATAAGATCCAAGGAATTCAATTCTTTTTTAAATTCTCTAAAAAAAAATAATAAATTCAGTTATAACCAAATTTGGTACTATTTAAGACTTGGATAATTAACTTACAAAAATAAACTTATCAACTCAAAAGTCGTTAAAATCATTAATCTCATGTATCAAATTGATGATTTTTGTCAAATTTGATTTAATTATTTCAAATAATAATTTCTCATTTATGCCCTTTTTTTGGTACTTTTTTCGATCTAAATTTATTTCTTTCAAAGAATCTTAAAATTATATTGTGATTTCCCAATGAAGTATTTGAAACATTTTGTCTATAAAAGAAACCATTTTCGAAAAAAATATCAAATATATGTTCGTCTTTTAATCCCTAAATAGTCGAATTTGCAAAAAGTACCAAAATTATATTGATATTTTTTTTGTATTATTTTTAATGTAATTAGAGTATTATTTCACTTTGTACTGTTTAAATAGAGACATTGGGTGTCAAAAAAGTACCAAATTATGGTCTTTACCTTTTTTTCTTTCTCAACAGGTTGAAGTTCAAAAAAGTACCAAATTTTTTTTAAGAAACCATTTAGTACTGAATTTTAAATACTTATTTCAGTTTAATAGAAAAGGTCTACCGATTTTACTTTTTTTCTCCCTTCACCTTTAAATTTCCAAAAATACCGTTTTAATAGACTTGTGACAAAAGGTATCCAAAGTTTTTCCTGATTATAGGTACACTTGTCCTAAGTTCGAGGAAGTAACGTGGTCTATTATCTTTTTACGATGTTTATGTTTGATTTTTCTGTATTTATTTACATTAGATAAAAAATGCTTTAAATGGATTTCAAATATTATCGTCAATTAAGTCATTTTATGCATTTTTGGTAATCTTATCAATAAGGTAAATGAATTTAAACGGTTTCTCGTTAGATGGTGAAAAGATATATAAAAGGATATACTTTTCCGAGAAAAAAATAAAAAATTAATAACATAAAGTGTATGGTTCACATATATATAACTCACAAAATCGGGTAGGGTACCCTAACTATATGTCCAATAATCTAAAAGGGGTCACAACTATTCTTGTTAGTGTCCCGACTGCTTACCTTGTATACAAGGTAAGCACTAACAGGTACTCTGCAATACACCTTGTGGTGATCATGTTATTGAAAGCACTATATCTTAACACTTCTCAGAGAAAGAAGGAAGATTTTTTGCTGATAGAAAGTGTTTATTTTCTCCTTGCATTTGGTGGCCATGAAATATATTGTGAGGGCTCCACAAATCTTCAGTGATTACTTGCTATAGCGCCATTCACCAAAAATGTATAAAAGTCATATGATGTAATAAAAAAGGTATACCTACAATTTTAGAGGTAGAGCATTCAAACTAATTTATATATAAACATATGTTTTCATTATCGCTATTAAACAATTTATTATGAATTTAAACGTAAAGCTTCAAAAAACAAACGAATGAAGTAATCAAAACAAAATAAATTACTTCATTATTAAGCAAAATCAAGAGCTTAAAATGCTTAGGAAACAAAAAATAAAAAAAACTTTAGTAAAAGCTTTCTCAATTATACTCTCTTAGAGAGAATGCGAGAGATCTTTGAACTTGAATTATATACCGTATAAATATCTTTATCAAAATGAAAAGAAACTTATTTAGTTAGTTCATGTTCATCTGGATACTGGAACTTGAAAATAAGAATTATTTCACAAAATGTTGATATTTCTTTCTTTATTGACAATTTCATTAACTTCATTTTGGTTGTATTTAAAATATCACTTTAATTATTGGCAGCGTCGTATGGTGCCGCACAGTGAACCTAATATACCTGCTGGTAATATGCAGGAATGGAGGCATAGTAAACATTTCTTTCAAGAAACTTATAAAAAATACAAAGGTAGCGGTCCCTATTGTGGTTTCTATTTTAATATGCAACTGGCGCTCATAGTAATGGATTTGGATTTGGTAAAAAATATATTGATAAAAGACTTTGGCAGTTTTTAGCGCAGAGGTTTATTTCACAATGAAAAGAATGATCCTCTAACAGGAAATCTCTTCTCTTTAGATGGACCCAAATACGTAAGTTAAGAACATAATAATTACCCACCTTTACCACGGGTAATGTGAAATATATATGTATCCCACTGTACTGAAAGTGGCCGAAGAGTTACAAAAGGTGTTTAAGAAAGAGATTAATAAAGAAGATGGTAATATATTGGAAATAACCAATCTCTTAGGACGCTTTACTGCAGATGTTATAGGCTCTTGTGCCTTTGGTGTGGATTGCTGTAGCCTTAAAGATCCTAATGCAGAATTTTGTGTTATGGGCCGTACATTTTCACCCAATGCAGACACTCGCCATTAGTAGAGGACTTCATTAATTCTTTCCAGAATGGGCTAAGTTTTTACATCAGAAAGTAATACCTCAAGAGGTAAATGATTTCTATTTGAGAATAGTTAAGGATACAATAAATTACAGGGAGCAAAATAATATCAAACGTTTTGATTTTATGGATCTGCTTATAGAGCTTAAAAATTGCAAAGATCAAGAAGATAAAGAAAATTTTACTTTAGAAGAACTGGCAGCTCAGGCTTTTGTTTTTTTTTTGTGGCTGATTTTGATACTTCTTCCACCACCATTAGTTATGCTCTCTATGAATTGGCTCAAAATCAAGAAATACCACAAAAACTTTGCGAAGAAATTGAAACAGTTTTGGAAAACTATGAGCAGGAATTTAGCTATGAATGCATGAAGGATATGAAATATATAGAGCAAATAATAGCAGGTAAGTTTTTAGGTTATTTCATGAAATCCTAATAAAGTTATTTCTCTTCTTTTGTAGAAACATTACGCAAATATCCAGTAGCACCGGTTCTATTCCGTAAATCTACAAAATCTTATGAAACTAGTGATCCTCTTTATTTTATCGACAAAAATACCATGATTATTATACCCTCTTTAAGTTATCATCATAATCCAGATTATTTTCCTAATCCCGAAAAATTTGATCCCGAACGTTTTTCTCGTTTAAATTTAGCAAATATAAAAACATGTTCCTATTTGCCCTTTGGTGAAGGTCCTCGCAATTGTATTGGTATGCGTTTCGGTCGTATGCAGACTGCCATTGGTCTAGTGCAACTGATTAGAAATTTTCAATTTAATATTTGTCATGAAACTAAAATTCCTGTAGAATTTATTTTATCCAGTTTTAATTTGAATCCTCAGGATGGGAGAACTTTAAAAGTTAGCGAGTTGAGAAGAGATTGAACGTTATATTTAAATAAAATTATTATCATGATGAACAATAAATGATAAATGATATAACCATATCAATCTCTCCATACCAATCTGTTTATTGGAAATAATTTCAAAGCTAGACAAACTGTCCGCACAAAAAATTTGTCCAAATTACTGCTTTCGGTTCTAAAAAGTTAAGATCGATATCATAGACAATTTCAAAGTTCAGGCGAAAAATATTTCAATAAAAATACATGTATGTAGCATCCATATAAGTCTATTTACCAATCATACAAACATACGTTTCGACATCCATCATGCAGAAAGAATATATATTTTTAACTTGATTTCTATGCTCAGTTCCTGATAGAAACCCTTTGAGCCTTGTATGTTTTTAAACTTTTCGTACCAAATATTCCGAGCACTTAACTGAGCGGGCCGCTTTCTTATCGGATGTGTTGGAAGCTATTTCGAAAAATGATTTCTATTATTTGCCTTTAGAAATATATTCTGCCCTTGAACCAGTTTTTATCTACATTCAAGTTCTCACGATACAGTTTAATAACATTGGAAACAGTTTGACCAAATTTTTGTTGGACCAATTTTAGTTTTTTTCGATGATATTGATAAATTATAGTACGCTCTTTTTTCTGTTCGCTCATTTGAATTAAGAAAAGATCAAATAATACTTGGGCGAAAGTTTATTTCAAAAAAAAAAAAATGTGTTAATGTTGCAATCGTTTTATATCACTCCTTATAAAATGATCTGCAATTTTGCAAAATGGTCAAATATTCATGTAATGTATGTGGGTCGTAATTGATGTTTTTTTTTTCCTTGAAATATGCCATGACTTTGAGAGCCAGAGCAGGACATGTTAACATATTTTATTTCGAATAATATTCTGGATAGAAAAAACACACATTTGGATTACCCTAAGCAAGCTATTGGTAATTATGGGCCGATTCTCGAAAATTTTGAACATCACATTTGAAGGTCTGCATTAACCGAATCTAAACTTCATCAAATATTATTTTGATTATAATTAAACGTTATGAAATGAGTCAAGAATAATTCTGGAATATAATAATTCTTAGTCAATCCGTGGTAATCAATATGCCAGCGCTCTATAGCTTGTTTATTTAATTTCCAATTCAATTCAATATTTTTCAGTACTGTGACAACTCTTACAAAAATTTGGAAGGTCATCGTAAAGTGATCCAGAACGTTGAGAGTAAAAGTGTTTTTTTTTTTCATAAAAAAGCTTTTCAATTATTTTTAATATAAAATAATTCCGAACGCTAAAATGAAATTTAGTTATTAATTTAACACTCGGAGTGTTAGAAGTTCTTTAAAGCGCCTAAAATTGAAAAATAAATATAAAAAATAAAAGAAAAGAATTAATTTGTGATTTCAAACATGATTTTTGGATTTTTAATTATATGCCTTTTTGTCATATTGGCATATGGTATTTACGTCTTAAAACAACGTTATAAATATTGGCAAAATCTGGGTATACCCTGTGAAGAGCCCTCATTTATATTTGGTAATATAACGGGTGTGGGAACCAAGCGTTCCTTTACGGATGTGTGGCATGAATTTTATGATAAATATAAACATACTGGACCATTTGTTGGTTTCTATTGGTTTTTTAATCCCGCTGTGTTTGTGGTAGATCCAGCTTTATTGAAACAAATTTTAATTAAAGATTTCTCCAAATTTGTGGATCGTGGTTTTTATGTAAATGAAGAAGATGATCCTTTATCGGGCATGTTATTCAATTTGGAGGGTAATAAATGGCGTCATATGAGAAATAAACTATCGCCAACTTTTACCTCGGGAAAAATGAAAATGATGTTTCCGATTATCATCAATATAAGTGGGGAGTTTGTTAAGGTGTTCGATCAAGCTGTTAAGGAAAATGATGTCATAGAGGTCAGTGATTTAATGGCCCGTTTTACCACCGATGTTATAGGCAGTTGTGCTTTTGGTTTAGAAATGAGCAGTTTGAAAGATCCCAATAACAAATTTCGCATGATGGGCCGTAAATCTATAGTGGAACAACGTTATGGTCGTTTGGGTATAGCTTTCCGTAACAGTTTTCCAAATTTGGCTAGAAAATTACATATGAAAGATACCTTGCAGGATGTGGAGGATTTCTTTATGGGTATTGTTAAGGACACAGTGCGTTATAGAGAGGAAAATAATGTGAAACGTAATGATTTCATGGACATGTTAATCGATTTGAAAAATAATAAACTTATGAAATCGGAAAATGGTGAAGAGTTGACAAATCTCACTTTAGAGGAAATAGCAGCACAGGCCTTTGTATTTCTAGTAGCGGGTTTTGAAACTTCCTCCACTACCATGGGTTTTGCTCTATATGAACTGGCTCAACATCAGGATATACAACAAAAAGCCAGAGAGGAAGTTTTAGAGATTTTAGAAAAACATAATCAAGAATTTACTTATGAAGCCATGAAGGAAATGGTGTATTTGGAACAAGTTTTATTGGGTAAGAAAATATATATATTTTATGAAAACAAACTTTAAGCTTTTTTTTCAATTAATAGTTAAAGGTCGCCTACAACTATATTTATGTCATTAATTGTTATTACATTTACAAACACAAATTCAATGTCAATAATTAAAATCATTTTTATTTTATTTCTCATTTAGAGACTTTGCGCCTCCATTCTGTTCTACCCCTAATAACTCGTGTGGCTTCCGAAGATTATACCGTTCCGGGTCATCCTAAATATGTGATTAAAAAAGATATGTTGATATTAATCCCTTCGGGTTGCATACAACGTGATGAACGTTATTATTCCAATCCCCTCGAATTTAATCCCGACCATTTCACTGCCGATAAAGTAGCCGAACGTGATTCTGTTTTATATATGCCTTTCGGTGATGGTCCACGCATTTGTATTGGCATGAGATTTGGTAAAATGCAGGCCTTAGTAGGTCTGGCTGTGCTCTTGAAAAATTTCAAATTTTCTGTTTGTGAAAAAACTCAAATTCCATTAAAATACGATAAAAATAATTTCTTATGCAGTTCGGAGAAGGGAGTACATTTAAGAGTCACAAAAGTTTAAACAAAAAATTCAGATGTTTAATATTGGGGAGATGGAAAGAGAGAGAGAGAAAGAAAAGAAACAATTATCAGCCAGTTTTTTTCTTACTTTTGTTTTTTATTTAAGTAAATATATAAATTTATTTACGAATAAAAGTTGTTTTAAAAATTATTAACAATGAATTTGTTGTTTTTTTTATAAAATAAAAAAAAGCGTAAAATAATAAAATCACTAAAAAAAACCAAAAGTAAAAATGTTATGGTCGGTCAAGCCCAACTATATTATACCCTACACCACATTTTTGGTTGAAATGTCTGCTATGAAAACTTTGTGAAGGGCCCTCGTATAATTTTCTTTTCTTATTTATGCTTAAGTATGCAATAGATTATTTTACTAACATTTGTGCAACTTAAGAGTATGTTTTTCTAGAAGGTTACATGGTAATTAGACAAAATTATGGACCGACCCTCGTACCACCGGTTTTAGCTTATATTTAACTTAATTTGAACAAATGTTGTTACATCACCCACATATATCTGGGCTCTATGCATTTAAATGAGATATTTGGAAAGGGGTTGTATGGGACTTTTGAGAAACAAAAACTGATCCCTGTACAATTTGACACATCGTTTAAGAATATAATAAGACTTACAAAATGTGGTTAAAATTATTTTATATTTAAGAATATTATGGACTAAAAATCCTATTTCGTGGGGGCATTAAAACATATATTTTAATAGGAATCGTCCTTGCCAAATTTCATTAAGCTGTCTTTAAAACTGCGACCTGTACTATGTGAAAAGGCTTCACATGGACTTGGTTATGGTTAAAGCGACTCAGGAAGAGATTCTGAGTCGAATGGTATACTTAAAATTGTTGGTAGCACTACTTTATCTGCCCGTTATAACACTTGCACAAACGCATAATACCGCCAACACCTATGGTGGTGTAGGGTATAACAAAGCGTTTTGAATATTAAACAATTAAATCAATATAAATACTATAAGATCAAGTATGTGCGTTTCTTTGTCTCTTTGTTTGTTCGTGATGTAATCACGTCTAGAATGTTGAAACAATTTGAATAAAACAGATGTATGCCAAGTGGAGAAGAATTATTGGCTAAATTTATGGAATGCTTTAATTGAGGATCTTAGGAAAAAATATTGTATTTTATATATTTTAAAATGTGAAATACGAAAATCGGACATATATCGACTGAAATTATTATATTGCTATAAATCTATAGAAGCATCGGTTGGTCAGAAGTAGGACCATATAGAATTCTTATTTTTTGTTTCGTTTAAATTTTGAATGATTTAACTCTTTTCAATTATTCTCTCTTAATCAACAGAGAAGATGCGAAAAAGCTTAAAATTAATAAATTCGATCTATGACAAGCAAACGATAGAGAATTTTATAGCCCATAGTCAACCAGATTTATAAACTACAGAGAAATCTAGTCTATAGTCAAGAACTAAATCCAATATGATTCTGATTAAAATCCAGCGCATGGAGCCCAGAATTTTTGAATATAAATCTGTAATAAATAGCGACTGGATTTTTCTGAAATTTTATATAATAAAAGTATAAAATTATAACTTTGAATTTCATGTCATTGGAAACGATTCCCACATTAGTGGAATTTAAAATTCATCAGTTAAATTAAAATTTTTATTGAAAAAATATCGAATAAGAGAGGGTCTGGATTAAGAAATAATGGAGTTTTGGATACAACAAATTAAACTCTTTACGTCAAGAAGTTTTCAAAAATATTTAAATTTCATATATTTCTTTAAGAAAAATGGACAGAGATATCGATTTCAATATTTTCTTGTTTGACAAATAATTTTGAATTTTAACTAAAAAATATATGAAACAAATCGGCCAATACTTTAGGATATATATCAAAGAAACAGTCATCGCATAATCATTCATTCATTAATATAAACATTTTCGCAAAATATAAAATTTTCACCAAAAATTAAATTTTCACAAAAAATTAAATTTTTCACTACAAATTAAAATTTTCACCAAAAATTAAAATTAAATTTTTCCACTAAAATTAAAAATTAATTTTTCACTAAAAATTAAAATTAAATTTTTCACTAAAATTTAAATTAAATTTTCACTAAAATTTAAATTTTCACTAAAATTTAAATTTTTCACTAAAATTTAAATTTTTCACTAAAATTTAAATTTTCACTAAAATTTAAATTTTTCACTAAAATTTAAATTTTCACTAAAAATTAAATTTTCACTAAAATTTAAATTTTTCACTAAAATTTAAATTTTCATTAAATTTAATTTTTCACTAAATTTAAATTGTTTCACTAAAATTTAAAGTTTTTCACTATAAATTTAAATTTTTCACTAAAATTTAAATTTTCACTAAAATTTAAATTTTTCATCTAAAATTAAATTTTTCAACCTAAAATTTAAATTTTTCACTAAAATTTAAATTTTCACTTAAATTTAAATTTTTCACTAAAATTTAAATTTTTCACTAAAATTTAAATTTTTCACTTAAATTTAAATTTTTCACTAAACAGTAACTGATTTTAACTTAATTATTTTTTTAGATCAAATGATCGACATTTTAAATAGATTTGCGAAACTTGTTTGTAAGTGGAATGTAAATTGTTAAAAATTCCAATTAATTTTTTTTTTAATTTGTATAATGAATATGAAAATTTATGATCCTAATATGGGTATTATATATTTGCTAAGATTAAAAAAATCATTTCAAAATCTCCAGTAGACAGTTTCTATTTTTTTATTTTTATATCCATATTGCAATTATACTTTTTCCAAAATTATACATTAAAATGCATAGGTCACTTTAAAGCAAGATCTGTTGCGATATGGAAAATTTAAGAAAAAATAAAAAAGAATTACTTAGTGAATGGTTTATATGTACTTGTCTAAGTGTAAACAAGTCAATATGTAACAGTAAAATAAAATATATGTTGCAATAGTTTTTTTCATTAAATCACTGCATCTAACACATTTTTTGGCAGTTGCCTGCCACACACGACGTTAGTAAGTCCCTCATCGATATAAACATTTTATAACTTTAATGATCATCAGTCACTGATTTAATATTTCACTAATAATTGAAATTAAATGACGAAATTTTAAATAAGAAAAACTCAGCCAAGTTAAAAGAAAGGGAAAATGTTTGTTAGCGGATCGATTAGAGATAAGAGTAACTACCTCAACTGAAGTTACGTTAATGTGGTGACAGTGGGATAAGAGAGACATTTGTTAAGAAATATTTTAAAATTTAAACTTAATAACGTTAGATTTCTAAAGAATTTTAAGCTTAAAGCTTTTAAAAAGACATTCAAATATTCTGTTCATTGAGATCCTCGATTGAAATCGCATTTGTGTAACTTTTTCAGGTTTTTATTGCAGTGTATGACCCTAAAAGGGAATTGCAGATTTTTAAATAAAAAAGCTCTATTTCCCTTATTTTCGCTTAAAATCTGGCAACTCTCATTTTACTTTATCTACAAATCCATTTATTATTATTTTTTAAAGATAAGATTTCATTCAGACAAAGTGAAAACCTTTAAAAAGGTTTAACTTTTGAAATAAGAATTTAGTTCTACTTTTTCGCTTCACAAATTAACAAGCTTTTTTGGTTGGGTTTCTCTTATAACAAAAATAATGGGTGTTTTAATAATATTATTAACAATAATTCTCCTGTTGGTTTTATATTTCCTTTACGCCTTGAGAAAACATTTTAAATATTGGCAAAATATGGGCATAGGCTGTGATGATCCAAGCTGGATATTTGGCAGTTTCAAAGGAGCAGTAACCGAACGTACATTCATAGATATATTTCAAGATCATTATTATAAATATAAAGATCAGGGACCATTTTCCGGTTTCTATTGGTTCTTTAGACAAGCAGTATTTGTAACGGATTTAAGTTTAATTAAACAAATTCTAATTAAAGATTTCAATAAATTCTCGGATCGTGGTTTATTTGTCAATGAAGAAGACGATCCCTTGTCGGGCCACTTATTTAATTTGGAAGGTCAAAAATGGCGTATTTTACGAAGTAAACTATCACCCACCTTTACCTCAGGTAAAATGAAATTTATGTTTCCTACAGTGGTTACAGTGGCCCATGAATTGGTACAGGCTTTTGGTCAGCTTTTAGAAAAAGAAAGCAAAGTGGAAATAAGAGATATAGTGTCACGTTACACTACCGATGTCATAGGAAATTGTGCCTTTGGTTTGGAGTGTAACAGTTTAAAGGATCCTCAAGCAAAGTTCCATATAATGAGTAAGAGAGCCTTACTGGAAAATCATTTGGGTAACTTTGGTGTAGCTTTCAGATTTAGTTTTCCTAAATTGGCTTTACGTTTGCGCATGCGTGACACTGTACATGAAATAGAAGATTTCTTTATGGGCATAGTTAAGGCCACAGTTAAATATCGTGAAGAGAATCAAATAAAACGTAATGACTTTATGAATTTACTATTGGAATTGAAAAATAATAAAATTATGAAAACGGAAAGTGGAGAAGAATTAACCAATTTGTCCATAAAAGAAGTGGCAGCTCAAGCCTTTATATTTTTGGTAGCTGGTTCAGACACTTCTTCCACCACCATGTCTTTTGCTTTATATGAGTTGGCTTTAAATGAAGATGTACAAATTAAAGCCAGAGAGGAAGTAAATAGAGTACTGCAAAAACATAATGGAGAATTCACCTATGAGTGCATGAGTGAAATGAAATATTTGGATCAAGTGGTGCAAGGTAAGTAACTGGATAAGAAGAAATGGAAGAAAATTATTTTCAAATATTTCAATTTTTTTAGAAACCCTTAGACTTTATACTCCCCTACCAGCATTAAATCGTGTAGCTCTGGAAGACTATGTTGTGCCGGGTCATCCTAATTTTGTGATTAAAAAAGATATGCCTGTTGTTATACCCGCCATTTGTATTCATCGTGATGAGAAATATTTTCCTAATCCATTGAAATTTAATCCAGATAATTTTTCTGCCGAACAAGTGGCTCTCAGAGATTCAGTTTTGTATTTACCTTTTGGAGAAGGACCACGTAATTGTATTGGCAGTCGATTTGGCAAAATGCAAATTCTAATCGGTTTAGCTATGCTTTTGAAGAACTACAAATTTTCAACATGTTCGGAAACCTTAATCCCCATGAAATATGATAAAGAGAATTTCATGTTAACTCCAGATGGAAATTTGTACCTAAAGGCAGAGAGAGTTTAAAGAGAATATTAAGTTTTTTTAATTATATTAAAATAAAATAATAAAGAAAACATTTAAATTTAAGTTAAGATTCTAATTTTAATTAACAATAATTATTTAAGTAACTGAAATTGTTTTTGTAAGCTTTTTCTATAATTTTGTGTAATTTTGTTTTGTAATTAATATTGTAAGTATTTTATACATGATTGTGATAACAAAAAAATGATTATATGATAACAATTTTAAAAACGTTCAATCATTAAGTTAAAATCTAATTATTTGTATAATTTAATTCTCTATAAAATTGTGAAATTATTTTCGAAATATTAATGTTAATTAACGGAAAAACTTTTAATATTTAACTTTTAAAAAATGATTAAAATGTAACAATAAATAAGTCTTAGCGAAATGTATGTTTTATGTTTGTTGTAATCATAATATATTTTGAAATTTGGAGTGGAAAATTCTCCATAACTAGAAGTAGTTAAGGTGATAGAGCACCTAATAATGATTTATATTCTTTGCTAGAACTGAATTAGGACTGAACTAGAGCTGAACTAGAACTGAAGTAGAACTGAACTGGAACTGAACTATAATTGAACTATAACTGAACTAGAACTTAACTAGAAATGAACAAGAACTGAACTAAATCTGAACTAGAACTGAACTAAAACTGAATAAAAACTGAACTAAATCTGAACTAGAACTGAACTAAAACTGAACTAGAACTGTACTACAACTGAACTAGAACTAAACCGGACTAGAACTGAACTAGAACTAAACTAAAACTGAAACAGAATTTTATTAGAAACAGGACTAGAACTGAACTAAATCTGAACTACAACTGAACTAGAACTGTACTACAACTGAACTAGAACTAAACTAAAACCGGACTAGAACTGAACTAGAACTAAAATAAAACTGAAACAGAACTCTATTAGAAACTGAACTAGAACTGAACTAGAACTGATCTAGAATTGTACTACAACTGAACTAGAACTAAACTAGAACTGAACCAGAACTTTATATATATAATTGAACTATAACTGAATTAGAACTGAACTAGAAATGAACAAGAACTGAACTAAAACTGGACTAGAACTGAACTATAACTGAACTATAACTAAACTAGAACTGAACTAAATCTGAACTACAACTGAAACTAAAACTGAACTAGAACTGAACTGAGTAACTGAACTAAATTGAAAATGATGCAATTATACAGTAATATTTTATTAAGAATTCTAGTTTTAGTATTTTTGGAAACAGTTTAATTTTAAAATATCTATTACAAGTGTTCATATCACTTCTAATCGCTTATTTATTTGTCTTCTTCCAATATAAATATATATAACATACTTTTGAACTACTCACTATTAACAACCAGAAATTTGATAAGTTTTATATCATTTTCTGTGAACAAAAACACTTTTATAATTCAGTTTATTTTAAACCTTCAATAAGTGTAGTCAAAATGTCGCTTCTATCGTTTCTGCTCACAACTCTTACCGGTTTATTAATCGCTATATTTTTGCATTTGCGCAAAAAGCTTTCGTATTGGCAAATGTTGGGGGTAAAGTGTGAGGAGCCTCATTTGTTATTGGGCAATTTGAGAGGAGTACAAACCACAAGAGGTTTTTATGAAATTTGGCAAGATTATTATGAAAAATTTCGGGGCAGTGGACCATTTGTGGGTTTCTATTGGTTTTATAAGCCGGCAGTGTTTGTGTTGGAACCTCAATTGATTAAAAATATTTTAATCAAAGATTTTCAATATTTCACCGATCGCGGTTTCTTTAGCAATGAGAAAGATGATCCTTTATCGGGACAATTATTTCTTTTGGATGGTTTGAAGTGGAGAAATATGAGAAATAAGTTATCGCCTACTTTTACCTCGGGTAAAATGAAATTTATGTTTCCCACCGTTATCAAAGTGGGTGAAGAGTTTATAGAGGTGTTTGATAAAATGATTAAAGAGAATCAAAATATAGTTGAAGTCAAAGAGCTTTTGGCCAGATTTACTACCGATGTTATAGGCACCTGTGCCTTTGGCATAGAATGCAGCAGTTTAAAAGATCCCAATGCTGAATTTAGGGTAATGGGACGCAGAGTTTTGGTAGAGCAAAGACATAATCGTTTGGTTATAGCTTTTATGGCTAGTTTTATTGAATTGGCCCGTAAATTGCACTTTAAACAAACACCAGATGAAATAGAAGCTTTCTTTATGCGCATTGTACGTGAGACAGTGGAATATCGTGAAAAGAATAATATTAGACGAAATGATTTCATGGACATGTTGATTGATTTGAAAAATAAAAAATTAATCAAAACCGAACATGGTGATGAATTGACAAATCTGACCATAGAAGAGATAGCAGCTCAGGCATTTGTTTTCTTTAATGCGGGCTTTGAAACTTCCTCCTCCACCATGGGTTTTGCTTTATATGAACTGGCACAACACCCTGAAATACAAGAGAAAGCACGTCAAGAGGTTTTAAGAAATTTCGAAAAACATAATCAAGAATTTACCTATGAGTGCATGAAGGATATGACATATTTGGAACAAATAATGGCAGGTGGGTTCAAAATTATTTTTCTCTCAATTTTTATTTTAATTTAAATAAATTTATATTTCTTTATAGAAACTCTACGTCTTTATACTGTTTTACCTATTTTAAATCGTTCTTGTTTGGAAGATTATGTCGTACCTGGTCATCCAAATTTGGTGATTAAAAAAGGCATGCCCATTATTATACCCACTGGGGCCATACATCGTGATGAGAAATATTATCCCGAACCCAATAAATTTAATCCCGATAATTTTTCTCCCGACAAAGTGGCACAACGTGATTCCATTTTGTGGTTGCCTTTTGGTGAGGGTCCACGTAATTGTATTGGTTTACGTTTCGGTAAAATGCAAACAATTATCGGTTTAGCTTTGCTTTTGAAAAATTTTAAATTTTCTGTCTGTTCCCAAACCGAAATCCCTTTGACTTTGAGCAAGAAAAGTTTTCTTTTAAGTACCGAAAAGGGAATTTTCTTAAAAGTAACAAAAGTCTAAACGGTGGGGGGGGGGTTGAATATAAAATTCAAATTGCGTAATTTGTGATTAATTAGTGAATAATGCTGTCATTATACGCTGTTACATATGAGTGAGCGTTTGTTCCACAAGTGAATATTTAATTATTTGTTTATGTTTTTTGTTTTGTTTGTAAAAAATAAATATTTGTTGTTGATATTTTTATTTATTTTTATTTTTATGGATGATTTGCAAAAAAATACTTAAATACAAGTACATATGTGTACATTGATATACCACATCAAACAATAATATTTATATTTTATAATCTTAATTTGTTTGAACGTTAATATCGGTATTCATTGCGCTCTCAAAAAAAACAATTTCTAACATTAAAGCTTTTTTCTTAGTGAGTAAGTGAGAAAATGGGTTAAAAAGCTTTCGTTTTTTTCAAACAAAATAATAAACAATTGGAGATGATGTTGTGGCACATTTAAAAGTACTTTTACGATTCTTGGGGTACTGTAAAAATCAAAACACACAATTATACCAGATGATGTCAATGATGGTAATCTTTTTCATTAAAAATTAAATTTTGGAATTTTTAGGGAAAAAAATGAAAAAATTTTAATATTTAACGAAATGAGGAACTTTAATAAAAATTCCGTCGAATGATAAACCCTACATATGGTGGGTATGTGATTTATTAGTCCTAATTTTTTAACATACAGAAACAATGACGTAACACCCATCTCTAAGTGTACTGCTCGACTAAAAATCACTTTCTGAGTCGATTTAATTATGTCCGTCCGTCTGTCTGTACTTAAGCGATGTGAGAAAATTTTGATATGTTTTGATAAAATTTTGTACGTTTTGGCTCAAGAACAAAACCTATTGAAATTGTTCATATTTGGTGCAATATTTCAGGTAGCTCCTATACAAATATCATCTCGAAATAGGGTTTTAAGGTCATTAAATTCCTTAATATAAACAATTCAACACTAATATGTCTAGGGTATTCTAATTACATTTTCCAAAATATGCGAGGGTTCATAAATCGGAAAATAAAATTATACAAGGTTCAAATTCATAGCTGTAGTTTACAACCAACTAAAAATTAAAATTATTAAATTTTGAACTATAGTGATTTTCTTGTGAAAATTTGAATTTGTAGTAAAAGTTCGGAATTCAGTAAGAATTTGGAATTTATGTAAAGTTTTAGTAAAAAAGTAAATTTTTAATAAAATTATTTATTGAAATTTAAAATTTTTAATGAAAATTCAAAAACTTTTCATTTGAATTTTCAGTGAAAATTAAAGTTCCTATTGGAAATTTTAATTTTTGCAGAAAGTTTGAAATTCCAATAAAAATTTAAACTTGTAATGAGAGTTTAAAATTTAAGTGAAAATTTAAACTTTTAGTGAAACTTGAATTTTAAGAAAATTTTATATTTTAGTGAATATTAGAAATTGTAGTGGAAATCTGAAAATGTAGTGAATAATGAAATTTTTCAATAAATTTTTTTTGGTGAAAAATTAAATTTATTGAATTTTTATTGAAAATTGAAATTTTCTAGTAGAAATTTAATTTAAAGTAAAAAATTAAATTTTTAGTGAAAAATTTAACTTTTATTGAAAATTTCAATTTAATGTTTTTTTACGAAAATATTTATTTTTAGTGAACATTTAATTTTTAAGTAAAAAATTTCAATTTTCACTCATTTTCATTAAAAATTGAATTTCTCATAAAATTTTCTTTAAATAACAATTTTAAAAATATTAAAATCATTTTTGGCGCTCCTAAGTTACTAATAGAAAGTAGTTTGGTACCAAAATACTCAGAATTCTTTTCTATTATTAAAAAAGCTTTAAATATTTCTCACACACAAAAAGCTGTTCGCTTATTTTTCCTCTCTCGCTCCTCTCTCTCTCTAAATAACATTAGTTAACTATTAGAATCTTATCTTTAGATTCATAGTTCAGTTATTTGTTAAAAGTTTTCGAAATCGCTGCTTTATGTTAATAACGGCAATTTTGGTGGGTGTTTTAGTCACCCTAATTTCGTATTTTATACTTTTTATGAAAAAACGTTTAACTTATTGGCGAAATTTGGGTATTGCCAGTGAAAAGCCCAACTTTCTTTTGGGAAATTTTACCGGTTTAAGAACAGAAAGATCATTTACGGAAATATGGTTGGAACATTATAAAAAATTTAAAGGCACTGGACCTTTTTCTGGTTTCTATTGGTTTAGTCATCCGGCTGTGCTGATATTAGATACAGAACTTATGAAAACTATTTTAATTAAAGAATTTCCCAAATTTGCCGATAGGGGTTTCTTTCACAATCCCGAGGATGATCCTTTAACTGGGCAATTGTTTATGTTAGATGGTGCCAGATGGAAAACTCTAAGACAAAAGCTTACACCCACTTTTTCTTCGGGTAAGATTAAGTCAATGTTTGCCACAGTTGAAAAAGTGGCCGCAGAATTGGTAAAGGCTTTGGAAAAGAAGGCGAATGAGGAAGAGAATGGTGAGGTAGAAGTTAGAGATATTTTAGCCAGGTTTGGCACGGATGTTATAGGTTCTTGTGCTTTTGGAATTGAGTGCAACAGCTTAAATGATCCTGAGGCAAAGTTCCATATTATGGGCAGACGTTTAATGACCGAACAACGTCATGGTGTCTTGGGTAATGCTATGATGTTTAATTTCCCCAAATTGGTTAGAAAATTACACTGGAAGGCAGTACCGGAAGAGGTTAGCCAATTCTTTATGGAGTTAGTGGAAGATACTGTAAACTATAGAGAAAAAAATCAAGTGCAAAGAAACGATTTCCTCAACATGTTGATGGAATTGAAAAGTAATAAAGTTTTAAAAACCGAAGATGGCGAAGAATTAACGAACTTAACTCTAGGGGAAATGGCAGCCCAAATTGTTTTATTTTTCACCGCCGGCTTTGAAACTTCTTCTACCACTTTGAGCTTTGCTTTGTATGAATTGGCACGACATGAAGAGGCGCAAGAGAAATTAAGACAAGAAATAAATGAAATTTGGCTAAAATATGATAAAAGCTTTAACTATGAAAGCTTAAAGGAAATGGTGTATTTGAATCAAGTTTTACAAGGTATTTCAAAATTGTTGGTTGAAAACTAATTTAATAAAACTCTTTTTAATCCCATTAGAAATTCTACGCTTATATACCGTGGAACCGGTATTAAATCGCTGCTGTCTGGAAGATTACGAGGTGCCTGACTACCCCAACTTTGTTATCAAAAAAGGCATGAATGTCCTCATACCCATTATTGGAGTCCACCGTGATGAAGAGTATTATCCCAATGCCAATGAATTTAATCCTGATCATTTTCTATCCTCTAAAGTTTTGGAACGCGATAGTATTTTACATTTACCATTTGGAGAGGGACCACGTAATTGCATTGGTATGCGTTTTGGTCTTATGCAAACCCGTTTAGCTTTGGCCTTTTTAGTTAAAAACTTTAAATTCTTTGTATGTGATAAAACTCAAATACCACCGATTTTCGATAAAAATACCTACTTTTTGGGTCCCGAGAAGGGTGTATATTTGAAAGTTAAGAAAATCTAAAATGCGAAAAATGAAATTATTTGAAATTTTTTTTTGTTGTTTGTATGTTGGTATCTGTGTTATTTAATTATTTTTTATATTTTTCCTAAGAATTCAATAAATTTGTTTATTTTTTTTTGGAGTGAGTTAACAAATGAGGTCATTTCTAATGTGCATAATTGTGTCCAATATGGAAGAAGACAAAAATTATACATTTTATGATGTTAAACAGATTTTTTGATTTCACATTATATGTTTATCTACAATAATTGGAATTATACTATAAGACTTTATATTTATGTGCAATTTAAATGATAATTTGGGATCGAAGAAAAACATTTTTGAAAATAGATTTTTTTTAATCGGTGGGAATAAGAAGGGCATGTAGAGTTAATGTCAATATCACAGTATTCAAATCGGTTTTTGGAACTTTTGAACCGTTACAAATATATAAATCGATATTATGTTTATTTCAGTTTTCGAGTTCATTTGGAGGAACATAGATCTCTATCTGGCATGATCTGATTTGCATGAAATCAGATAATGATAGCTCAGGAGTGTGACACAATAACTTTGGAAATATGGAACCCATTGCGGCTTTGTAAACTGAATTGAAAAGTGAAAAAATTTTCACTCATTTTCATTAAAAATTGAATTTCTCATAAAATTTTCTTTAAATAACAATTTTAAAAATATTAAAATCATTTTTGGCGCTCCTAAGTTACTAATAGAAAGTAGTTTGGTACCAAAATACTCAGAATTCTTTTCTATTATTAAAAAAGCTTTAAATATTTCTCACACACAAAAAGCTGTTCGCTTATTTTTCCTCTCTCGCTCTCTCTCTCTCTAAATAACATTAGTTAACTATTAGAATCTTATCTTTAGATTCATAGTTCAGTTATTTGTTAAAAGTTTTCGAAATCGCTGCTTTATGTTAATAACGGCAATTTTGGTGGGTGTTTTAGTCACCCTAATTTCGTATTTTATACTTTTTATGAAAAAACGTTTAACTTATTGGCGAAATTTGGGTATTGCCAGTGAAAAGCCCAACTTTCTTTTGGGAAATTTTACCGGTTTAAGAACAGAAAGATCATTTACGGAAATATGGTTGGAACATTATAAAAAATTTAAAGGCACTGGACCTTTTTCTGGTTTCTATTGGTTTAGTCATCCGGCTGTGCTGATATTAGATACAGAACTTATGAAAACTATTTTAATTAAAGAATTTCCCAAATTTGCCGATAGGGGTTTCTTTCACAATCCCGAGGATGATCCTTTAACTGGGCAATTGTTTATGTTAGATGGTGCCAGATGGAAAACTCTAAGACAAAAGCTTACACCCACTTTTTCTTCGGGTAAGATTAAGTCAATGTTTGCCACAGTTGAAAAAGTGGCCGCAGAATTGGTAAAGGCTTTGGAAAAGAAGGCGAATGAGGAAGAGAATGGTGAGGTAGAAGTTAGAGATATTTTAGCCAGGTTTGGCACGGATGTTATAGGTTCTTGTGCTTTTGGAATTGAGTGCAACAGCTTAAATGATCCTGAGGCAAAGTTCCATATTATGGGCAGACGTTTAATGACCGAACAACGTCATGGTGTCTTGGGTAATGCTATGATGTTTAATTTCCCCAAATTGGTTAGAAAATTACACTGGAAGGCAGTACCGGAAGAGGTTAGCCAATTCTTTATGGAGTTAGTGGAAGATACTGTAAACTATAGAGAAAAAAATCAAGTGCAAAGAAACGATTTCCTCAACATGTTGATGGAATTGAAAAGTAATAAAGTTTTAAAAACCGAAGATGGCGAAGAATTAACGAACTTAACTCTAGGGGAAATGGCAGCCCAAATTGTTTTATTTTTCACCGCCGGCTTTGAAACTTCTTCTACCACTTTGAGCTTTGCTTTGTATGAATTGGCACGACATGAAGAGGCGCAAGAGAAATTAAGACAAGAAATAAATGAAATTTGGCTAAAATATGATAAAAGCTTTAACTATGAAAGCTTAAAGGAAATGGTGTATTTGAATCAAGTTTTACAAGGTATTTCAAAATTGTTGGTTGAAAACTAATTTAATAAAACTCTTTTTAATCCCATTAGAAATTCTACGCTTATATACCGTGGTACCGGTATTAAATCGCTGCTGTCTGGAAGATTACGAGGTGCCTGACTACCCCAACTTTGTTATCAAAAAAGGCATGAATGTCCTCATACCCATTATTGGAGTCCACCGTGATGAAGAGTATTATCCCAATGCCAATGAATTTAATCCTGATCATTTTCTATCCTCTAAAGTTTTGGAACGCGATAGTATTTTACATTTACCATTTGGAGAGGGACCACGTAATTGCATTGGTATGCGTTTTGGTCTTATGCAAACCCGTTTAGCTTTGGCCTTTTTAGTTAAAAACTTTAAATTCTTTGTATGTGATAAAACTCAAATACCACCGATTTTCGATAAAAATACCTACTTTTTGGGTCCCGAGAAGGGTGTATATTTGAAAGTTAAGAAAATCTAAAATGCGAAAAATGAAATTATTTGAAATTTTTTTTGTTGTTTGTATGTTGGTATCTGTGTTATTTAATTATTTTTTATATTTTTCCTAAGAATTCAATAAATTTGTTTATTTTTTTTTGGAGTGAGTTAACAAATGAGGTCATTTCTAATGTGCATAATTGTGTCCAATATGGAAGAAGACAAAAATTATACATTTTATGATGTTAAACAGATTTTTTGATTTCACATTATATGTTTATCTACAATAATTGGAATTATACTATAAGACTTTATATTTATGTGCAATTTAAATGATAATTTGGGATCGAAGAAAAACATTTTTGAAAATAGATTTTTTTTAATCGGTGGGAATAAGAAGGGCATGTAGAGTTAATGTCAATATCACAGTATTCAAATCGGTTTTTGGAACTTTTGAACCGTTACAAATATATAAATCGATATTATGTTTATTTCAGTTTTCGAGTTCATTTGGAGGAACATAGATCTCTATCTGGCATGATCTGATTTGCATGAAATCAGATAATGATAGCTCAGGAGTGTGACACAATAACTTTGGAAATATGGAACCCATTGCGGCTTTGTAAACTGAATTGAAAAGCGCAAATAAAAATGCGTGCCAAAATTTTTGTTTCTCATTTAGTTTCAAAATTTTTTTAAAGTCTGGCTTTAGGGTTATAGAACATTTCGGTTAGGGATTTAGAATATATAAATTTGTTTTTTTTACTAAGCAAAAAATATTGAACATGATCAGGATAATACTTTTGGATATGGACTTATTAATCCTTAAGATTTAGTAAAATTTTTAAAGTTTAAAATTCAAATGCAAATAACTCGAAAACTATTTTAATGGCCTCCCTCATTGAGGGCTGTATGGCAGTAAACTTGAAATTGATTGAGAAACTAAATATAATACGCAGATTTTGATTTGGTGCAATATTATATATTTGGTCTTAGACTCCATACTGGTGTTACATAAGGAATGCACAGATTATCGAATCTACCCCATTGTGCAATGTAATGCAATTATGTAGTTCGATTAAAATAATTTGTGAACTTAAGATTTACAGATTAATAATTTTTATTTTTTTACAAGAAAATAGATAACATTCTGCATTTCATTATACTTAAGTCCAAATAATTTCATCATGAATGTTATTGAAAAAATTTCATCATACTTGTTTAATTTAACAAATGTTTAATATCTTTCTGTATATATAAAAAACAAACTGTGTTTGTTTGTTTGTGACTTAAAGACATCAATACTACTGGATCGATTTTGTTGAAATTTTCACAGATTGATTCCAATATAATCGAAAGTAACATAGACTATATAACAATTTCATTGGATCAGAAGAAAAGGTATTGGGGTTACTCGTAGTTTTAAGTTTTTAAATTTGGTTCCAAACCTTTTCTCAAGGTACTGTTTTTCCTAATGTATGATTAACAGGATCAAGGGGAGAAGTTTTCCAATTATGTTTTCAAGGAACTGTTTTACTAGACAATATATAGGACGGATAGGATCTGAGGAAAATATGTCCCCCATCAATGCAAATGTGAGTTATCGATAATCGAAATATTTCCAATCACTTTCATAAAGAATTGGTGTAATGAAAATATATAGGGCAGATAGAATATATAGGGCAGATAGGACCATTCTTCATTTCATGAACCTTTTTTTTAATACACGTCGTGATATATGAAAATTTTCCGGATCTTAGACTGAGCAGAATTATTGTGTAGCAAAACACACCGCGTTCAAGCTGTTTTATTAATGGTTGGTTTACGCTCTTTTTCACATTTCCCTGAGAAAACTGAGTGACGGAAAGAGCTTTTTGTTTATAAATGAAAATCACCATAAATCAATATTTTTGTTAATATTTTCCAAGAAATAAATATTGAAAATTTTAAATTAAAAATATTCTATCTACTTTTTATTTCAATTTTTACCGCTTCTAGGAACACAAATTTTTATTTGTTATCGAAATAAAATAAGACCACAAAATTTAATTTTGTTTTATTATTTATTAAGTTTTGTAATTTTTTTTTTTTAAATTAAATAAAAAGCTATAAAGATATATACAATTCCTTCCATCGCCTAATTAAAACCACAATTTTTTCTTATAATGAAAATTATTAAATCATTTAAAAATTAAAAATAAAATTTCTAATTAACAATATTTTTTTGAAATAACAATCACATTTATATTTTTGTCACTTTTAAATAAATTCCCTTTTCACTGGACAACATAAAGCTTTTCTTGTCATAAGTTAAAGGAATTTCAGTTTGATCACAAATCGAAAATTTGAAATTTCTCAGAAGCATAACTAGACCGGCAATAGTTTGCATTTTACCAAAACGCATACCAATACAATTACGTGGACCTTCACCGAAGGGTAAATAAACACATGATTCACGCTGAGCTACTACGTCTTCGGCAAAGTGATCGGGATTAAATTTATCTGGCTGTGAATAATAGTCTTGATCACGATGTATGGCACAGGCGGGTATTGAAATATTCATACCCTTTTTAATAACATAATTGGAATGTCCCGGTACCACATAATCATTTAATGCCATGCGACTTATAATGGGTAAAACAGTGTAAAGGCGTAGAGTTTCTGTTTTAAAGAAATGTATTTGTTAGCAATTGTCTAATAAAGAATTCTTCCATCTGTTACCTGATATAATTTGATGTAAATATTTCATGTCTTTCATGCTTTCATAAGTGAATTTCTGTTGATAATTCTCTAATACTTCATCGATTTCTAGACGAGCTTTTTCTTGTATTTCGGGATTTTTAGCCAATTCATAGAGCGCAAACGACATGGTGGTTGAGGAAGTTTCAAATCCAGCATTAAAGAACACAAAAGCCTGGGCCATAACTTGATTTAAAGTTAAATTTGTTAGCTCTTCTCCATGTTCGGCTTGTATGAGTTTTTTATTTTTCAAATCAATTAAAGTGGCCATTAAATCATTACGTTGCACATTATTCTTTTCCCGATACTCAACGGTTTGTTTAACCAGATTAAAATAGAACTTCTCTACATCTTCGGGAAATTGTTTCATATGTAATTTCCGAGCCAATTCCGGAAAGCTTTGCATAAGGCCATTTATTAACAAGCCATGTCTTTGTTCTTTAACCGCCTTTTTACCCATAATACGAAATTCGGTGTTGGGATTTTGAAGACTATTGCACTCAATACCAAAACCACAGGTTCCAATAACATCAGTGGTAAAACGTCCTGCCAGATCTTTGATTTCTATAATGTTATTATTTCGTTCAGTTTCTTGGGCCATGACTGAAATAAATTCTTGGGCAATATCCAAAATAGTCGGAAACATTTGTTTCATTTTTCCCGAAGTAAAAGTGGGTGACAATTTGTTTCTCATATTTTTCCATTTTAAACCATCCAATAAAAATAACTGACCCGATAAAGGATCATCCTCTTCATTATAGTAAAAACCATGATCAGTAAAATTTGAAAAATCTTTAATCAAAATATGCTGCATAAGTTTGGGATCCAATACCATGACAGTAGGTTTGGTAGCAAAATAAAAGCCAGCAAAGGGTCCAGTACCCTTAAATTTCATATAGTATTTGTGACATATATCATGAAAGTTAGTTTCAGTCATAAGACCTTTAAAATTACCCATCAACCAATGGGGTTTTTCACAGGGTATGTCAAGTTCAAACCAATAATTTAAGCGTTTATTATACCACCAAACACAATATGATAGTAATCCTAAGATTGCAGTTAAAAGCACGAGAGTTATAAACATTTTTATCGATTCAATAAATTTAGCATTTATTTCGTTTTTTACAATTTTTAATTTTAATTCGCTCTCTTCGACTGTCCGTTAACTACTGAATGTTTGTGAATTTTAGGGTGTGATATAATTCTAATGCATATTTAGAATTATTAAAAGCTTTTTTCAAAACATGGTAATCATATATTCGATAAAAATTCCCTTTTATTCCCCCATTCCTATTTCTTTCAAACATACGAAATACATTCCAAACCTGGCAACTTTAAAAAGCTTTTTTATTATCTCTTCAAAAATAAAATACTCTTTTTCAGTTCTACCCCACTTGAATAAAGATCAGTATAAATTTAAATTCCTCACAATAAGGTCGATTAGAATTTAGGCGAGAAATGATATCGCTTTTAAACACACTACTGATCAGCGTTTTCACATTATTGCTTGTATGGCTGTACAACAACTACACCTACTGGAAACGTCGTGGAGTTTGTTATGAGACTCCTCTGCCACTAATAGGTAATTTTAAGGGTATAGGAACATCATTACATTTCCGTGACATTACCCAACGCCTCTACAAGAAATTTAAAGGCAAAGCGTCCTTTTGTGGTTATTACATGTTTCTCACTAAAACCGCTTTAATCATAGATTTGGATTTAATTAAACATGTTTTAATAAAAGATTTCTCTAGTTTTCATGATCGTGCCATTTACAATAATGTCGAAGATGATCCCTTGACAGGGCATCTTTTGACTTTGGAGGGAGAACAATGGAAAGCCATGAGAACAAAATTAACTCCCGTTTTCACCTCAGCCAGAATGAAGTACATGTTTCCCACCGTGGTAAAAGTAGGAGAGTGTTTTGCCTCAGCAGTGAAAAGCGAATCGGTCAAATCTCAAGATCTAACAGTGGAATTGAAAGAATTATGTGCCCGTTTTACCACCGATGTCATAGGAACTTGTGCTTTTGGCATTGAATGTAACAGTTTAATAGATCCAAATGCTGAATTTAGAAATAAAGGTAAATCCATATTTGCTGAAGCCCGACATGGTCCCCTGGTACAAATGTTTATGGTAACAAATCCCAAAGTGGCCAGAAAATTACATATGAAATTTTTCCATGATCACATAACGGAATTCTTTTTAAATATTGTACGACAAACGGTAAATTATCGTTTGGAGAATAATATCAAACGCAATGATTTTATGGATTTAATTATTGAATTAAAAGCCAAAAATGAGGATTTGGCCAAAGAGTCTAAAGGTATAGATCTTTCCCAGGGTTTGACTATAGAACAAATGGCTGCACAAACCTTTGTATTTTTTTTGGCCGGTTTTGAAACTTCCTCTACCACAATGGCATTTTGTTTATATGAATTAGCCAGAAATCTTGATATACAAGAGAAGTTAAGAGAAGAGATTTTAGCAAACATAAAAGAGAATAAAGGAGAACTTACTTATGAGGGTATGAATTCTATGAAATATTTGGAACAAGTTATAGCAGGTAATATTTACTGCCTTAATATTATTAAAAGTAAAGATTTAAATTATACTTTTTTATCAATATAGAGACTCTACGTTTGTATCCCGTTCTACCCAATCTGATACGTAAATCTATGACCGATTATCAAATACCCAATTCCTGTCACCGCTTAGAAAAAGGCACTACTGTAGTTATACCCGTAGCAGCCATACACGCTGACCCAGAATATTTCCCCGATCCTGAGAAATTTGATCCCTCACGTTTTGCAACCGAGGAAATAGAAAAACGTCATCCTTGTGCATATTTACCATTTGGTGATGGCCCTCGTAATTGCATTGGTTCTCGTTTTGGTAAAATGCAAACAAAAATTGGTTTAATTTCTCTATTGCAACGTTATCGTTTCGAGTGTTGTGCACAAACCGAAATTCCGGTAGAAATTGATAAAAAGAACTTTTTAATTACGGCTAAAAATGGTATAACGTTAAAAGTGATATCGCTTGAGAATATTTAGTAGTTTTTTTTATGACTTGTTTTGTGATTTGTTTACTCAATTAAATGTATATATATACATCCATGTATACATGTATTCATACATATGTACCCATATAGACATACATTCCTAATTAAAAACGTTTTGATAATAAATTGAAATTTGTTTATGTTTATTTTGGTCTTTGATTGGGAGAGAGAAAGAGAGTGATATGTAAACAAAAATAAAAGAGAATTTAAAGAGAGAGAAAATTATATTTACCCATAAACTTTTTTTCAAATGTATCAGGTCTGGAAAGTTATATTTATATATACATATATTTATATATAAATTTATTAGAATCCTGATGGATAAAATGACGCCGGACGTAATTTATTTGAAAAACATATATTTTGAAAAATTTTGAATGTTGAAAGTTCAAAATTCAAATCACATCTTTACATGCCTTTTTTAGGTTTCTTCCAGGGCTATAAAGCTGTTTAAAGATAAATGATAAAAAATATTTTGCACAAGTTGAAAAATAAAATTCGTAAGTACCCCAAATTGCGCTCCTCTTACTCACTCATTTAGCCCCAAAAGGATCCACACTGCATATTGCCACGTCTCTTTTTTATTGTTGTGTTACATTTCTTTCCAATTCTTTCAGACGATTAAAGTTATAGATTTATTTGGTTTGCGTTGCGTTTCTACTGATCGACTCAGAATTACTTTCTGAAACGATTTAAAGATATTCGTCCTGTAAACGTGTAAACTGCCTAAAATCAAAGTAAAAAACGCTGATAATTTTTATTATAATTAATGTCATATAATTTATGTCAAAAAACTAAACAGAGATCGTAAAAAACCGGCGAATTCATATGAAAAATTAAAAGTTGTCTAAGTTTCGAACAACGAATTTTTAAGTTATTATTGTTTTTATTTTATAATAATTTTAAAGTTAATGGAATGGAATTTTTTAAATTTTGAACATGAGTTTATTTTATGAATTAATGTTTTATACAATTACATGTCATTGAATCAAATACTACGAGGGTGTGACTACAATTTTTCATCACTGCGTCTTAGTGAAGATTATTATGTATCGTTTATTTCACTCTCTCCCGCTTATTTTGATATAACTATAAAATTGACTAAAGATTTTGAAAACCATTGTTATTTGTTTAAAACTTAAAAAATCTACTGAACAGAATTTAGACTGAGCACCCTAATGGATGCTCTGAAGGGGAAAAAAGGGAAAACAATCCCCCGTACGAATAAAAGATTTTTTTTAAATAAACTTTTTAAGAAAAATAAATACTTTAATTTATATATTCCCGCACTTTTAAGTGAATTTTTAATTTTTTATCTCTCTTCTTAAAATTTCATTATTTATTCAGCTTAATGGGAGAGCGAGAGAGAGAGAGAGTGCTAAATACTTAGTGAAACTGAGAGAAAGCTTTATTATATAAATACTGATTTTAGTATTGATTTTTATTAATTTTTTAAATTAATATATTAATTAACATTATTATTTTAATTAAAATTTTCATTAATGCATTTTAGTTTAATTAATTTTTAATTTCTTCTAATCTCAAATAAACCTTATTTTTGGGTATATAAGAAAATCCTCTGGGATCAAATTCCAAAGGTATTTCTGTTTTAGCACAAGTATAGAATTGGAAATTTCTAATGAGATAAGCTAAAGCCAAACGTGATTGCATTTGTCCGAATCGTTCTCCAATACAATTGCGAGGACCATCACCAAAGGGCAAATAAACCATAGAGTCACGTTGTTTAGCTACCTCAAGAGCAAAACGTTCAGGATCGAATTCCAATGGATTGGGATATATTTCTGGATCGTGATGTAGACCCAAAACTGGTATCAATACGGGCATATCTTTCTTAATCACATACTTGGGATGACCGGGAACTACGTAATCATTCAAAGCTTTACGACTGAGTTGAGTAACAACTGGATATCTGCGCAAAGTTTCTGTTAAGTAAATATAATTTTTTTTTAGATTTTGTATTTAAATTTGTTAACTAAATCTCACCTTTTAGAACTTGATCTAAATATAACATATTTTTCAAATCCTCATAGGTTAATGAGCCGTCATTGTTGTTCTCAAAGAATTCATTTACTTCTTGCCTTAGACGCGCTTGTAAATCCTGATGTTGAGCCAATTCATATAAAGCATAGGTAACGGTCGATGAAGAGGTTTCAAAACCTCCTAAAAAGAATACAAATACTTGGGCACACATTTCCTCCATACTTAAATCTCCTAAACCGGTTGTATTATTATTTTTAATATCGAGTAATAAATTTAAAAAGTCATTTCTTTGTATTTTATGTTGTTCTCTATAAGTAATGGTATCCGTTATAGTTCTCATAAAAAACTGATGAACATCTTCGGGCACAATACGCATTCCCAGTTTACGGGCCAAATTAGGGAAGCCATCAATTAAGGCCATGATAAAAGCATTGTGTCTTGTGTTTACAAATGACTTTCTGCCAAATTTAGGAAATTCAGAATTTGGATTTCTTAAACTATTGCATTCAATGCCAAAAGCGCAACTGCTTATAGTATCGGTGGTAAAACGTCCCAACATATCGTGTATTTCGATAATGTTATTCTGTGCCACATTTTCCTTTAAAACTTCTATAAATGTGTCAACAACTTGTAAAAGAGTTGAATACATAAATTTCATTTTACCCGAAGTAAATGTGGGTGACAATTTATTTCTTAAAATTTTCCACTTTTCACCATCCAGCAGAAATAAATGTCCTGTCAAAGGATCGCTTTCCTCATTGTAATATAAACCGCGATCGGCAAAATTATTGAAATCTTTTATGAGAACATTTTTAATCAAAGATGTATCCAACACAACAACACCAGGACGATGCACAATATGGATACCAGCAAAAGGTCCTGAACCCTTAAATTTTTTATAATATTCAGCAAATATTTCACCAACATTATATTTTGTACGTGCTCCTTTTAAATTTCCCATTATAAAATGAGGTTTTTCGTGGGGTATATCCAGTTTTTGCCAATAATTTAAATTCTTTTTTATATAATGAAAAATTACCGAAATAATAATAATTAAGAGATAAATTAATATTGTTGTTATTGTCATTTTAATTTAAATATATATTTTTTAAAGTGAACTCGAGGAGGTTTGAATTATAACTTATTTGAAATTATTTTATTCACTGTGTATTTATGGCTATTTTTCATAGTACAGATAAGTTTTTGTAGTTTAAGTTCATTGCTGAGAGAAATGATAAGCAATAAGTACTCTACAAGCAGACAAAATGTGATTATTTAAAGGGGTTCTGTGTGGGTCTTTTTGTAACCAATAGACTGCTTAAGTCAAACATTTTTTCATACATATATAAACAAGTCTCCATAGACCTAAATTTCCTATTCTGTGACATTTGCACCGCGTATCAAAAACTATTTTTTTTTTAATCGCTGGAAGTAATATAATAATTTTGTAAGTTAGACCTTTGGCTAAAGGGCAACGTAGTTGGTAGGCATAGAAAATTGGACCTCTCGAGAATGTTGATTTCATTAAATTAGAAAAAGTATTATAGAAATCTTATTTTTTAACAAAAAATTACAATAATTAAAAATAAGTAAGGAGAGTATATTCAGATATACCGTCTCTATAATACCCTCCATTTGCATGTATGTATGAAGTTTCATCAACGTTAAGTTTTTTAATCTGATCTAATTAAAAACCCGATATAAGTTGTTTGTCTATATTTCGAAGTTGTCTGAAATATCAGTTTATAACTTCTTTGTTAATGGACAATCTAATAAATATTATTGAATTCCGATTATTATTGTGACCGTGAATATATATCTAACAAACAGACAGAGGGACATGGCTAAGTCGATTCTGATCTCGATATGATGCAAAAATCTATATATACTTTTTAGGGTCTTAGATGATTTTTTGACGTTATACATGTATGATAAATCAGCACTTGTGTTTGTGGAGGCTAAAACATATAAGATTCCAATAGTCGCTTAGGACCGAGGCATGAATAATTATGGACTGACTCTTATAGAGTTTGATTTATATAAGTTTTTTTCATAAGATATTTGAATAGATTTTCGGAAGTAGGGGAATACGAGATTTATGGCAGAATATTTTCCGGTTATACAAATATTTAAAATATGAATTATTGTCACAATATGAATTTAAAAGTGAATCTCTATAGGCGATCCTATATGTGGATTTCTTTTAATATCAAATGTATTTGAAATTAATTAAATTAAAATATTTTTATATCTATAAGTTTTATAAACTGAAAGTCCCATTTCGAAAGGATATTTGAATGGGAGTTGCGTAAAATATTGAACATGAGTCAAATTCTATCAAGATGTCTTAAGAAATGCGACATAAGTTTACATTAGTTGACATAAATAAACAGCATGTCGTACAGACAGAGAGACGAACATAGTTAAATCGACTCAGAAAGTGATTATGAGTCGGTCGGTGTACTTAAAATAAGGCGTTTCAGTTTGCGACAAATTCCAGCCAAAACCCAATCATCTATATACAGTGTGTCCACATCGATTTTCTAAAAGTAATTCTGTAGCTTTTGAGCCGTTAAAGATGGAAAAAGCTAAGAAGATTCCGAGTTGATTAGGAGGAGCCATATCTGGTCAAATTTAAAAAATCATTATACACATCATCATCATCATCTATAATCAGTTTGTCGAAATAGATTTTTTTCATAATTATTCTGTAACTCTTTAACCGTTTAATATATTTTAATAAAAATTCACGTGGTTACAGCTTAAATAAAATTTTTGAAAATCAAAATACTCGAAGTCATTATCCGAGTAATCAGCTTTCGACTTGTAATTCCAAAAATCAACTAGAATTCATAGTAGAGATTAATTCTAGTTGAATTAAAATTTTAGTAAGAAAAGTTACAGAACCTTTATTTTATTGAAAAATGTAATTCTGTAGCGTATTTTTAAAATTCGATGCGTTCGATTTTAATTATTTTTTTTTTTTTGCAAAGTTTGATGACATTCCAATTTTTAGTTTTGTTTTCTCATTTCAAATAGCACTTTTACTGATAAAATAATTTTCTCATGTCATTTGTTGAATATTAAATTGAAATTTTAATTTGATTGATATTTCTGGAGAGAGAAATTACATGAGAATTTCTCTTAAAATTCGCATCTTATCATAGTTGTATTTTTTTCAGTATAATAGATCACAGTTCCCTTAAAACGCATTAATCTGAAAAACTTAAAATGTAATTAAAATGTATTAAACATCGGTCTGCACATATCATAGCATCCTATTCTTCCTTCTTAAACTTTTGCACTCAATACCAATAGCACACACTTGCTTATAGTATCGGTGGTAAAGTGTACCAAAAAAAATTTTTTATAGCTGCACAATTGTCCTCATAAACTTTCTCCTTTAAAACCGCCCTGAATGTGCAACAAATTTTAAGAGATTGGGAAACATATTTTACCCGTGGTAAATGTGGGCGATAATTTATTTCATAAAAATTTCCATTTAAATTTTCCAATTTTTATTTTCCAATTTAAATTTTCCATAAAGGTTTACACTGGAGCTAGAAAAACCCCTAAAAAATTTCAAACATTGAATTAAGATCATATTTATCTTAATTTGACCAGTTGTTATTACAATACCAACAAAGTGAGATTTATGCCCTTTAATGTAATATTTGGAAAGGGGATTATATGGGATTAATGAGAGGCAATGGTCCGACTCACGCATAATTTGCCACTATGATTAGAATACAATAAGACTTACTTTTGTTGTATTTCGTTTAAATTGCTTTATATTTAGGACTTTTATAACCTTAAAATCCCATTTCGGGGGGACATTTGTGTGGGAGCTACCTGAAATATTGGACCGAATATGACAAATTTCAGTAGGCTTCGTCCTTGAGCCAAAAAATAACATGTTCCGAAATTCATCAAGATATCTCATAAATTGCAACCTGTAGAGTGTTCACAACGTTTACATGGACAGAGATGCAGACAGCCATTGTTAAATCAACTCAGAGGTAAATTAATGTTACATATTTTAATTTATGGTGAACAATATGAGATTTAAATTGTTACTTAATTATAATCATTTTATCGTAATGCTATAAATAACAGTTAAGTAGTATGATTCGTATATGGGACAGATTTAGATACTAAAATGATAAGTAGGATGTACGCTACAGATGCTAAAAGTGATTTTATCGATCTTTTGGAATGTGAAAAATTTCAACATTTTAATATTGTATTTTATCAGCACAGATTTTAATATAAGTTTTAGGTTAATGATATTTTCTTAATTATAGGGTGTTTTATTTGCTTAATTTTCTTTATTCTAATTTAGTAACATTTCTAAATTAAGTGACATTTCATATTTTTGTTGATTATTATCTTTAAAAGCTGCTAATTATAATGTCATTTGTTAAGCATTAAAATATTGTTTTATGTGAGAGGATGTATTGAAGTATAAATGCGAAACATAATGTGATGGAGGGTATTAAAAATACAGAAAATAAAAGATTTAGACCTAAGTTCTATAGAAGAACTTTGATAAAATGTTCGATTGTAGGTCTGATTAGAAAATAAAAATATTTAAATGTTACTCTCATATATGAGAGACTTTTTTTGAGTTGATTTTCGCAAGAAGGGGTTATATGAAGGCTATAGAAATTTATGGTCCGCTCCACACAAATCTTGGAATGACATTTTCAATATTATTCAGATTTAAATGTATATAATCATTTAATGGTTTCTAGCACATATTTTTATATTAAGAAACTGAAAAATCAACGCTGAACATATGCTAAAAATTTATTTTGACTTCAGTATCTCTGAAACTATTTTTTGTTTATATCATTAATTAATTTTTGGTGAATTTAAAAAAAAGCATACTCGAAATGGCAGATTTTGGAATTCCACTCTCTACTTGATTGATCTGTCTCTGATCATTCCAATCAACTTAGAAATACTTCAGCTATAATCATGTTCAATTTTATGAATGTAATTCCAACGGCTCAAAAGTTGCAGAATTATTTCAACAAAAACAAAAATCGTTTTGGAACCACTGGGAAAAAATTATGTTTACAATATGTATGCATATGTGTGTACAAAGTATACTTATAATTTTTCGTCACACATACATATATATGATGAAGGATAGATTCGGCATAGCCGAATATAGAACTCTTACTTGTTTAAATTCAAATTCAAATGCATAAAACTTTTGATTTCATGAAGAAATTATGTTAAATGGAAAACCGGTTTAAGCCAGTTTTCAGACTACTACATCAGTGGGCAGAATCGAGTGATTTTTTAATAAATCTCTACATTTTGATCAGCTCAACATTTAATCTAAAAGATGATAACAAATCTGAAATTGCAAAAGAAGCAAATATTTCTTACGCATCGAAGTACGCATGGAAGTACCTCAACTACAATTAGGTCTATGTTGTTATATTTTAACTCCTCTGCTATCATTATGTTAAAGTTCGTGCAAAACCATCTATCCGATCACAAGTTACCGGTTTATTTCCAAAAATAAAAAGTTTGTCCTCCAATGGGCAACGGACTGAAGAACATTCCTTGATATGGTCAAGTATGCAGAGTTTTCTGAATCTTGGATTATTTTTTATTGGAATTACATATGGAATAAAAAAAAACTTAATTTGAGTCCATAGCTTGTCGCTGCCCTTATTATATATATATATTTCTCAAATAGAATATAAACAAAAACTGTTAATTTTAATTATTTTATCAGATTATTTTAGTTATCATGTAAATTGGAATCTGGTTTATATAATTTGTATTTGAGCGCAATCTGGTATTAATTAATTTTTATAAATTCTATAATTAAGTATCGCTTTATATAGTTTCTATTTCATCAGAATTGTTTTTTATGTGTCATATTTTAAGAATAATAAAAACATTAAAACTACATTTTCACTATTAATGTTTGTAATCTCAATACTAATTTGTGTAGACCCACACGGAACGAATTTTGAGATAAAGCTTTTTTTATCTCACCTAATAAGACTTTTATTGATAGAAAGTAATTTAAAATCAAACAACCGTCGAATGAAAGAATTTAGTATACAACTAGAATTCACACAATTCGGTTTAGGGAGAATTCAAAAAAAATGATATCGCTTTTAAATACTCTACTGTTCGTTGTCGTTACATTGGCGGTGTTATGGTTATACAACACCTACACTTATTGGAAACGTCGTGGGGTTTGCTATGAGACTCCTCTACCCCTGATTGGTAGTTTCAAGGGTATAGGAACAACTTTACATTTTCGTGATGTCACCCAACGTTTGTATAATAAATTTAAAGGTCAAGCTCCATTTTGCGGTTATTATATGTTTGTCACCAAAGCAGCTTTAATCATAGATTTGGATTTAATCAAACATATTTTGATAAAGGATTTTTCTAGTTTTCATGATCGTCCTGCTTTTAATAATGTTGAAGATGATCCTTTAACAGGTCATCTGTTAACTTTAGAGGGAGAACAATGGAAAGCTATGAGAGCAAAATTAACTCCTGTATTCACCTCAGCAAGAATGAAATATATGTTTTCTACAGTATTAAAAATAGGGAGAGTTTTGTGGAAGCTGTGAAAAACGAAATGAAAGTTTCGCCGGAGCAAAATGTGGAAGTGAAAGAATTATGTGCGCGTTTTACTACCGATGTCATAGGAAATTGTGCTTTTGGCATTGAATGCAATAGTTTAAAAGATCCAAATGCTGAATTTAGAAATAAAGGTAAATCAATTTTCACCGATACCCGCCATGGACCCATTGTACAAACATTTATGGTAACTAATCCTAAATTCTCCCGGAAATTCCACATGAAATTTCTCTCTGATCAAGTGACCGATTTCTTTTTGAATGTTGTGCGACAAACGGTAAATTATCGTTTAGAGAATAATATCAAACGGAATGATTTTATGGATTTAATTATTGAATTAAAAGCAAAAAATGAAGAGGAAGCTAAGAAATCAAAGGGCATAAATCTTTCCCAGGGTTTGACTATAGAGCAAATGGCTGCACAAACCTTTGTATTCTTTTTGGCCGGTTTTGAAACTTCCTCTACCACAATGTCATTTTGTTTATATGAATTAGCCAGAAATCTTGATATACAAGAGAAGTTAAGAGAAGAGATTTTAGCGAACATAAAAGAGAATAATGGAAAACTGACCTATGAGTGTATGAATGCTATGAACTATTTAGATCAGGTTATAGCGGGTAATTATAATTTTAATTTAAAGTTTATTTTATTGAAATTAATTTTCTATATTTTTCAGAAACCCTACGTATGTATCCGGTTACCATTGATACGTAAATCATTGGTGGATTATCAAGTACCCAATACTTGTCACATTTTGGAAAAAGGCACTTCTGTTGTTATACCTGTGGGAGCAATACACTATGATCCCGAGTATTATCCAAACCCAATGAAATTCGATCCTTCTCGCTTCGAACCTCAGGAAATAGAAAATCGTCATCCATGTGTCTACTTGCCATTTGGTGATGGCCCTCGCAATTGTATTGGTATGCGTTTTGGTAAAATGCAAACAAAAATCGGTTTAATTACACTATTAAAACATTATCGTTTTGAGTGTTGTTCACAAACCGAGATACCGGTAGAAATTGATAAAAAGAACTTTTTGTATACGGCTAAAAATGGTATAACTCTGAAAGTAATATCGTTGGAATAGGGTACAATAGATCATATTTGGAATTGTTTTAATAATTTTGTATATTAATCGTATTTAATTATAGATTATAGAACAAACATTCATTTGTTTTGGTAATAAATTTTTGTTTATATGAGTTTTTATTATAATTGTTCTGTGTGAGAGAAACAAAGAAATGGGGATAATGAGAGAAGTATATCTGTATTTAAAGCTTTTATTTTTTGTACATGCTATAATGGATTTGCTCATGCTAATGCACAGTGGGTAAGAATCATTTTTGTTGGAAATAATTTTTTAACTTATAACGGTTGGATGAATTTGCCTTAAGTTTAACATGGACCTACTGATTGAATTTCCTTGTTTTTTCAAAAATGTGATGGAAAAATTCCAAAATTATTTTTTGGATTTTAAGTTATATTTTAGTCCCTAAGAGAGAATGTTTAATATAAAGTTTTCACAGAGTTGCATTCAGAAAGTAATAAATTCAACCAACAAATATCTTTTGAGATCAGTTTGAATGAACTAGAAAATGTTTAAAAAACTTAGAGAAACAAGACACATTTCTTTTAATTTAATTTTATTTCCTCTATTTTCAAATAAACAGCATTTTTGGGAACATAAGTCATGGACCTGGGATTATAAGTTATGGGAATTTCAGTCTTAGAACAAGTTGAAAATCGGAAATTCCTTATTAGATAAACTAAACCCAAAAGTGATTGCATTTGTCCAAACCTCTCGCCTATACAATTGCGGGGACCATCACCGAATGGCAAATACGCCATAGAATCACGTTCTTTAGCTACTTCAGGGGCAAAACGTTCAGGGTCAAATACCTCAGGATTAGGATAATATTGAGGATCATGATGTAAACCCAAAACTGGTATCAGTACTGGCATGCCCTTTTTAATCACATACTTGGAATTACCGGGAACCACATAATCATTTAAAGCCTGGCGATTAAGTTGAGCCACCACAGGATATTTACGTAAAGTTTCTAAAAAGCAAATAAACATTAGAAATTTATTTGTTTGTAATTGTATTATCCTAATGATTTACCTTGTATTACTTGTTGTAAATAGGACATTTCCTTAAGATCTTCATATGATAAAGTTTGCTGATTATTATTCTCAAAAAATTCATTTACTTCTTGCCTTAGTCGATCTTGCAACTCCTGTTGTTGCGATAATTCATATAAAGCAAGGGTCATGGTATATGAAGAAGTTTCAAATCCTCCCAGAAAAAACACAAACACTTGAGCACATATTTCTCTAATACTTAATTCACCTGATTTTTTCATTTCCAGTAACAAATTTAAGAAATCATTTCTTTGTATGTTATGCTCTTCTCTATAATTAACGGTGTCTGTTATGGTTCTCATAAAGAATTGATGAACATCTTCGGTAAAAATACGCATTCCTAATTTATGTGCCAATTTCGGGAAAGTATGTATAAGAGTCATAACAAATCCATTATGTCTCAGATTAGTTAAAGATTTTCTGCCCAAACGGGGAAATTCTGAATTGGGATTTCTTAAACTATTACATTCAATGCCAAAGGCACAACTGCCTATAATGTCACAGGTAAAACGTCCTAATATATCGCTTATATTTATAATTGAATCACTTTCAATATTTTCCTTTAGGACTTTTATTAAATCTTTGGTTACATTGAGAAGTGTAGGATACATATATTTCATTTTACCGGAGGTAAATGTGGGTGATAATTTATTTCTTAAACTTTTCCATTTCTGGCCATCCATGAAAAATAAGTGGCCACTTAAAGGATCTGTCTTATCATTATAATACATGCCACGATCGATAAAATTATTAAAATCTCTAATGAGAACATTTTTTATTAGTTCCGTATCCAACAGTACAACACCTGGACGTTGGGCAAGATAAAAACCAGCAAAAGGTCCAGAACCTTTAAATTTTCTATAACATTCCGCTACTATTTCACCCATATGATATTTTGTACGAAATCCACTTAAATTACCGCTCAAGAATTTAGGTTTTTCATGGGGTATTCCTTGTGTTCTCCAATAATCCAAATTTCGTTTCATTAAATAGAACGAAAACGTTGCAAAGGTTATTAAGAGATAAAGTAAAGACGTTATCATTTCCATTGTCCAGAATTTGTTTTTAATGTTAATTATTGAAAGATTATTGAAGAACTGAACGTTGCATTTTTGGAATCCTTAGTTTTTATATTATTAATTGAGAAGTTTATTTAATTAAATAATTAAATAAATTTGATAAGAAATTTAAAAGAATTTATATTATGGAATGCGATCACTTTGAGCAATTAATCGAAAATAATTAAAAGTGTGTTGTTTTATATAATGACGATTCTACACGAGTACACAGATATTTAAACGTCTCTCATCTTGAACGCAAAATATATGGACGACAGCAAATCTTTTGTGGAGGTGTCTAATAAGACACTGTGAGTCTGTAACTTTTGAACCAATGGAGATATCTATTTAATATTTCCTAATTTAGTTGGCGGACTACAGGTCCCTATCTGGGCGCATTAGATAGCCTTTCAAAGTTGTACATTTCGATAATGTTTATTTTTTTATAAAATGTAGATATCTTTTCCCTTGGTATCAGGAATATACAAACCTCCTTTTTTATATGGTATCTGAAAATAATTATCCAGATTTATCTTGCAGTTGCATGTCAAAAACAAAGACTCTTTAAATTACTTGGATTTCATTTACAAAAATTATAACAATATTTAAAGTCTTAATCCTAAAAACACTTTAAAAAGTAAATTTGTTAATTTCCATTTCTATTTAATTTCCTCCAGTTTTAAATAAACTAAGTTTTTAGGAACATAGGCCAAGGACTTGGGATCATAAATTATGGGTATTTCAGTCTTTGCACAAGTGAAGAAACGGAAATTTTTAATGAGATAAGCTAAAGCCAAACGCGATTGCATTTGTCCAAATCTTTCCCCGATACAATTCCTTGGACCATCTCCAAATGGCAAATATACCATAGAGTCACGTTGTTTAGCAACTTCAGGAGAAAAGCGTTCTGGATCGAATTCTTGTGGATTGGGATAAAATTCAGGATCATGATGTAAACCCAAAACTGGTATCAAAATTGGCATGCCTTTTTTAATCACATACTCGGGATGGTCGGGAACTATATAATCATTTAAAGCCTGGCGATTAAGTTGTGCCACCACAGGATATTTTCGTAAAGTTTCTGGGAGGGGAAAGGAAAGTTTTTCTTCGATTTGTTTTCTTGATTAGTCTCACTTACCTTGTATTACTTGTTGTAAATATGACATTTCTTTAAGATCATCATACTTTAGATAGCCGTCATTATTATTTTCAAAGAATTCATTAACTTCTTGCCTCAAACGCTCCTGCAAATCTTGATGTTGTGATAATTCATATAAAGCATAAGTCACGGTAGACGAAGAGGTTTCGAAGCCTCCCAAGAAGAATACAAACACTTGAGCGCATATTTCTTCAACACTTAAACCTCCCAAACTGGATTTATCATTTTCATTATTTTTCATTTCCAGCAAAATATTTAAGAAATCATTTCTTTGTATTTTATGTTGTTCTCTATAATTTATGGTATCCGTGATAGTTTTCATAAAGAATTGATGAACATCATCGGGTAAAATACGCATACCAAATTTTCGGGCCAGTTCAGGAAAACCATCAATTAATGCCATAATTATGGCATTATGTCTAGGTTCCATAATAGATTTTTTGCCCAAACGGGGAAATTCTGAATTGGGATTTGTTAAACTATTGCATTCAATGCCAAAGGCACAGCTACTAATAATATCGGTGGTAAAACGTCCCAACATACTGTGAATATCTACAATAGGATCCTTTTCAACTTTTTCCTTTAAGACCTCTATAAATTTATCCGCCACTTTCAAAAGAGTAGGATACATATATTTCATTTTACCCGAGGTAAAAGTGGGAGATAATTTATTTCTCAGATCTTCCATTTTTGGCCATCCAATAAAAACAAGTGACCAGTCAAAGGATCTGATTTATCATTATAATATAAACCACGGTCGGTAAAGTTATTGAAATCTTTAATGAGAACATTTTTAATTAGTTGCGTATCCAATAATACCACACCCGGACGTTGTACTATATGAAAACCGGCGAAAGGTCCGGTGCCTTTGAATTTTCTATAATATTCCGCTACTATTTCACCAATATGCTTCTTTGTACGAAGACCACTTAAATTGCCCATTAAGAGTTCAGGTTCCTCATGGGGTATTCCCTGGACTTTCCAATAACTCAAATTACGTTTTAGAAAATATAAAGCAATCGAAACTAGAGCTATAAGTAGATAGAGTAAAGCTGTAGTCACTTCCATGATCAAGGGCACTATTTTTAATGTTTATATTTCAAGTTTATAGAAGAACTGTTTACTGCATATTTGGGGTTCTGAGTTTTTATATATTGAGCAGAGAAGTCTATTTTCAGGTGTAATGTTTACTATTTGTGGATTTTATATCTTAATAACTGTTTTTGATAAGAAACTGAAATTTCACCCGAAAACACTTAGAGAAAAAAGTTTATGGTTCATAATAAATTATAAATTCAGAACAAATTTACACCTTTTTAAGCATATTATGTGGGTTAGTCATTACATACTCCCTCATTTGTGTGCTACATAATCATAACCTTTTAATGTTTAACAATGTTTAATGGTTTGCTTGGATCTTAATCATAATAATACTATAATATAATTATTTTTTCCCTGTGTGCAGGTATTTTCTTAGTTGTTATCGATGTTTCCAAATGTTTGCGATAACTTCTTATTTGACAAGTCACTTAAAATGAATTGCAGATTTGAGTTAAGTCCACTAAATTTGCAAGACTATTTTCAATTCAAAATTTGTTTAAAGAAATTACTTTTTATAAAAATTATATGTCATTAGTTCTTGTCAAGAATATAGCTAGACATTTGATAAGGTAATTAAGCATTATTTTCAACGTGAGAAATTTGATAAGAATTGTCTAATTATCTCATGTATTAATTCAACAACTTTATTAAATTATTAATTATTTTTAGATATTTTTTTTATTATTTAGAAATTTTAAAATGTTTTAACAAGATTTAAAAGGTTGTTCTACTGTATTTTAATTCATGTCTCCATAGTAATAAAAAATAAAAATATTCACAGTAGTGATAATCAGAATCGATATGTTTACTATGTTTGCGTCATCATAATGATATAATTCTTACAATCATATTATTTATGTTTTTTACAACAATCATCAATCATCAATCAATCAATAAATATATTATGTTGCCTTAAAGCAGAGAAAATCATGCTTTCAATATGTTTGCCGCAATAATAGTATTTTTGTGGCAAAAAATTGTTAATTGTTAAATTGATTTTTCTTTGACAACAATTATGTTGGAATATCACGTTATTCGACAATGATGTTATAGTTGTGGCAACCATAATTATGGTTGTCCCATAATGAAATATGAACATATCGCAAGAGTTTTCGTCAGTGTACCCATTACATTTATTAATTAATTATCTAAACCAAAACGTGACTGCATTTGTTTAAATCTTTCGCCAAATGTCAAATAGCAAATTAAGCATGGAATCACGTTGTTTAGCAACTTTAGTGGCAAAACGTTCCGGATAAATTTCTTTGAGGGCAAAGACTTACCTTATATTTCTTGCTATAAAAAGGATATTCCCTTAAGATCATCATATTTTAAGGTGCCATCGATAGAAATCTCAAAGAATTCATAAACTTCTAATCTAAAAGGTTCCAGCAAATCTTGACGTTGTGATAATTCATATAAATCATAAGTCATAGTAGACGAGGAGGTTTTAAAGCCTCTCAAAAAGAATACTAATACTTACGAACCAGTTTTAAATAGTTAAACCTCCCAACCGGATTCATCATTTGCCTTTTTTTCATTTCGAAAAAAATTTAAGAAATAATTTCTTTGTATTTTATGTTGTTCGATTTAAAAAAAGACTTTCAAAATTATCGGTTAAGAGAAATTTTCAAAAAAATTATCGATATTTAGTTAAAAAATATATCATTTTTAAAATAAATCACAAATCATCGAAAATTTTCATAGTATACAGATTTTTTTCAAAAACTATCAAATTACTAAATATACTCGAAGTTATCAATTTATAAAAAATTAAAAAAATTATCGATTTTAAGCAAATTTTAAATAAATCTTCGATTTAAAGAAATTTTTTGATAAATCCTCTATTTTGTACATATTTTCGATTTAGAAAAAATTTAATGAAACAAAAGTTCGATAAATTTTCGGTGAAAATTTTTTTTCGATAAATCATTGAAATTTTAGAAATCTTCTATAATTTCTCTATTTCAAAGGTTCAAAATTTTACATGACAATTTCTCAAGGCTTCTAAATATGAGTAGAGCGGTTAATTGCGGAGATTCAAAGACTACAGGCATATGTCTCACTTGCAAGGGTTCTGAACAAATATCATACGTTAAATAAACCTCCTCAAAGGTTCTTGTAAGGACACCTATATTTTCTCTGCATCATATTGTTAAGTTATTTCGAGAATAAAACGACTTTAATTAAGTAAAAGTTTTTATTAAATTAATTAATAGTTTCCACTCTTAAATAAATCGTACTCTTTGGTGAGTAGGTGTTTGCCTTAGGATCTAATTTAATAGGTACTTCAGTCTTAGAGCAAGTTGAGAAACGAAAATGTTTAATTAAATTGGCCAAACCTAAACGAGATTGCATTTTACCGAAACGTTCACCAATACAATTACGGGGACCATCACCGAAAGGTAAATATTCGACAGAATCACGTTGCTTGGCTACTTCAGGAGCAAAACGTTCGGGATCAAATTCTTGTGGATTTGGATAATATTCAGGATCATGATGTATACCCAGAACAGGTATTAAAACAGGCATACCCTTTCTAATCACATACTGAGGATGACCGGGAACAACATAATCTTCAGCGGCCTGGCGACTTAGTTGGGGCAAAATGGGATATTTTCGTAAGGTTTCTGTTAAAAGATATCATGAATATTGAATCGAAATTGGTATGTTATAAGTAATTTATATATACCTGACAATACTTGATCCAAGTAGATCATACTCTTCAAAGTTTCATAATTAAAACCTTTGTGATTCTCATAGGCTTCATTTACTTCTTCGCGTAGACGTTCTTGTAAATCGGGATTCAAAGCCAACTCATATAAGGCAAAAGACATGGTGGATGAGGAAGTTTCAAAACCCCCCAAAAAGAACACAAACACTTGGGCGCACATTTCCTCTATAGAAAGACCCGATAACTTTTCATTTTCATCATTTTAATATCAAGTAATAATTTTAAGAAATCATTTCTTTCGATTTTATTTTCTTCTCTATACTTAATGGTATCGGTGATAGTTTTCATGAAAAATTGGTGGACATCTTCGGGTACAATGCGCATGCCCAGTTTTCGGGACAAATTGGGAAAACCATCTATAAAAGCCATAATCAAGGCATTATGTCTAGGCTCTTCCACCAACTTTCTACCCAAACGGGGAAATTCAGAATTTGGATTTTTTAAACTGTTAACCTCTATACCAAAAGCACAACTACTGATAACATCGGTGGTAAAACGTCCCAACATATCACGTACATCCAGTATGGGATTTTCATTAACTTTTTCTTTTAAAACTCCTATAAACTTTTCAGCCACATTGAGAACAGTTGGATACATATATTTCATTTTTCCCGAGGTAAAAGTGGGCGATAACTTATTGCGCAATGCACGCCAAAATTGACCATCGATAAAAAATAAATTTCCCGTTAAGGGATCATCTTTTTCGTTGTAATACATGCCACGATTCACAAAATTATTAAAATCCTTTATTAGCACATTTTTAATAAGAGTTTTGTCCAGTAAAACCACACCGGGTCTTTGTACTATATGAATACCGGCAAATGGTCCAGATCCTTTAAACTTGTGGTAATAATTCGCTATAATTTCACCCATTTGATATTTACTGCGTAAACCATTAAAGTTGCCCATTATCAAATGCGGTTCCTCATGGGGTATACCACGATCCTTCCAATAATTTAGATTGCGTTTTATTAAATATAAAGCCAACGATACTGTGGCTATTACGACGTATAACAATGATAGAGTTACGTCCATTTTTGTTAGTGTTTATTTGAAACTGAAACTTTTTACAACTCGATGTTTACCAAACTGCTGTTGACGAGTAAATAATTTGTGTTCAGCTGATTTTTTAAGATTTTATAGTTGTTTGACTAAACAATTCGATAGTATTCTTATCATTATTCCAGCCAGTTATATTTAGTAGTTATAAGATAATGTAAAACCTAAATAGAATGAAAATCATGTTAAAAACAATCAACAATAAAATATAAAAACCTTAAAGTGCTCAACAATGGTGATTTAGCAAATTTATTTTCAGTTCAATTTTTAGTCATTAGAAAAAAGAAAGAAGAGTGTATTTGTTTCAATACATGTTTTTTTAATAAACATTTTTTGGGGACTACCATTTTATATGTTTTTAGAAAATATTTTCTAGTTACGAACATTAACTCATAATCTTGAAAAACAAAAATTTGCACCCGCAGCCTCCATGGCCTCGAAACTCCCAAGGTTATAATGCGTCCAATGTTATAATGTAGCTCCATTCAGCCAATAAAAAGTTATAGAAGATTATCGATTTAGAGAAAATTTTCTATAAATTATCGATTTAGAGAAAATTTCTATAAATTATCGATTTAGAGAAATTTTCTATAAATTATCGATTTAGAGAAAATTTTCTATAAATTATCGATTTAGAGAAAATTTTCTATAAATTATCGATTTAGAGAAAATTTTCTATAAATTATCGATTTAGAGAAAATTTTCTATAAATTATCGATTTAGAGAAAATTTTCTATAAATTATCGATTTAGAGAAAATTTTCTATAAATTATCGATTTAGAGAAAATTTTCTATAAATTATCGATTTAGAGAAAATTTTCTATAAATTATCGATTTAGAGAAAATTTTCTATAAATTATCGATTTAGAGAAAATTTTCTATAAATTATCGATTTAGAGAAAATTTTCTATAAATTATCGATTTAGAGAAAATTTTCTATAAATTATCGATTTAGAGAAATCTTTCTATAAATTATCGATTTAGAGAAATCTTTCTATAAATTATCGATTTAGAGAAATTTTTCTATAAATTATCGATTTCGAGAAAATTTTTATATAAATTATCGATTTCGAGAAAATTTTCTATATAATTATCGATTTAGAGAAAATTTTCTATAAATTATCGATTTAGAGAAAATTTTCTATAAATTATCGATTTAGAGAAAATTTTTATATAAATTATCGATTTAGAGAAAATATTCTATAAATTATCGATTTACAGAAAATTTTTATAAATTATCGATTTAGAAAAAATTTTCTTTAAATTATCGATTTAGAGAAAATTTTTATATAAATTATCGATTTAGAGAAAATATTCTATCGATTTAGAAAAAAATTTCTATAAATTATCGATTTAGAGAAAACTTTCTATACATTATCGATTTTTATTTTTTGAAAATTATCGATTTGGATAAAATTTTTAATAAATTATTGATTAAGTATAAACTATGCCAGTATTTTGCTTGTGGTATAATTTTTTTATCACAACTATATTATAGTAATTGGTCTGACTCGTTCACAATCATAATGTGGTTGTAGATAATACGACCATACAACGATAATATGTGGTGTCTTAACGATTTTATGTTAATTCATTACAATATTTTACTCTGGTCTACAACTATAGTAGAAGTTACCCATAATATGTTGCCTCCGAATTATGCCTAAATTGTGTGTCGTTTTTCTATAACGATGAAAATCGGTTCAAAAGATTTACAGCTTATTTTAATTTAAAAACTATTAGTTTGATTCTGATTCAATTCATCTCATATATATTTATTATTAACGTGTTAAAATTTCAATATAATTTTAAATCGCTTAATAATAATAATAATAATAATAATAATAATAATAATAATAATAATAATAATAATAATAATAATAGTGCATATCTAAAATTTTAAATGGACCAATAATCTTTTTTGTTTTTTTCTATTTTAATAATTTAGCAGTGAATGTTTATAATTTTTAATTATAGTGATAAGAACACTATATACATAAAAATAGTAGTTTTAGCTTTTTATGTTAATAACCTATCCCAATAATAATAATAATAATAATAATAATAATAATAATAAACCGTTTTTTGTGATCAATCATGTTGTGAGTAATTTAATTCTAATTGTCAACACTAATAAATAATTTCTCTTACTTTTATGGCCGGGAACTCATGACCTACAATTTTCTTATTTAATTTTGTATTTAAATCCAGAAACGTTAAGAAATTGTTGCTTAATTTAATACCTTCCACCAATACAAATGACAAATAAGGGTATGTTAAATTTATCATGAAATATGTAACAGCGATAAAGAATAATTTAAAACCAAATTCTTGAACCAAATTTAAAGAAATTATGTATTTGAGTTCAATGAACTTCTGGCAGGTTATCTGTTCTAAGGCAGTTCTTTACTTTTCTAAAAATCATCAGAAATGGGTCAGCAGAAAATGCTATAGTATTCACTGCATGTGTATGACTGCGTTGCTACTTCCTATATGTATATGTTGGAGGATAATACTTGATCCCTAAATGATTTCATTAAAATGAAATGAGAATATTTTTATACTCCCACCACCACCACTAGTGGTAAAATGGGTGCATTAACTTTGTCATTCCTTGTGTAACTCTGTGAAGGAACCATTTCCGACTACATCAAGTATATATTACTTGAATCAAATCAAAATTAGATTCGGCACGCTCACATTCAAAATAATTCACAGAGCTTAATAAAATTTGTTATAGTTATATAGCAAAATCAGTTCCGTATATTAAAAGATATAGACCGATATCTGAGACAACCTTCAAATTCAAGTGAAAAGCTTTTGTAAAACTGTCAATTATAATAAACCAATTAGAATTTATGTCGTATTTACTTCACATGCATTTTGTTGGAGGGTGTTTACGATTCGACTTGGCCGAATATAACACTCTTGTTTTTGTTTAAACTAAATTGTTTATCAACATTATTAAGCAGTTTTTTAATTGTTAATTTTTAAAAAGATTTACCTACATTTTAAGTTAAATATTTTGTATTTTTTTTTTTGCAAAATAATTGTTTATATTTCTAAAGGCGACTGTTCGCTGGGGACTTTATATAAATATTTTGATAAGACTTAATTATGGTTCAACGGACTTTTGTTTTATAATTTTTGAAACGTTTAACTACATTCTAAAGAAAATAATAGTCAATCAAGTTCGGAAATATTATAAGAATGTTTTGAAATTTGCATATAAATCGCATATAATAAATAGTGAAAGAAAAGGGAAGAAGTGGCATGTAAGCGTTTATAGGACATATTTTCGAGAATTTTATACCTCCTGCAATATTTTTGCATCAAATCGAAATCTGAATCGTTTGATTTATACTCGTTTGTCCGTTAAGTTGTGCCCTTAATACCCTTTAGTATATTAAGGGCATAATTCAAAGAGCAAATATGTTAAAAAAATGTCAATAATTTTTGATCTCCAAAACCTTAAATTTGTCTAAAACGGAAACAAACTTTCTGGTAGTAATTTAAATGAAACCAAAAAAGTCTCAAGCTTATGATTCCATACATGTATGTCTAAAGGTATATGTGCGATTAAATAGAACACTTAAGCATAAGAGAGGAAAATTTCTTTAATCCCTATTTTTCTTCAAATTTTCTCCAAAATCCTTATTCTACTAAAAAAAGACTGCAAAAACTTTGGAAGTATTTTCAGATAAACTTCAAACTGATTTAAAATATTTTAAGGTTTTGTTTGGCTGTAAATTTGCTTTGAGTCCTGCTGAACCTCAAAACTCTAAAATTTTGGAAAAATAAAATCAAGTGATAAAAGTGTAAATTTTATGGTTCCAATTTAAAACTTTCGTCTTCCTAATAGTAAAATTCCTTTAAACACTTTTTTTACAAATTGTTGTTAAAGAAAATTTGATTTTTGACCGATAAAATGTCTACTAATTCGTATGAATATTCATATATATAATATGTATCTCTCACTGTGACTAAATGTTGTTTTAGTAGAGAATATTTCTGATTTGCTATAATCTAGTTCTCGTTTGTTTATAGTCAATTATAGCATTATTTAAAATTTACCGGCTTTAAAAGTTGTTGTGTTGTTATACATGATTTGTTTTAATTATTTATTTTATTTTATTTTTATTTTTTTTTGCAAAATCATTGTTTATAAAATATTTAATTTCTTTGTTGTTTTATTTATTTATTATTTATAATATTTTCCCTGAGTCGCGTGCCATAACAATGTGATAATTCTAAAACGTTTCAGACACTACGAAGTATTTTCTGCGACTCAATGTTAAAAAGCTCTATAAAATTTAGATAAAAAATTTAATGATATCATTGTAAAGAATTCAATTCATTTTCACATTAAGTTCTCTCTAACAATCACATTTTTTGTTTTTATTTTGATAATTATAGTAATTCGGAATACAAAATGTAATAACACTTAAAATTAGTGAACTAATTTTATTTAAACTTTTTCTACTTTTAAGTAAATACCATTTTTACTGGCCAATAAAAATGATTGATTATTCCAGATCAAAGGAATTTCAGTTTTATCACAGACAGAAAATCTAAAATTATGCAAAAGGTAGGCCAAACCCACTCGTGTTTGCATTATACCAAAACGCATGCCAATACAATTACGAGGGCCATCACCAAATGCTAAAAATTCAATACCATCACGTTGTTTAGTATTTGTTGAACTAAAACGATCAGGATCAAATTTTTCTGGTTCTGGATATAGATCAGGATCATGGTGCATAGCATAGGCGGGTATAAGAACTGACATATCTTTTTTAATGATATATTTAGGATGACCAGGAACCACATAATCATTAAGTGCTTGACGATTTAAATGGGGAACTATGGTGTATTTGCGAAGAGTCTCTGCAAGAAGACAAATTGTACAATTAATATTAAATTCTAAATCAAAATATAGAGCCCAATTCACCTGATATTACTTGACCCAAATATTGTAAATTATGTATGGTCTCATAGTTAATATGTCTTTGACCATTAAACGCTTCATTTATCTCTTGACGTAATTTATCTTGTATTTCTTGATGTTGAGCCAATTCATATAAAGTAAAACCCATAGTCGAGGAACTGGTCTCAAAACCTCCCAAAAAGAACACAAATGCTTGGGCTGCCATTTCTTCTACACTCAATTTTACCGCTTTCTCGCCTTCCTTGCCATTTTTCAGATCAATTAAAATACTAAGAAAATCATTGCATTGTATATTATTTGCCTCCCTATAGGCTACAGTTTCCTTAACTATGCGCATGAAAAATTGAGTAACATCGTCCAAAACAATTTTCATGTGAAGCTTTTTGGCTAATTCTGGAAAGCCAAATATAAAACCCATTATTAAATTACCATGTCTTCTCTCGGTTAAAGAACGTTTGCCCATCAAACGAAACTCAGCCTTGGGATCTTTTAAACTATTACAATTTATACCAAATGCACAGCTGCCTATAATATCGGTGGTAAAACGTGCCAACAACTCCTTTATCTCTATTATATGATTTTGTTCCGTTAATTGGCTAAATACCACCACAAATTGTTCTGCTACTTGTGTTAGTGTGGGATACATAAATTTCATTTTTCCCGATGTGAAGGTGGGTGAAAGTTTTTGTCTTAAATTTTTCCATTTATTGCCATCCAATAGAAATAAATGTCCTGTCAGAGGATCATCCTTTTCATTGTGAAATAAGCCACGATCGGTGAAATTCGTAAAATCTTTAATTAAAATATTTTTAGCTAATCCCACATCCAACACCAAAACCGATGGCCTTTGAAAGAAATAGAAACCACAAAATGGTCCCGTTTTCTTAAATTGCTCATATATTTCCCTTACACATTGCGCTATATTACGTTCTGTATTAACACCTTTTAAATTACCAGCAAAAAAGTGTGGTTTAGGATGAGGTATGTCCAGATCTTTCCAATAGTTTAGACGCTTTTTTATAAAATATACAACTAGTGAGGCTACAGCGATTAATAGGTAAAGTAATATTGTAGTTAAGGCCATTTATTATATTAATTTCAAAACGATCACTACGAAAGCTTAATGAATACTGAATTTACTCATGGATTTATTGTTCATTTTATAGCAGCAAATACTCAAAATGATATTGATATAGTTTTTGTATACTCATGCCAATCGGGAGAGATAAGATTGGGAGAACAAAATATTAGTTATAGAAGTGAGTCTTTGTAATAGAATATGGATTTTGCATAAGAATATATATTTTTAAGTTGATGTATTATCGTAACATATTATCAATAGAGCGATTTATTTTTTATGTGGAAACTTAAAATTTTTTATACTCTACACCACGATAGTTGGTTGGATTAGTATGCGTTTGGGCTGATGTTTGTAGTATCTAGAAAAAAGCATTTTACACCATTTTACACCATTTACACCGTTTTTTATTAGTTTGAGCTAAAAACGAAGTCTATTAATATTGGTCTAGTGCGGCCCAATATTGCAGGTATTTTCCATACAAATGTCCTCCAGAAATGGGATTTTAAACTCATAAGTATATTTTAAACAAATTTTTCAAAAATATATTTATAAAACACACACTTTAGGAAAATAAACCATTGGCTTTATTTCTTAATGACCTCTAAAATAAAAGAAAGGATCTGCTAAATCGTATGAATGTCAAAATTTATATAAAGTAGTAAAAGATACTGTGTGACTAAATGTTGTTCCAGTAGAGAACAACAAGCTTTTAGAAGACATAAATATAAATATATTTTAAAAAAGTTGAAAGAAAAATGTAGTAGAAATCCACATACAGAGAAGGGGCTACAAATGATTATAATTCCCATACATGGTTCCTTTCGATTTTAAAAAGCCTAAAAAAATCTTAAATAGTTCTGTACTGTAGTGTAAAATGAAGTATGTTAAAAACTTATGCAACCATGAAGCTAGAATTTTTGAAGCATCGGTCCGTTATTTCTCATAGCAATTATATCCATATGACATGTATCTCATACATGAGAGAATCATGGAAATAATATGAATACCTAACTGACTGACAAATCATTAAATCAAATTTTACGTTGGTCGGTAAATATTTTTTAAAGACTACATCATGTGTTAAGTATAATTTTATGATGATTCAAGGTTTTCTCTGTGGGCTAAGGTTTCCTTAACTATCTGCATAAAAAAATGTGTTACATCATCTTTTATTATTTGGAAGTGGAGTTTCTTTTACCAAATTCGAAGCCTGTATAAAATTTACCATGCGAAAGGATCTTATAAACTATTGCAATTTAAGCCATATAATAAGGTGCCTATTATATTAGTTGTTGAACGTACCAATAACTTATTTATCTCATTAATTTGATTCACTTTTATTAGTTGGCTAAATACCTCCACAAATTGTTCAGCAATTTGTGTTACTGTGGGAAACATAAATTTCATTTTTCCCAAAGTGAAAGTGGATAAAAGTTTTTGTCTTCAACAAAAAAGTGCTATCAAAGGATCATTTTTTTTCATTACGATACAAATAAAGATCGGCAAAATTTGAAAAATCTCTTACTGAAATATTTTTAAATAATCCTTAATCATTCAAAATTAATCCAAAACTCAACAGCTGATCTTTGCCTCATTGTTACCTGTTATAAACGATATAATTGGTGACAATGTAATGTAGTAAAAAACATACTATATTTCTTAGATGGTCATTTTGATATTATGAGCAACTGGAGGCAACTGAGATTAGAATCGAAATTTTATTTATTTGAACTTAGATCCATATAGTTCAAGTTCAAAATTTAATCTCTCCTACATTTCTACAAATATTGTGTGAATTTTTCATTGAAATCCGTTTCCGTTCGCTGTATGCTGTTATCGGGCCTGATAACTGATAATACTTATCTCAAAATACATTCGTAAACAAAGTAAATATGAGATTATTTGAAAAATTTTATTAATGCAAAAAAGTGAACTTAAAAAGATTTCAAATTTTATCCACCTTTAAGAAAATACCAGTTTTACTTTCCAATATAAATGATCTCTTATCAAATTCTAAAGGAATTTCAGTTTTATCACAAACTGAAAATTTGAAATTGTGCAAAAGATACGCTAAACCCACTCGTGTTTGCATTAAACCAAAACGCATGCCAATACAATTACGAGGTCCATCACCGAATGATAAGAACTCAACACTATCACGTTGTTTAGTATTATCAGCGTCAAAACGTTCAGGATCGAATGTCTCTGGTTCAGGGTATATATCTGGATCATGATGTATACCATAAGCTGGTATTAGAATCGGCATTCCTTTCTTGATAATATATTTAGGATGACCAGGCACCACATAATCTTTAAGGGCTTGACGATTAAGGTGAGGCACTAGGGTATATTTGCGCAAAGTTTCTGAAAGATTAAATAGAATTTCAGAGATCTTGTTTAAATTCGAGAACAAAAATAATGGTACTTACCTGATATCACTTGTCCCAAATATTGTAAACTGTGTACAGCTTCATAACTAATATGATTTTGATCGTCAAAGGCTTCATTGATTTCTTGACGTAGTCTGTCTTGAAATTTATGATTCAAGGCCAATTCATAGAGAGCAAACGCCATGGTTGCGGAAGAGGTTTCAAATCCAGCCAAAAAGAATACAAAAGTCTGGGCTGCCATTTCTTCTATACTTAATTTGACAGACTTTTCATTTCCTTCACTATTTTTCATATCTATTAAAATGCCTAAAAAATCATTGGCTTTGACATTATTGGACTCTCTATAGGTAACATTTTCCTTAACTATGCGCACAAAGAAATCCGTTATATCGTCAGGCATAACTTTCATGTGGAATTTTTTAGCCAGATCAGGAAACCCCTGAATAAAACTCATTAATATTTTACCATGTCTCTTGGTTTTTAAAGCGCGTCTTCCCATTAAAAGAAACTCAGCCTGTGGGTGTTCCAAACTATTACAGTTTATGCCAAAAGCACAGCGACCAATAATATCAGTGGTAAAACGTCCCAACAATTCCTTAAGTTCTATACTCTGGTCACTTTCTTTCAGTTTAAAAATAATTTCCACTAACTGTTTGGCCACTTGTGTTACTGTGGGATACATTAATTTCATTTTTCCCGATGTGAAGGTGGGTGAAAGTTTTTGTCTTAAATTTTTCCATTTACTGCCATCCAATAGAAATAAATGTCCAGTCAAAGGATCATCTTTTTCATTATGATATAAACCACGATCGGTGAAATTATTAAAATCTTTTATTAAAATATTTTTTACTAATTCCATGTCCAGGACTAAAACGGCGGGTCTTTGGAAAAAATAAAAACCACAAAAGGTCCTGTACCTCTAAATTTATCATACACTTCTTTGACACATGTTGCTATATTGCGTTGTGTATGTAAACCATTTAAATTGCCGGCTATGAAATGGGGTTCAGAATGTGCAATACCCTGATCTTTCCAATAGTTTAAACGTTTTTTCATGATGTATAAAGCCAAAGTGGCTAAAGCGATTAATATGTAGAATAATATTATAGTTAAAGCCATTTCATTTGAGTTTCGTTAAACCGGTACTGATCACTAGAAGTATCAAATGTGAACTAATGGAACTTCATGACTTTGAACGCAGTTTTATTCTAGTTTTTTTATTATTAAAAAAATAGCAAAACAATAAATTCAGTTTGTTTACCGTTTGAGATATAAAGATAAAACGCTTTGTAGTTGATAACTCTAAGAGAATAATGGAATTCACTGTAATCTTTAAATATAAAGTTAATAAGTAAGATAGTTATAGGCAATTAAGCCCAACTATGTAATACACTACATTCTGATTCAGGCATGAAAATTTGAATCATTTCTGGTAGTATTAGATTTTTTGCCTTAATTCTCCGAGTTATAATGCTTCACTCATATACCATCATTATGCTAAATTTTAATTAAGAGATTTATTTCCAAGACAAAAAGTCAAATTGGTTACAGTGTTTCAGAAACAATCGATATACTGTAAGGTTGGGAAAGAATTAATTTTTCTGTGAGTTAAACATTTCTGCACAAAAGTAACTTTTAAAAATGTCATTCAACCTGAATCACTTCCTAAGCCGATTGAACTATGTCCATCCGACAGTTTGGCTGTACATATAAAGATTGTGATCAAACTATATGTTGTGAAGAAATTTTGATAAAATTTGACATGTAGAAGAACTGAAATGGGTTATAAGCGGTTCATTATTATTCAAAGCTCCATGCAGACCTTCCGAATATAAGTGAGTGCACACATCTCTCATATACGTAGGTATTATATTTATTTTGGTCTAAATAAGATAACTCTTTACTGGAATTAATGTTCGAAATTTTACAAAGTTGATCCATAATTTCTCAAGTTTAATGCTCTAGAAACCCAAAAAGGAATTAAACGTTTCTACTTTTCGTAGTCTACTTATTTTGTAGCATATTTTAATGTCAGAATTGACCGAATATAAATTTTTTACCTGATTATTTTTCAGTTTATTTTATAAAATGTATTCAAATGTTAAGTAGATAAGACACGTCTCTTGGGCAAATATACAATAAAATTGTTTGATCAAATAGTTGGGTCATATCAAAAGGAACATTGGTGCGAAGATGAAGTACATATATAGCTAAATTTTATAGGTAAATTTGATTTGAATCCAATTATTTTTAATATTTAATATTTCAGAAAAATTTTCTTTATAAAATTTGAGATTATCGCAGATGTCGGTCTATAATATTTTTCATACTAAGCCGATATTGGAGGTTTCAAGCAGTAAAGTGAAAAAGACTATGACAAATATTCAGGCAAAATGTCAATTAATGAGAGAGAGAAGTGAGAGAGAAGAGAGAGAGAGAGAAAGAGAAAGAGAGAGAGAGAATCCTCCAAACCCTCCAGAGCTAAGACCAGTGTCGAAATATTAGGATCTTGTTAGAATTGAGTTAAAAGGTACAAGAAAAGTGTCCAGAAGTATGTTAGATTTTGAAAGGAGATAAACTACCTGTGACAGAAAACAATATAAAAACGTTAGTAGAAGGTTCTCTTAAAGAGTTTGGAAATTTCTTAAAACTATAAAAATATTTATAAAAATATTTATCTATAAAAATATTTATTTTTGGTAAATTGTAATAAAATTAAATTTTTAAACTGACATTAAGAAATTATTTCAAATCTTACTCTTTACTTGTTTTTTTTACTTAAAATGTTTGTGCACTTGTACGTATAATTAATATTAATTAATTAATTATTATAATACATTTTTTCATTTATAACTTTGTTTTGCATTAAGCAAATTAAATGCTTTTTATAGTAAATTAAAGCTAAACAATGGAATTATAAAGGCGATTTTGTAAAAATGCACATAACTCTCTGTAGTAAATAAATATTTACAGGTTTATTTGAAATTTTTTTTTAAAATAATATAAATTAAGTATCTTAATTTAAATTTTTTGGATTTACTTCATTTTATAAACTATTTTTACACTCAATTGAGAAAAATATATACTTATAGTTTTCGATACTTAACTTTGATTTATTATATTTTCCATAAATATTTATTGCCAAAGCCAAAAGTTTTATAACCCTAATTCATTCCTAAGAATTTCTATATGCAAATTTTTAAGAAAAGTTTTTGTAGAGAATTTTATTTCAGATTTTCTCTTAAATTGAAATTTTTAATTTTGTTTCTTGTTTTTCATGAGAAATTTTCCTAAGAATTAGTTGTTAAATTGTCTTACATGGTCTTTGACACTTTTCTAAATACTTTTTGAAAAGTTTGTTTTTATTGTTGTTTGTTTCTGGCTAAACATCAGATGAAAGATGAACTTGTTTAGACACTTAACAGACACCATTTTTTCGTCTCTATTGAATTCTGAGAAAAAAGTTATAAAGTGAAAATTAAATAAGTTTTGTGTCTAAATTTAGAAACAGGTAGATTTTTTTTGGAACGTTTTTCAAAGAAATTATGATTGAGGTAATTTGAAGCTAAAGTGGGATGAAATGGAAACTTAAAGAAAATACTTAAGTGATTTGAATTTGTAAAAAAAAAATACAAATTTAGATATATTTTCGATTATATTTTTTTATTCTATTCCTTTTATACCCTACATCACCACAAGTGGTTAAGAGAGTATGTTAACTTTGTTATTCCGTGTGTAACGCTGTAAGACCTTATAACGTGTATATGTTCTTTCATCAAATCAAAATCACTCAATTGCTGCTGACAGTATTATAGACATCTTCCAAGTTCAAGCCAACATTTTTCTAAAAACTGTGAATTTCAAATCGATTAGATTGAAAATTTGTTATAATATTATGTTATGTACTCATTCATTAAAATTATCAAAATCGGTTCAGTAGAAAAAAGTTATATTTCAAAAATATAACTAATTTTATAATTCACAAAATGCATTTCTTCACACGCATTATAGTGGAGGATATTGATGATTTGGCATAGCGGAATATGGTATTCTCACTTGTTTAACTTCTTATCAGTTATATCATTTAATAACATTATCAGCATCTCCTTTTTCTGATGTAACATCACTCATAATTTCACATTTTATATATTTCAGCAAATTGGTCATTAAAATTGACACATACTTCATACAAACACATCCACACACACACACACTCATTCAGAAACCTCATATGAAACAATGAAGTTACACGCACAAACATTTTCGTTTCCCTTCTCATTTTTATAATTTTTATTTCTCACGCACTAACACCCTCTCACGTGCTGTGAGTCATACGTGTTCACCAAAAGTTTTCATTAGTGTCAGCAGCAATTGAGTGATGGTTTCGATGGTGTTAATTCGAAATTATTCTTATAAAGTAAAATCAAAAGAGAAATAGCAACAAAGAGAAAAGTAAGAAAGAAAGAAATACGAAGAAAATGGCATAATAAATATGATGTTTCATTATTTCGCATAATACGTGCAGTTTCTGATGGCAATATTTCTGCAAGGGAATTATTAAGATTATAATTTTCAATACATCATGTTCGTTTGCTTTATGATGATTCAAAAAAGGAAAAGGGATGAAGTTGTTTCGGGGCCTAGAAATTATTATTTAAATAAGATTTTATTTAAATATTTTATTTAAATATTATTCATTTAAAAAATTTTAATATCGGGGCGTATGATTAATATAAAATAAAATAAATATAAAATAACATTATTTAATAATAATAATATTATTAAACAGAAATAAATAATTTTAAATTTATGAACATTTGTGATTTTTTTTTTTCAAATTGATTTAGAGGAGCATAAGTTTTTAGCGGTTTTGGGAGCTTCAAAGTAGGTTATATCCGGAAAAAAATATAGAAAAAACAGCAAATAATTACAATAATAATAATAATACCTAACAGTGGGTGTTACATCAGTTCTTCCTGTATGTTGCAGATTTCAGCATAAAAACATGGTACATAATATATATTATACAGGAACGTATACTTAATATTTTTGTTAACTAAAGAAATCAAATATCAGTCATACGTGATTGTGTATTTGTTCATAAATATTTCTAAAAACACACTATTTCGAATTTTAAATGATTTTATTTTCCATCTCATTTGTTTGTTATGCTTTAAATTCACATAATTTATCTCAATTAGGTCATGGAATGCGAAACTATTTTGTGGTGAAAATTTCGCATGTAAAAAATAACAACAAGGTGGTCATATAAAACACATATTAATTAAATATTTATATAGCATTAAACATATCGTTCATTTGCTGCAAGATCGTCATTACTTAAAATTTGCAAGTTTCAAGTTATTATATAGCAATTAATCTGTTCATATATAAATGAATTATAAATGAAAAGTTTGATTTTTCAAGTTATGACGATCTTGCATCAAATGAGTGATACATAATTTATGTTTTAACAGGAGTTCAATTTGTATGGCTGCTTATTAATTAAATTTATTCAATATTATAAAAACTTGTAATTGTAAATGTAAGTGTTTAAATTAAGAACACATATACAAGTGTAATAATTTAAGAGAGTAAAAAATGTTAATAGAATGGAAGGACAGAAAGAAAAACACCGTTGAATGATTTCGGAAAATTGCTTTATATCGATTGATATAGTTATAACGTAAAAACAGATATTTGCTATGACTTTTGTTTAGTGAGAAATGGCAGTATCTTCAGAGAGTCGATCATCTGACATTTGTCTGATATACATTTTTCTATAACTTTTTTAAGAAGAAACTCTTGTGTCAAATTAATCTCCACATTTGTTATAATTTTTTAATTAGTGAAGGTAGAGAGGAGTTTATTTTGGAAAGCACTTAAGAACTTAAGTAGCCATGATAGCCATTTAAGGGTTAAATAAAGAACAAGAAACGAATGTAGTAGATGAGAAATCCAATGCCAACATCTTAATAGCAGAGCAAAGTGTTCGGGTTGAATAAGTAGCAGCAGGAAGATATAAACGAGAGCAACAGGAGGAATAATGCAGAAATGTAAGTGTATGAAAAGTAACAACAGAGAGTGATACACTGGAGTGTGTCTACCAGAAGATAGATCACAAATAGAAGAAGCGAGTATGTTAGAATATTCGAATAAGCAAGCAAAACAGTGACAACGTATATACAGACCAATGAAAACACCAATACAATGAAGAGTTAAAAAAAAGGTTTGATCAAACAAACGTTATCGGTTCCAACTAACTGCAGGAAAAGTGCAATAAAAGCAGTTGGTTTATGTTTATAAAAATGAAAGCAAACTGACAATCAGTCTCTTCTTTCTTTCATTGATTTGGTCTTGTATATTAAAATTTTTCGGTTGGTGATCAACGTGGAAAATAGCTATTAAATAAAGAAAGTAAAAAGACAGAGCAATGTTAGGGTTGAATAGATAACGTAGGGTGTACTAGTTTAAAATCAATAATATTCACTTCAAAAAGGTTTACAATTTAACTAAAGTTTGTTAGGAATCATTCTGCTCGGGGTTATAACCCACCATAAAATCCGGTTCCGGAATTTTTTCTAATAGCATTTTTTAACATCACATATTATACTAATATCTCCATGTCCTTCCATCTCATTTCAGTTTTATGCAATTCAATTTTTTAATTAAAAATATTTCAAGTTCATTGGTTCAACTTTTTCATTTCAGTATAAATATTTCTTTAATCTCCCTATAAAGAGAATGAATTGCAATTAGTTTTTTTCTCCAATAACTTGATGCTGGTCATGCATTATTTTTCCTAAAAATTTTATCTCTTTCTTTTGGATTTAATTTTTAAGAGTTTTTTTCATATTCATGTTGCAGAATAAGATAACAAATCCAAGGAAAATCTGTTATTATAGTTCAAGTGGAAAATATCATGTACAAGTACGTGACAATGAGCTTAAACATGCCCTCATTTTCTGGTCCTTTTGTTGACTGCTTTAGAAGAGAATTCTAAAACACGCCAACAAACAAATAAATACTTTTTTTGAGGTTATTAAGCATCTATCTCTCGGGTTTATTGGTACCTTAAGGGTATAAACACGGAAAAAGTTGTTACTTTTGTTTTATTATTTTAGTTATGGTTGATTTGGTTTTGGCACAAATCGAAATTTATTTGTTTGCCAAACTCTGGTAAAAGTTATGAGTGCAATAAATTATATTTTAAACTTAATCGCCAGAATATGAAATTATTAAAAATACACTTATTAAAAAAGTGCTTTAAAATCACTTAAATGAAATGTTTTCGTTTTTAATATTTTACTACCACCACTTTTAAGTGTACTGTTCGTACACTTTCTGAGTCAATTGAATGATATCCGTTCATCTGGCTGAATGGCTGGCTGAATATTCATGCAATCTAGTGAACTAAAAGCAGATCGCAGTTTAAAAGATATCATGATAAAACTTGACATGTATCACTATATTTGACCAAGAACAACGCCGATACAAATGTTCCTTGGGGGTTTAAGGTCATATAAGCCCTAAATAAAAACCGTTTTGTACCAAGTTTGGCGCAAATAATTCTAATAATATTCTAAAGTGATGTGCCAAATTATGTGAGGATTGGGTCATTATTTTTTATAGGTATTATACAACCCTCCTAAAAATATCACCTTGAAGAGCTTAAATTTCAGAATATGTTGGTATTGTGATAGGAATTTATCAAATTAGAATAAACATAAACAGAAATTGATGTACGAAATTTCACGAGGGTCGGTTCATCATTTCCTCTAGCTCCCGAATAAACCATCCAAAACAAATACATCCAGAATAATCACACACAAATATTAGTATCGTAATAAAATACTGCTCGTTAAGAATAAATTGGAAAATAATTTTTTACGAGGGTCGTTCATTAATAGTCGGGCTTGACCGAATGTAATAGGTCTTTTAAAGTTGCCATTTCGTTTGTAGGGCCAATAAGAAGTTATCACCTAAAACCATCAATAATGGTGCAAAACAATTTAGAATAAAATAATTGAACAAACATGCTAAAAATTGCGCATGCAATCGGATACCAACCCCCTGCTCTATCACAAAATTATGTAGTCTATAATTATTTGATTTTATTGCTTCATTTCATAAAGTAAAATCATGTTACTTCGTGCCCTATCTAAAATTTGTCCGTTCATAGGGCTTACTTTGTTCATTAGTCTTATTCTACCTGACAAATCTTAAGAAGTTGGCTTTAAATGTCTCAAAGATATATTCTATTAAAAACTTTCGTTTGTTAGGGGCAACATTTCCCTTTGCCCTATTCAAAAATTTAAAAGCGTTATTCATATACTAAATTTAGAGAGCTTTCCAGTTTAGTTATGGAGATAATATTAAGTGTTTCGTTAGTATGGGAGATACACATGGATATGCTCTAATCAAAAGTTTTTTAATGCGTACACGTCTCACTTAAAACAATATCTGTTTGCCAAATTTCATGAAAATGGAATCAGCCATTGTTCATGTTCAAAACAAAGTTGTTTCAGATATCGGGGTTTTGAACGTTTTAAGTAGGAAACTTTTAGGGCAATAACACATACTTCTTCCAAAATTCATTAAGTTTGGTTCGTTAGTTTGGATGTGAGGCAGCTCTGCAGAATCTTACATACCCTCCCCCAGAAATGCGTCATAAAGTTAGTTGTATTTTTGCCAATAATTTTTTTCTACTGAACCGATTTCGATAGGTTTTGGAATGGTAATAAATATTAGGGGAAATTTTCATTCTAATTCTTCGATTTATAATTAACAATTTTACGAAAGTTCATCGCTTGAACTTAGTGGTTGCATCACATATTGGTTTATATCCAAAAATCAGCTCAAATGGCATAGATCTTTTAAAATGCTAAAATGTTATAGGGTATTATGCAATCGGTATTAACGAACTACGTCTTCTACTCTTATTTGTTTCCCAACAAATTCATTTCCCAGTACTTGTTGTTGGGTTTTTTTGGAAAACATTTTTTATTTTTGTATTCAGTGATTTTAGAGTGTAATTTTTTGGAATTATGAATTTATAACAAAATTTTTAGAGCTGAAAAAATTGCTAAATTATAAAAATATAAATTTTAACAGATTGAAAGTACTAAATCCAATTTAAATTTTATATAAATAAAAATAACCATGACTTTAATGTTAAAATGTGTTTAAGAAATTCCGGAAATGCAGTATTTCGTACGAAATGTATGTTTGCTATTAACACAACACAAACACTGACACATACAAATGATTGTGTTTAAAATTATTTATTTTGATAAAAAATCTTGATACTTTATATTCATTTCTTGTAAATTCACTGCCATTCGTGAATACAGTGAAATAAAATGAAAAAGTTTGATAATAAACTTTATACAGAGATGATTCTTAAAACACTTTGGCTAAAATTAAAATCAGTAAAATATTTAAGTACAAAATGAAAACTTAAAATATTCGCTTTGTTTTAATAAAGTGCCCTAATTCCATTTTTGGGTACAGTGAAATAATTTTTTCACGAACATTAAAAAACGCTCTCTTGGTTGATTTCTGTAAAATTTTATTCAAATTCGATTACAACACTAAAAGTTAAAGATTATTTTCCAAAATAAAGATTCAGAAACAAAGTGGGTTACCTCGGACAAAATATTTTTTTTCATACCTAACAACTTAAATTAACCAAAAAAGTACCAAAGTTATAATAGCAGTTACGAAAAATACGACCCTCGTATAATTTGGTACTCTGTTTTCTGTATTATTGATTATTATTTATGTGAAATGTATGGATTTTTAAATGATATTCTGAAGGGTATAATGGGAGCTGTAATACCGACCGAGCATCCTAAAATTTTGAACATCGATTCCTATTTGAATATATTTTTATTTAAACATATATTTGAGAATATATGATATTTATGCACTTCAAAGAAATATTCGGAACTGGAGGAAGTATGGTAACAACGAAAATGTTTCGAATATTGTCAGTTCTTTTTGTTAAAAATTTCCTTAAAATCGTTTTTTACTCCATTCCGATGATCTTTTGTACAGGGGACTAAGTAAAATAACGTACCTAATGTCTTGGCAATGGTATGGTGTATCATTCTAAAGGACTTATCTACAAGTCAGAAAGAGTTGCCACCTAGCATGGAATGAATCTCCACGATTAACAATGTTCTTCAACACTACACCAGAAACAAGAATGGCGTTGTTTCTAGGAAGCGACAAATGACAGAGCCATTATCCTAGAACCTGCTACAACAAACTAATCAACTGTTTTGTAGGAACATTAACTGATTCCAGAAACTTAAAACAAAACAAAGAATCAAAGCGGAAAGGCGCAAACTCAACTGCAGCAGAAAGTAAAGGAGTATTGGAAAAATCCTTTAAATCGTTTTATTGTTCTTTAATAGAAGAAAATCCTACGTGCCAAATTACAGCCATTAGTATTTTGTTTGCAAATTTTACAAAGAGAGCTTTACTGTGGCATTGTAGATGGATGTAAGAAATTGTCACAGACCCAAACCCATCGGTTCAATATAAAAAATATACATATACATTATCTGATACATTCAATAAATTTAGAGAAATTGTTTTCAAAATGTATTCAGTCTTGCATATGGGTCGTAATTTTCTATAATTATCTCTATCAAGAATATATGTTCATGATTGACAATATCTTTCTCGGAATAGAAAGAAAAAGAAGATATACTTCCATAAATACTAAAATTTAAAAAAAATTTCCATTGGTTTCAAAAATATCGATCTCATTTCAACTTTGGTCAATATTTCCAACAATTTAGCAAAATTTAAAATCATTGTAGCACTTATGCTTGTGAAGGAGCTTTAGTTTTTCAGACTATGGCATTCGCTCTTTAAGTAAAAGTTTTTTAATAAATTCGGCCCCTAATTTTTTGCCTCCGTATCAACATTTTTGGGAACTTCAAAGACATTAGATCAAATTTCACTGTGAGATTTCCTTCAGGAATCGAGGTATAATCATATAAAATATAGAATTAGTTTTCTGGCCCAATATCTATAATTTACACAAGTGTTTCGATAATGTAAGTTGTGGATGGTACCAGATTTTCGACACAAACAATGTATTCGTAATTCTTGCTTGTTTTTCAAAATTTTTATATTTTTCTGGTAAATTTTCTTGCAAGTTTAGCATCACCAATTCCAGTTACTTTACGCTTGGTTTAATATTTTTAAGTAAACTTGTTAATAATTATGTTTTTTTCTGAAAATAATTTTCATTAAATGTATCCAAATATTTTTTGATGAATTATCTTGTTTTTAGAGCAAATTCGTTGATACATTTCCAAAAGAAATGGAAAACTATGCCAGATGTTTTTGCCTCAAACCTAAATCGAAAAAACAAAAACAAAAAATAAAAATACGAGGGAGGAAAACTTAAATCAAATGAAAATAAACTTTTAAGCCAATTAATTTGTTATTGTTAACTGACTGTTAACCTTCTTCCAGCTGCCGCTTACAAATCAACAAAACGGAAATGGAAAACAACTTGTAACAAACATCAATATGATAATGAGCTCCACTTGTGCTTTGGCTATGGGTGTGAAAGTGAGGGAGCGAGTGGAAAAGAAAGTTCTTGTAACCAATATAAATTTACTCATTTGACGTATTGAAATCTCATCATCATCAATAAGTGAAAACATTTTTGTTTATTTAGCTTTAAATCCTCCATATACGATATGTTATCAAGGATTTGTAAAATAGAAGGATTCTTTTTAAGGAATGTTAATAACAATCATTGTATATTCCAACTCCTTTTCATAGCAGAAAAACCGAAAATACCAAATCTTATTAATCATTTAAGATTTTCGTTAAAAATAGTGATTGATTGTTGAAATTTTCTAACTGGAAAAAAGTGAAAAAAGCAATAAGAAAAAAAAAAGTAAAAAAAGCAACAAATAAAATCAGAATACGGTGAAAGAAATGTAAAAATATATTATTTGTTTTGGAAACTTGGCCCTAAAATAAATAATACATTTGAATTCAACAAATAAATACATCAACAGCGGAAACGAAAAAATAAAGAGAGGAAATAAAAGGAAGGGGAACAACAAACTGTTGCTCAACCATATTGGGATAAAATTTAACATGATTTTAGGGGTTAAAATAAAATTCGGTTCACCATTTGACAAATAATGAAAATGGATGCTAACTAAATTGGCTTTTCCATTTAAGATCAATACAAATTCCGTTCTAGTTCGGTTTTAGTTCATGTCTTGTTCAGTTCTATTTTGGTTTTAGTTTAGTTCTGGTTCAGTTCTAGTTCAGTTCAAGTTCAGTTCTGGTTCAGTTCTAGTTCAGTTCTACTTCAGTTCTAGTTCAGTTCTAGTTCAGTTCTAGTTCTGTTCTAGTTCGGTTTTAGTTCGGTTCTAGTTCATTTCTTGTTCAGTTCTATTTCGGTTCTAGTTCAGTTCTGGTTCAGTTTTAGTTCAGTTCAAGTTCAGTTCTAGTTCAGTTCTAGTTCAGTTCTACTTCAGTTCTAGTTCAGTTCTCGTTCAGTTCTAGTTCAGTTTTACTTCAGTTCTAGTTCAGTTCTAGTTCTGTTCTAGTTCGGTTTTAGTTCGGTTCTAGTTCATGTCTTGTTCAGTTCTATTTCGGTTCTAGTTCAGATCTAGTTCAATTATAGTTTAGATCTAGTTCAGTTCTAGTACAGTTCTAGTTCAGTTCTAGTTCAGTTTTAGTTCAGTTCTGGTTCAGTTCTAGTTCAGTTCTAGTTCAGTTCTAGTTCTGTTCTAGTTCGGTTTTAGTTCGGTTCTAGTTCATTTCTTGTTCAGTTCTATTTCGGTTCTAGTTCAGTTCTGGTTCAGTTTTAGTTCAGTTCAAGTTCAGTTCTAGTTCAGTTCTAGTTCAGTTCTACTTCAGTTCTAGTTCAGTTCTCGTTCAGTTCTAGTTCAGTTTTACTTCAGTTCTAGTTCAGTTCTAGTTCTGTTCTAGTTCGGTTTTAGTTCGGTTCTAGTTCATGTCTTGTTCAGTTCTATTTCGGTTCTAGTTCAGATCTAGTTCAATTATAGTTTAGATCTAGTTCAGTTCTAGTACAGTTCTAGTTCAGTTCTAGTTCAGTTTTAGTTCAGTTCTGGTTCAGTTCTAGTTCAGATCTAGTTCAATTATAGTTCAGATGTAGTTCAGTTCAAGTACAGTTATAGTTCAGTTCTAGTTCAGACCTAATTCAGACCTAATTCAGTTCTATTTCAGTTCCTGTTCAGTGTATGTTCATCTCTAGTTTAGATTTAGTTCAGTTCTGGTTAATATCTTTTTTTTTAGGGTTAATTTGTGTTCGTTACAGCTAAATATTCAATTTTGCGTTGTTTCTTTTTTTTGTCTTTACTTAAAAACGCTCAATACAAAAGTTAAAGTTTAACTTTGAAATCCCAAAATGAACACCAATTACGGCAAGAAAGCCCATGATTGATTTATGTTGTTGAATTACAAAACAAATAATAAATGACTTTCAATAACAAAACAATTAATTATTTTTAACAAACAATATTTAGTTAAATTTAGTAATAAACAGAAACCTCCATAAAATTTACTTTGTAAAAATACCAAAATAAATTGTGTTTAATGTTAATTTTATTGCAAATATTTTAACTAAATGTCTTCCTGATTTGTCTACTTCAGCCGTAGAAAAATTGCGAATAATTTATTTTTATTATTTTCCTATGACATCACCTTTACATGTGTGCAAAGGACCTTTTCTAAATAAACCATATTTTATTCTGATGGAAAACATGAGGAAATAAATTTACTGCGTAAACTAATTTCATTTTATAAGAAAAAACCTCTTCAAGCTAAGAATCCTTTTAATATATAGAAGATTATATATCTTTCTGGTTTCCATTTCATGTAAACAGAGTTTTAATTGTTTTATTAAATAAAGTTATTTCCAGAGGAGGACTCCTTAAAATATATTAGTTTTATCCTATATTAATCTTAATTTTACTAAATGTTATTACAATACCCATGTATGTGTGTGATTAATGGGTTTTGAAAGTGATATTTGGAAGGACTTGAAAGACCGATGCTCATATAATTTGGCACAACGTTTTAGAATATCATAACATATTTTTTCCTCTAAAATTTGGTTTAAATCGTTTTAAATTAACGAAATATATAAGCTAAAACACCATTCAGGGGGAGTTTTGTATGGGGCCTATATTAAATAATTTACTTATAATTTCAATAGGCATCGTCCTTGAACAAAAATAAAAGTACGTGTCAGATTTCATTAAGTACGTCTTCAAAAGTGCGACCTGTACTTTGCGAAAAAAATTTATATGAAACGATTTTGAAAGAACTTCTAAGTCGAACGGTATATTTTAAAGTGGTGGAAAGACTATTTTTTGTCCATTACAAACATCTTCACAAACGCATTGAAGGTATAATTTTCTCCACTAGAATCGAAGTAGAATTTGAAAAGGAATCGGAACTTGAAATTGAACTAAAATTGAACTGGAACATAAACTGAAATTAATGTAAACCTTTTTAAAGCCCTTCAGGCTATTTTGTCTTTATTTAATTTATCTAATGTCAATATCCGTTTTTATATCATTTTTACTTAAAAAAGAGCATTTGTCTTCATTTACAAATAAATTTAACTGTAATTAAAAAGTATAAAATATTTCAGTATTCTTAAGCCTTTAAATGTACTTTTGTTGGTGATACAACCATAAAATAACCTTAAATTTGGGTTGTTTATTTAATGTTTAAGTGTAAATAACAAATTTTTTTTTCAAATGTCTGAATAAAATTTTCAACAACTTAATCAGATTAAAAAGAAAACAAAAATACAAACAAAGAAAACAAATAATTTCCCCAAAAATATTACAGTTAAAGGGAAAGAAATAGAAAAATATGGTCACTTTAAAGGACTCTAATTGTCTGCATTGAAAATGAAAGGAGTATTTCTTTTTACTTATATTTGCTTTTCTTTTGATATTTTTGTGTTATTGACCAACTTTTTTCTAAAGAACTTTAAAAAGAATTGTAAAATTAAATTCTTCTTTGTATTATTCTGAGGTTTTCTAATATCTCTTATGTCTTTTTCATTTCATATTATTGGATTTTCTTTACCTTTATTATGGATTTTCCTTTTCTTTTTTTACTTTTACCTTTAAACAGTATAATCGAAAACTCTAACTGCTTATTCGTGACTGGATACCGCAATCTGCCTGAATTTCATGAACTCGAAAAGAAATTTTTCGTGTCGCATATAAATTACGAAGTACAGTACTTTCAAAATTGTCTTTTAATTGTTCTGTGTCTTTTCAACCGCTGTAGAGACATCAAGCAAAAAAAAAAAAAAACGCTGAGATGTTTTCAAATTAAATTAGTTATCAAGGGACAAACAAGACGAAGAACAAAACTAAAACTAAACTAGAACTGAACTAGAACTGAACTAGAACTCAACTAGAACTAAACTAGAACTAAACTAGAAGTGAACTAGAACTGAACTAGAATTGAACTGGAACTGAACTAGAACTGAACTAGAACTGAACTGGAACTGAACTAGAACTGAACTAGAATTGAACTGGAACTGAACTAGAACTAAACAAGAAGTGAACTAGAACTGAACTAGAATTGAACTAGAACTGAACTAGAACTGAACTAGAACTCAACTAGAACTAAACTAGAAGTGAACTAGAACTGAACTAGAACAAAACTAGAACTGAACGATAAATGAACCAGAACTGAACTAAGACAAAACTGGAACTGCACTTCAAACTGTGTTTGTTTAAGTTTTATTTATTTGCTTTATTATAAAAAAAGAAAAATTTAATCTCCTTAGAGTAGGAAGAGTATTTTAGGATTTTAACATTATCACTTTTTTGTTTGCAAATGCTGTTTGCTCTTTTTACTATTTTAGTTATAAAAATTGTTTCGTTGGTCTTTATTTTTGGTAGAATGTAGAAGGGATATAAAAATAAAAATTATTTTATACCAAAACAGAAAAAATATTTCAGAAAATACAATGGAAATTTAAGTGGTTGTGGTTTTCACATTTCAAGCAAAAAAATATATAAAACCAGTAAACATACAAATAAACTAATAATCCTTACAAACGAACCCCTTGATTCTGTTAAGAATTGAAATAAAATAAATGAAAAAAGAACTAAAATAAAACTTTGTAAAAATTTAAGTAGAAAAGCAAATTCCCCGAAATGCATTTTTATTCTTTCTCTCTGAAGCCACTACATGGCAGCGCGATTATTATCATTGTAATGTTGCACATTTTCATTATTTTTGGTTTTTCCTTTTCCGGTTTATTGTCATGGTTCAGGGCCGCACACAGCATGAATGTTTCTTTATTTTTTTTTTTCATATTGGAAGAAAAGCAATTGTTGGCTGCAATTATTTCTTCATTGTCAGAAATTGCATCCGCCACTCAATGAATGACGACTATTGGTACTCTTGCAGCTGTGTGATGTGATTTAAGCTAAAAGTATTTTTGAAGTTCATTGTTGTTTGCAATTGCTGTCCTAATAACAATTGCAATGTTAAGGGAATAAAGCTATTTCTCCATTGTGATTTTTGCTGATCGAAAGTATTTAATATTAAATTTTTTTTTATGGTGCTTTTGCTTGTTCTTGAGGATTAATGTTATAAATTAAGTTATTTATAGGAAATAGTAAATATTTTCTAAAATATTTGATTACAAAAAAGATGAAAACTAATATTAAATTATTTTTATCAAGTATTCGCCTAAAAGTATGCTCAATTTATTGTGATTTTCAAAGCCAAATCATTGTTTCCCTGTTCAGCAAACAGGAAATATTTTAGTCTCTCATCGTCAACATCGCGTTTATTTCTGTGTACAAGATCTTAAAATTTTAATTAAATAACGAAAATTCATTTTTATATTAAAAAGAATTTGGAAAGGAAAGAAAAAAAAGGAAAATTAATATTTTCCCTCTATAAAATCAATATTTCAACAAATAAGAATATTATATTCGGCTATGCCGAATCGTTAATACCCTCCACCACAAATACGTGTGAAGAAAATAAATTATGTATCGGACTTACACATTCATATATACACTCGCAGAAGTACTATATATACAAAAATTTTCGTAAATATTACGTAGGAAAACTTAATATGCCATTAAATTCGGCATAATTTACTTTACTTTTTACTGTTACTTTTTTCACTAAACCGATTTTGTTAATTATTGGAATGGCAATGAAGTATATATAACCTAATTGTATGGCAAAATTACATTCTATTTTGTTGAACTATAATTGACAATTTTACTAATATTCTCAAGGCAAGATTTTACTGGTTTGTACAGAAATCTTCTCAGGACTATAATAAATCCGCAGCCAATTTTCATAGAGCTCTGTCTTTAATCTCTGAATGTGGGCGTCCCAGCAACAAACAGACGGACGGACAAAGCTAAGACGACTCTGATTTTGATTTGATGCAAGAATGTTTTTAACATTATGATACCTTCTAAGCGTTACATACGAAATGACAAAGTTACTAGTATCCTCTTTAACACTTGAGATTGCGGAGGGTGCAAAAAAGGGTGATTTGTTTTGCTTTAAAAGAAATAAGAAACAATTTAAAATTTAAATAACTTAAGATGTAAAATACATTTCTCGGAAAGGATGCGTGCTGCTAAATGAAAGGAAAAACAAACAGAAATATTAATTATGTAATAGAAACTGTTGCCAAAAAAAAATTGTTTAATTTCTATAGAGATTTTCTAAAATTATTTCTTACATCAACCTAAAATAAAAAGGAATGTAAAATACATGAATTTTATTAGTTTTAGTAAGGAAAATTTTAGATTTTTTTTTAATAATAATTTATTTAGTAAAGTCAAAAATAGCTAGAATAATGGATTGTATTTTAATAATAATTAATATTAAATCTTATAATTATTAATTCTTTATAGTTATTTTATTTTTAAACTTAAAGCATTTTTTTCATCAAACGAAAATAGCACTCAACTTTTAATTTATTTTTAATGTTAATTTGTGATCAGTTTAATAAGCAAAGAAAATAAATATTTAAATGTTAAATTTACTGGAAGGGGATTTAGATAAATCTTTAAGTGAAACTTTATCTATATCAAAGATAATAACACAGTGGATAATTGATATTTGATATTGTTTATTAAGTATACGTTAAGATACTTCATTTGTCGAAATCTAAATAATTTTTAAATGTTGTTGAATCTTATTGAAATTTTACATGATTAGAGTTTTTGTTTGTGTTTTTGAGTTGATTAAGAGGAATACAAGTGTTCATGTAGTCGAAAGTGTACTCGGTGTCCTTGTGCCAGAAATAAATCAATAAACTGAGACAAAAAAATATTTTTAAATTTCTATTAAAGATACGTTTGTTACCTCTAATAGAGAAATAAATTTTTAATCTATTTCTACTCATGCTTTTTTCAGTCATTTTAAGTAAAGAGGTCCTAAAAATGTTTTATTCTATCAAAAATAACTAAATTTGGCCAGAGGAATCCTAGTTTAACTTTTGTTTTATACAAAATATACATTTCATACTCACGAATTATGTATCAATGAAAACGACCGAACTGGAGTATTTCGTACTTTTAATAAAATTTATTTTTAAAATTTAATGAAATGAAAACGATTAATGTCACTTACCTGAAATTTCATTATGATGTATAAGAAATAGGAAACAGGAAATACCCAAACAATGTTTATTTTTATTTTTTCTTGCTTCACATAGACCAACTTTAGAAAGGGATTGTGGGAAGGTCTATGTGTCGACTTCTTACAAGTTAAGTTTACATCCAAAACTTCTTTCTGTAAATGAAATAATGTTGTTGTTGTAATATCCCGAAAGTTTGATTTTTTTAATTTAAAAATACTAAAAAACAACAAAAGTGAAAATGGTTTAACAATTTCTTTCAAATAAAATATCTCTGAAACTATTAGGTATGACCTTTATAATTCGACGAGATTTACAAAGTCTACTCACTTTTAAAAATTTATTAAGTTTCAATTTTTAATGAATTTTTGCAAATTTTCAAAATTTTTTCAAACCAAAGATAACAAATTTGGATGATAATTGAATACGCTTTTGACCTTATAGGCACTTGTACTCTTTTATGTTATCGAGGAAATACATCAGTTCTAACCACTTAAAAATGTATTAAGAATTATTTTGAAAAGGAATTATTTTGAAAAGGATGAATATGTACTCAGTGATGTGACACAATAATTCATAAGGCTGATTTTTTCTTTTGAAAAAATTTTGTAACTTTGGACCGTTGAAGATATTTAAATAAAGTAGATGAGGGGTGTTCAAATATATTTTGAGGATTGCTGGTCAATTGGATAATGGGTAATCAAGCAATGTTGATCCACCTGGTAATGTTGATTTTTTAAAATCCTTTCAAATTTTATCGATTAACAAAACAAATCATAATAAAATTTGGAAAGCAAATTTCTTTTAGAAAACTCAGTTTTCAACTCATATACCTTAAAAGAGTCTATAGCTTATGAAGACTTTGAAGTGGAAATCAAATTTAAGACAGACAATAAAATATCACAATTTGGTGTTATTCAGAAAATAGTGGAAGGGTCCTAAAAATGAGATGGATATATGATTGGGACTAAAGGGTCTTTTAAGTAATAGAATTATATCTAATAAGATCTAGAAGAAATTTAAGGACACTTTAATGATTACTATTCAATTTGGATTTGTAAATAGAGTCCGGAAGAAATTTGTAAGAATTTAGGGTATAAAATCAATAATTGTGGCAAAAGGATCATAAAACTTTTTATATTTTTTTCAGTACACTTTTCGATTTGAATATAAAATATTCTACTATTATAGACAACAAATACAACGAACTAGTCTTAACAAGATCGAACATATATTCACGTCTAAAACCAGCATATCATACGTTCCGGCATAAAACTGAAACTAAAAATGAAGAGAAGAGAAACAGTGCTGAAATAGCCAGGAAATTATAAACTAGAACAGATCAGAAAAAAAAAACGCATGTATGGAGAAAGGAAATAAAATCATAAATAACCTGCAAAGGAAAGAGTTGGATGAACTCAAAATAAAAACAACTTTGTAAAGATAATGGGATTTTTTATTCAAAGCAACATTAGTGAATTCATAATTCCAGTTTCGCAAAATCCAAAAAACCAGATTGTTTAAATGAAATCATCTATCTGCCTTTCGCTGGAACTTTAAATTTTTAACTAACTTTTAATATAATTTTTCTTTTGGCTTTTCAATAGCTTGTGGCTGATTTACAAGAAGATCCTTTTAAAATAGAACTGTTTTATTAAGAAAATAATGTCAAGTATTATCGTTCGCAACCCTGATAAGAAGCGAAAATAATAATAATAATAATAATAATAATAATAATAATAATAATAATAATAATAATAATAATAATAATTTTAATAATTATAATAATAAATAAAAAATAAAACTTTTTTTAGACTCATAGTTTTTGACAGCCCAAAGGTATACTTTAATTATTAACAAAAATCAATTATTAATAAAAATCTTAAATATGAAACACTTTTACATGTCATGTTTTTTTTCATATTTCAAGATTTCACTTTAAAAACACTCATTATATAAGGCAGATTTCATGATATTGTTTTCACTTTAATACGAAAAGTTTTCTGCGGAAAATATTGATATTATAATCCACAACATTATCGAAGAAACGTCAACCTCGAGTTATGTCTTACAACTGATTGTTGCAAGAATATCATTGATTCGTTTTTATAAAAAGTTTTAATTTCCACACATACTTTAAAAACTGCATGGCACCAATTGGTACTTTGCAATTCCGACCGCCTTAGAGTATGCTTAATTTTTCACTTTTAATTTCATTTAAAAATATGCTACAGTTATTTTTTTTTATTTTTTGCTAACTTTCAAGAAAACTCTTGATTAAGGCATTTTTTCATAAACTAACAAACAAGGCACAAACCATAAAATTGGCAATTAAGATTTGAAGTTCATTAAGGTGAATTTCACCACAAAAACTTAAACCATTTCGACTAGTGCTTTGGGTTATTCCCCTTAACTGGTTGTGGTTAAAGAAGTCATTTACCAAAGTGGTGGACAATTGTGGTCAGAAATGTTTGAAATACTAGAATTGAAGAAAAAAAAAGAAGAAATTCATTTAATTGGCTTAAATCTGTAGCATTTAATTGGTGAAAAAAAATCATTTTTTATTTATTTAAAATATCAGATTTTCTTATAAGATTAATGTGAAAAGTTTTGATTGTTGTTCGTTTTTTATTTTGAAATAAATTTTTAATATTTTTTTGAAGCTAAAAAAACAAACCAGAATGAAAAACTAATTTCTATGTAAATTATGGAAAAATTCTAGAAAAACAGCAAATTAAGTTTCTTGAAAATGCGCGGAAATTGATGCAAAACTTTTAGAAAACAATTTATCAATGAAGAAACCACAAGGACATTAAAGTCAAAAGGGAAACCTAAAAAAGTTTATAAATATTCAGATTAAAATAACCAATAGACCGCAATTCATAACTTATTAAATCCAAAACATAAACTTTAATTTATATTATTAGCCTTTTTGCTTTATTATATTTTCTTTTGGAATTAACACCCAAATGGCCTTAAGCTACAATTAGGAAATTTTGTTAAAAAGTCACTAACTAAATAAAACTCATTATCATTAAGCAAAATAAGTTTTATTTATGTTCTCACTACCAAATTATGTGCATATACACACACACTTGTTATCCCCAAACAAAAAAAAAACTTAAATGTTTTATTAAAAAAAACACTTAAATAAATAAATTAAATTAAATTAAATTAAATTAAATTAAATTAAATTTAATCTCTTACGAGATTTAAAAATAAAATAAAAACAAAATTTGTTAAATTGAATTTAATTATTATAAACTTCACACATTAAAAGTGGCTCAAAACACAGTTTGTTGTATTTATTTGTAGCATACTTTTTAATGTTTTAAACAAACAAAAAACTATAGCATACATTGAGGCTGCAAAATAGTTTTTACTTTAACTGAAGCAGTCAGTTTTGTGGTGAATGAAAAAATAAAAAAATAAAATTTAATATAAAAAATAAACGTTATAATTTATTTTTTTTAAGTAAAGTTTTAAATTACAAATAATGATGAGTGTTAATAATAATTATACTATCAAAGTTAAAAAAGTTGTTAAAAATAAACCATTTAATCAGACAGCGATTATTTGAAGAAAATCAATCAATAATCAAAAGATTTCTTTAAAAATTTAGATTTCTTTTAAAATTTATCGAAAAATTTCCTTGTAGAGAAAAGTTATCTAAAATTTTCTTCTAGAGAATATTTATCAAATTTTTTCTTTATACAGAAAATTTATCAAATATTTTCTTTATACAGATAATTAATCGAAAATATTCTTAATAGAGAAAATTTATCGAAAATTTTCATTTTAGAGAAAATTTATCGAAAATTTTCATTTTAGAGAAAATTTATCGAAAATTTTCATTTTAGAGAAAATTTATCGAAAATTTTCATTTTAGAGAAAATTTATCGAAAATTTTCATTTTAGAGAAAATTTATCGAAAATTTTCTTTTTAGAGAAAATTTATCGAAAATTTTCTTTTTAGAGAAAATTTATCGAAAATTTTCTTTTTACAGAAAATTTATCGAACATTTTCTTTTTAGAGAAAATTTATTGAAAATTTTCTTTTTAGAGAAAATTATCGAAAATTTTCTTTTTATAGAAAATTTATCAAAAATTTTCTTTTTAGAGAAAATTATTCAAAAATTTTCTTTTTAGAGAAAATTTATCTTTTTAGAGAAAATTTATCGAAAATTTTCTTTTTAGAGAAAATTTATCGAAAATTTTATTTTTAGAGAAAATTTATCGAAAGTTTTATTTTTATATAAAATTTATCGAAAATTTTTGTTCTTTATTTATCGAAAATTTTCTTTTTAGAGAAAATTTATCGATCATTTTCTTTTTAGAGAAAATTTATCGAACATTTTTTTTAGAGAAAATTTTATTTTTATAGAAAAAATTTATCGAAAATTTTCTTTTTAGAGAAAATTTATTTCAAATTTATCGAAAATTTTCATTTTAGAGAAAATTTATCGAAAATTTTCATTTTAGAGAAAATTCATCGAAAATTTTACTTTTAAAGAAAATTATCGAAAATTTTCCTTTTAGAGAAAATTTATCGAGAATTTTCCTTCTAGAGAAAACATTTATCGAAAATTTTTCTTTTAGAGAAAATTTATCGAATATTTTCTTTTTAGAGAAAATTTATCGAAAATTTTCTTTTTATAGAAAATTTATCGAACATTTTCTTTTTAGGGAAAATTTATCGAAAATTTTCCTTTTAGAGAAAATTATCGAAAATTTTCCTTTTAGAGAAAATTAATAGATAATTTTCCTTTTAGAGAAAATTTATCGAAAATTTTCTTTTTAGAGAAAATTTATCGAAATTGATCTTTTTTCACTAAAATGATTATTGTGCCATTCGGCGGGTAAAATTGCATTTCGAAAGAAAAGGTTATAAAGTACTGAACAGAAAAATATCAATGAAATTGTGAAAAAATGTTGACAAAATTCAAAAATAGATAGTTTTTATTATTCAGATCAAAATATTTTTTAACATAATTTTGGTTTCTTCTATTCCAAATGGGCTGGAGAACACTTCAGCTCTAATCGTTTCCTAAAAAATAACGGAATTGAAAAAGACGATTTTGACACTTTAATTTTAGATTTTATTTTTTCTTAAAATTTGAAAAAGTTCAGTTATTGTTTATAAATTATTGTAAATTTATTTTTTTATCTCTATTAATTTTATATTTCCTCTTTTTTTTCCTTAAACTCTACTTTTATTAACATTCTCGGAAAAATAAGAATATTATAATAAATCTTTAGAGTTCTGTTTTTATTTATTTTCAAATTAAATATTTAAACTTTCTTAATGAAAATGTCGTTTATCAAAAATTTCTACATTTAGATTTTATTCTGTTGCATATAAATACTTAGATTTACACTACAGTGTCTGCATAAAAAAAAACACGCAAAATATTATGGTTATGTATGCATGCATGTATGTAGAAGGTATGTGTGTATGTATGTATGTATGTATGTTGTAATTATGAGAAAAAACTTTTTCTTGCCAAGAAAAATGTCCTTTTGTGGTAACAACAAAAAAATCCCACAAGACATTCAAATGAACAGCAAAAATTAAAAAATAAAAAATCTTTTTAAAGAGACTTTTGGGACTAAATTGTTGTAACTTTTGTGTTTAGACAGTTGTTGATGAAATAAAGACCAGTAAGTGTTTAAAATTAAATATATAAATATGTATTATTGCGTCTGTCTTTCCGTCTGTCTGTCTGTTGTTGGCACGCTATAAATGACAGTGCTCTGCGAAATTTGGCTGAAATGTTTGTAATCAACTATTTATAATCACCAAAATCTTTTCTTTATATTAAAAAATATAGACCGAGGAAAATTCTAAGTTCCAGCAAAAAATTTCTATAAAATTATCAATTAAAAATCAAAAAATTTTAATAAGGTTTTGGCATAATTTAATGTTATATGAACTTCATTATCATTTCAAAAATTACCAAAATCGGTTCAGTAGAAAAAAGTTATAACAAATTAATGACTCATTAAATGTTTCTGTGTTGTGTTTAGGAAAAACTGTTATACATTTTATACGTTTCAGAGTTTATATATGAGTGTGTATGTACGAAACATAAAACATTCGGCATAGCTAAATATGACAATCTAACTTGTTTTAGAAATAAAATTAGTCGTATTCCAAATGTTTGCGTGTCTTTTCTGAGCATATTTATTTCTGTCCTCTAAGTGTATGTGTGCTTCCGTGCAAGTACAAATGTTTTGTTGACACACTTTTTTATCAGTATGGGTTTTTATGGGGAATATGGTTAAATGACACCACAACTACTAGTAAATTAAAAGTTTAGTTGCAGGTGATAACATAATACGTGATTTAAATAAAACTTTAACGCATTTCAACGTTTTCATATAAAATCGCTTTTTTACTTTTTATCTTTTTTAGAAAATATAATTTCCTTGATAAATTTTTTTATTAAGAAATGAAAAACGCAATTTTACTTAAAAAAGATTTGCATTCTTAAAAACTAAAGTGAAACAAAAATTATTTATTGAACAGAGACGGAATTTCTTAGTTTTTTATGTGATTGAAATTATAATTAATTTTGGTTCCTTTACTTGTCTTCAACATTTCTTTGAGCATTAGCAATGTAACGCATAATTTTTCGTTATCCAATATGCTGCAACAATATATGATTACAAAATTTGAGTCCATGTTTTTAAACATGCATTAGTCCGAGAACTGGGCTAACAGGGCGTTTTTCCTATCAGATGTTTTGGGAGCTTTAAAATTTCTAAAAACATCATGTTGATCATTCGATCTACCTGAACCAGGTTTTCTATCAACGGATGAATATTGTCTGCGTTATATTAGATCCAAGTTGGCTCTTGTTGAATTTCATAATTTCGGTACACACTTCTTTCTGATCACTGAGTTTAATCAGATTAACAAACTTGATAACAAATCCAATAATATTCTCGTTGAAAATTTTAGTGTAAAACGTGTATTAAGAATTTTTCCATCTCATTTCATGTATGTGTAAAACGATTGCAGCTTAGTTTAGAATCCAATCTAAACTAAGTTTTTTCTATTAAAATTTTGCTCATATTATTCTTTTCGAAACCCAGTTGCGTATGATTAATATATTATTAAAAATAACTTTTACTTATGCATCATACTATTTAAATTCGCTTTAAACTTTCACTGCTACATTTCGTCACCTTTTTGACTTCCTTCGCCTTAACGTATGCAACAATAACTTTTCCAAACCGGAATTTTATGTCTTCAGCCACCGGAAGTTAACTATAGTTTTGTTATGCAAAATCTAACAAAGAAATCTGTGCAAACAAAATGTGAAGGTGGGAAAAAGACAGTAACTTGAAAAATATAGCATAAAATGTGAAATAAGTAAAAATTATAAAATTTTATATAAATCATATTAAAACTCATAACTACATGTGATGAGATGATGATATGCAAGGATAATATGAAATGGGAAACTTTCTTCTGTTAAAAAGGGTGAAAATAAAATACAGAAAAAGAAGGGTAAGAAATGAAATCGCATAAATAAACAAAAATATAAAAATATGAACAGAGCCATTATTTGAAACCATTTTCAGTTATTTGATTCAAAAAGGAAATTAAATATTTCGCAATTACCACCATTCCGTTTTTTTATAAAATCCTTTATATATTTTGTCCATTTTTTATTGACACGTTTCTCTTTTTTCCAAAAACTGTTTTTATTTACTCCATTTTCCTTATTTTTTCAACAGCTTCTCATTAAAGTCACGTTTCTTTTGTGCTGGACAAATTATAATTGCATTTTCTAAATTTTACACTCAATTTAATCCCCAAACAAATTCTTTTATAAACAAATTTATATTGAAATAAAATTTTACCAATTTTCCATCTTATTACCCCTGGAGTTCTTTTTTTTGGGTATTTCGGTTACATAACATGCGATTAATGAAAGTGAAATTTTAATTGGTTTTTAATCTCAACAGACAGTTCTTAAAAATGAATTTCTTTTAAAAATTCACAACAAAGTTATTTTATAAAAAATCCTTTTGAAAAATTTTCAACAGGAAACAACAGGAGGTGAGTTGAAATTTTTGTTAAGAAAATTAATTTCTGCTCAGATTAAAATAACGCAATTAAAAGTAAATTAAAACAAAAAAGGATGTATTTAAATCTTAAAGTTTAAAAATTATAGAAAAAATGTTCCTTATAAAGAACTATAAAATTTTCTTTAAAGTGAAATTTCGCAGATAAATTATAGAAAATTTTTTTACAAATTTTTCTATATGATTTTTTTATTAAGAAATTTTACAGATTTTTTTTTAAATAAAAAATATGGGGAATTTTCATTATAAAGAAATTTTTAGAAAAAATATTTTTCTACAAAGAAATTAGTTTTTACCCAGTGTGCTTTGCTGCATAAAAACGGTCCTCAGCCCCAGATATCGAAAGAAATTTTACAAATCCCGACGTGAATTAAAATAAATATGCAACGGGCATATCGCCAATCCTTCTAACACTGTCCATTCTAAAACTTTATTAAATGTTTGCATTGCAATAGGGAACCACCTTCTTTGATTCAAACCGTCCTATATTTTGTCCAGCAAAACTGTTTCCTTGCGAAAGTGATTTGCTCCAAAATTGAGAACTGTTGTTAATATAACTTTGTATGGGGGAAAGCCCTCTCCTTAGTTTCATCCATTCTTTATTTTGTGTAATAAAACAGATCCCTGAGACATTGTTATTGGCCAACTTTTTGCTATTATAGTTCTCTAGATATAAAGAAATTTCTATAGAAAAATTTTCTTTTATTGTGAAAGAATTCTTTTTATAAAGAAATTTTTATGAAAATAGAAAATTTTCCTTATGAAAAAATTTCTATAGAAAAATTTTTTATAAAGACATTTCTATAGAACATTTTCTTTGTCAAGAAATTTTTATAGAAAATTTTCTTTATAAAGCAATTTCTATGGAAAATTTTTTTATAAAGAAATTTTTGTTAGAAAAATTTCTTTATAAAGAATTTTTTTAGAAATTTCTATAGAAAAAATTGTTTACAAAGACATTTCTATAGAACATTTTCTTTGTAAAGAAATTTCTATGAAAAATTTTCTTAATAAAGAAGTTTATTTTAGAAAAATTTCTTTATAAAGAAATTTTTAGAAAGCTTTTTAGAAAATTTTTATATTGAGAATTTTTTAAACAAGCAAATTTCTATTAAATAACAATTTAACTTATATTATTAAATCGTTAAAGTTAAGAAAATAAGGTGAATGAAATAACAAAATGGCGATTATCATGAAATTCAAATGTAAACAACAAACTCAATTAATTATCGTTCTTAAGTGCATAAATATATAAATATAAATACACACAATCATGGATTAAGGCCTTTTCATAAAAAACTACAAAATAAAATTCATTAATTTCAGCCCGAAATTTCTACGTATTTTTATGTGTGTGTTTTCGTTTTTTTTTGCTGTTAATATGTGACTAATAAGTATCTTGTCAATTTGATTGAGAACACAAAAATTTCACCAAATTAGAACATTATCATCAATGTGTGAATGATTGAATGAACAAATGACTGACTGGCTGACAAGTTGTCTGTTGAGCTAAAATCGTGTTTGTGTGTATTTGTGCATTAAGTCTATTAATTTTAATATTATTTTGCCTTTTTTCCTCGTCATCCTTTAAATAAATCTCATTAAATCTTTATTATTTAGTTGACGTTGTTGTTGTTATAGTTCGGCTTATATCTTGGCAGGATTTCACAATCACACATTTATGCTGATATAAGTGTCATTATTGGCATTAAATGTTCAAAGTCTAAATAAACAATTCTTACATTTAGATTTTAGAAATTAATTGTTAAATAAAGATTATTATTACGTTAAATGCCAAAACAGCCTTATTGGCGACTAAAATAAATAAATTGCGCAATAATGTTATCTTTAATAAGGGAGGTGAAGGGGAAAATTAAAGACGTAAAATGTAGAGAAATTTCAAAAGCTTAAATCGTTCGATAGCCAAAAGGCATGCAGACGACTGGGATTAAAATTTTTATTTGATTTTTAATTAAGTTTTAAAATTAATATTTTGATTGTTCTAATTAAAGCTGATAAAAATAAAATAAGTTTGTGTGACTTAACCCTTTTTGATTTCATGGTTTTAATTTAAAAAAGGAAATTTTGTTTTCAAGGTTTATTTTAAGAAAGAAATTTAGGAAATTTTCTATATGAATGTTTTTTTCTGAATTATCTTTATAAAAAAAATTTTATCAAAATTTTCTGTATAATGAAAATCTTTTTTGAAAATTTTTATGTAAAGAAAGTGTTATCAAAATTTCTATATAAGGAAAATTTATTAAAAATTTCAAGAACATTTTGAGATTATTTAAAATACTAAATATACGGAAATTTTTATATAGAGAACAAATTTTCCTTATTATACCCTACACCACTAAAGGTGGTCGAGGTATAATGCGTTTGTGCTGATGTTAGTAACGATGTATGTCAGTCTGTCTGTCATTATGATATCAGTCCATTGCTTCTCATAGTTCCTATACGAGACCCTCTCTTTGAAGGAGTATTGATAAGTCATGAGTAGTGATAATTTGTCAAATTAATTTTGTTGAAATTATATAGGCATTTTCTATATTTAGAAAATTTCGACATTTTCTTCTTCTTCTTCAAAAAAAAAAAAAAAAAAAAAAAATCAATATTTTTTTTAGTTAAGAATTTTTTTTTTAATTTTCTTTAAAAAAATGTTTCAAAATTTTCTTTATTAAAAAGTCTATAAAAAGAAAAATGTATTGAAAGTTATAATTTAAAATATACTTAATATTTAGATTTTCCTTTTCGTTAATGCATTTTTACAATTTCCATTATTATTATCAATAGATCAATTTATAACATTAAAAACTTGAATCCTCCAAATATACTTCTCTTACAAATACATTAAAATCATATTGTTTGAGTTAATGTCATGACTTTTGCATTACAATTATTTTCCCAACAAATGCAAATTTCTGTAGAAATTAAATCGTAGCAAAACTAAAGTAAACAGAATTACAAAATGAATTCAGTTAAATGAAAATACAATTAGAACTATACACACTCACAACCACAACCATGAATATGTACTCAAACACACATACACTCTCAGATGCATAAACTCACATATACAAAGAGTATTTGCAATAATCTAACCACATACAACATCTTGTTTTGAACCAAGAACCAAGAAAACTATGCTAATTTTTATAGAACAACCCAAATCGAATAATGGGAAAGAGAGTAGAAGAGGAAGAAGATTATAAATCAGTTAATACAACAAGATGTTGCTGGTAGTTAACTAACAATTATTTACATGAAATAGAAATTAGTAAATACAGATTTAATAATGGAAACAGGTGTAATATTGTGTCTGTAATTGAAAAAAGATTTAAAATTTTTAATGAAAAATTTTAAATAAAATAAAATTATTGTTAACAGGTCTCAATTTTGAAGATATTTTTATAAAAGTCTAGACCGACTATGATTATTTCGGTGCAAGGCCGAAGCATACTAGAATATGTGATGGTCGGTTTATTATTTCTCATAGCCCCCATAGAAATACTTCCTCAAAAATGGTCTTTTAGTTTATAAAGGTGCTAAATGAATACTTTAATACAATTAAGCACAAGGAAGCTTTTTTTATCAAAATTTCTGAGAGATAGGTCCATAAACAACCACATTTTCCATACAGGATACTATAAGGAGAATCACTTAAAAGTACATAACTCTCCAAAAAATGTGTTATTGTAAAAAAATGTGTACGATTGAAATATTGAAAATTAGTTCTAAATTTTACGACGATTGATCTATAATTTCCCAATAGGTCCCATATCAGACCCACTGCGAAATAACATGTAAAACTAAACAAATTTCACATAAATGTTGGTATTTTGACAATTTCATCATAAGAATAAATCACAGAATCAAAAATCTGTTAGAGTTGGTCCTTAATTGCTCTTGGGTATCATATTGCGGCCCAAGACCAATTAAATAATCTCTAAACCCACTTTCTTAATTGTTTTGTAATAAAATTCGGCAACAGGAATAAAATTTCAGTCTTTCCAGTATTAAATTAGATAAGCATATATTCAAAATAATATTGCATACTTTAAGGGGCATATTTTATATAAAATAATTGTTTTATTTAATTGCAAAATCTTTATGCTTTAATTATTCCAATAAAAACCAAATATAAAATCCTTAAAATCTTGTCAGTTGTAAAAAGCATAAAATGTTTAAATTATGTTTCAGATAAACTTTAACAGGTGTCTTTAAATGTTTAACATATTTGTTGTGATAAAAATTTTCTATTTTGAAATAACTCTTGTTATGTTATGTTAAATCTTTGAACAGCTCTTTTTCTGTTAAACACCTGTTTTCTCTTTTCAGGCCGTTATCATTAGTTTATTTTTAAGGATTTAATGTTATTAACATTGAATTAAAAATAAACAACATTGAAAAATATCCCAAAACATTTCAAAGATTTAATGAATGAATATTTTGTTGAATTTTAGTGGAATTTTTAGTGTTTCGCGTTACTTTAAAGCGTTCAAGTCGTATGTAATTGAACATAATCTTTTACGAGATTAAAAAAGGAAAAATGGAAAATTAAACGTGTAACGAATCTTAATTTGATGTTTAACATGTTTACAGAATAACGAGTGTTTTTGAAACTTTCGTTGAAGCCTATTGAAGTATGAGTGATATTATTAACATTTAATACAAAAATATCAATAATACGCCTCAGTGAGTGGTATATTAATGAAAATGTCGAAAAAAAGGTGTAAGAGCGAAAATTTTTGAATCGAAAAGTTAAAAATTTTATGACGTATGAGTGATATTGTATAAAAAATTGAAAATATTAAGTATACGTTGAATTCATTACATTGTAGTGTAAATATAAAGAAAAATATAATTATTAAATAAAAAAAATCGAAATTTCATAATTCCAATTAATAATTATATGTTTGAAAAATATTTGAGTAAAAAAAGTAGTTATAATAATTATTATAATGATAATAAAAATAATTCTAATAAATAAAGTTAAATTTTGAAAATATTTTTAATAATTAAATTTTAAGATATTAAAAATCAAATAATAAATAAATTAATTAAAATAAGTGTATAAAGATAAGTGTTAAAAAATAATAATTGTTAAAGCTGAATATAAAGGATATATATAAAAAATTAATATTTATGTACTCAAAGGTTGCAAAATAACTGCAAAAATATTCCACGTAAGTAAATTTTAGAGATATTCAAAAAATTGTTGAAGTCAAATATGAATCCCATACTTAAAACAAAATATATCAATGATTCAGTATCCTGGTCCTGGGTATATAAAAAGATATATTAGAAGATGTAAACCGATATCTGAGGCCACCTCTAAGTTCCAGAGAAGAATTTTTGTAAAACCGTTAATTACAAATCTGTAAATTAAAATAAGATTTTTATAATTATCATTCCAAAAATTATCAAAATTGGTTCGGTAGGAAAAAATTATGGCTAAAATATATTAGAGCTCATAAAGTGTTGTATTTAAGAAAAACGTTTATATATTATATACTTTTGATAAGCCGATAAACAGGCAGACGGACATAGCTAATCGACTCATTTTATGGGGTCTGAGATCCTTCTTAGAGTTATAGTTACACACGAAACGACAAAGTAAATATTACCCTCTTCATCACTTGCGCTAGTGAAGGGTATACAATGCATTTAAGATAAAATAAATATGCTTTTTTTAATATTTGTCTGCCATAAAATCAACAATACATTACGTATGAGTAATAAAATTTTAATTTATGATTTTATTATTCATACGTACATTAAACTTTTTAATAACAACAAAAAACAATAATGAAGGGAAAAAACGTAAAGATAAGAACAAATTTAAAAGTTGTAATCTGTAATTTCTTTTATTTTTCTTTATTTTCCTTCTTTCTCTCGTTCGTTCTTACACTACTTTTTAATGTACATAATTACTCATTATAAAGATAAGGGTGGTCTATAAAGGACTATAAAACAAGTGATTAAAATTGTAAAAAGAGAGAGAAAAAAAATTATATTAAATTAGCGAATTGTATTCAATGACAATTCAATTAATATTAAGAGAAAAATTATGAACAAACAAATTAATTTATGTGAAACAAAATAATTAACGGATTGATTGAAATGATACAATGAGAAATAAGCGAAAATGTAATTAATGACATAAAGTTGTTGACAAACATAAATGAAGAGAAACAATTTTCCATATTTTTGATTGTTTAATTCTCATTTCATTATAAATCAAAATTGAGGTTAAAATTTCAAAAATAACTGAAATAAAAGATTATTTGCCTTTAATTTGACATTGTTTCACAAGGTAATAATTTATAAATTAATTTCACAAAAGTGAGGTTATTTATTATCGCCAATAATATCTATTTTTTTTCAATCATTAAGCAATTTATTGTGTGTTTCAATATGTTACACCTGTTCGGATAAAACAAACTTATTTTAGTCCATGTTTCAGTTAAGATTTTACTTCAGATTTTAGTTCGGGCCCTAGTTCGGATTCTAATTCAGACTCCATTTCAGAACTTAATTTCGATTTGAGTTAAGATTCCAGTTCATATTCTCGTTTTGATTCTAGTTTAGATTGAAGTTCAGATTCCAGTTCAGGCTTTCGTTGGGATCATATTTCTGATTTCAATGTAAATTCTGATTCAATTTAAAGATCAGACTCTAGTTCAGATTTGAATTCAGATTGCAGTTCAGATTCCCGTTTAGGTTCTAGTTCAGGTACCAGTTCAGTTTCGAGTTCAAAATCTAGTTCAGTTTAAAATTTAGATTTTAACAAAGATTCTAATACGAAATTCAGTTCGAACTCCAGTTCGGATCCAAGTTCAGATAATAGTTCAGTTTATAGTTCAGATTCCGGTTCAAACGCCAATTGAGTTCTCAATTTAAATTCTGTATTACACTCTATTTCAGATTGCTGTCTAGAGTTTAATTCAGATTATTGTTCACATTCCAGTTCAGAATATAGTTCAGATTTCAGTTTAAAATTTAGCTCAGATTACAGTTGAGACTTAAGTTTAGATTATAGTTTAGGTTCGAGTTCAGAATGAACCGCTTAGATTCTAATTCAGATTTTAGTTCATATTCAAGTAGAGCTTTTATTTAAGTTTTTAAAAATCATGTCCTATTTTAGAATCTGGCTCATTCTTATTTCAGATTATACTTCCGATTCTACTCTGTACTCCATATCAGATTAAATGCAAGATTTTATTTAAAATTCTGGTTCAGATTTTATTTCAGTCGGGCTTACTCTCTTAGATGCTCACACCGTTTAAATGATGAGCAAGCAAGGTGGGTCAATTTGTAAATTAAAGGTGTGTGTAACAGCATTCCTTTTTATATCACGCAATGTGTAGCGTACACATTGAAAATTATCTTAATTTATGGTTTTTGTACCCTACACTATGGCATATCCCGTTTGTCATTTCATAGGCTTGTATCACAAAGAGAATCAGAATGGTCTATCTATTTTTGGCACAATTATGATCCATATGTGCTTGAGGGATATATATGATATATAATTTTTATATATACCGTTTATTCTTATTGAAAAAAATTGCTGTTGTTGAGGGTTTTTGATACACATACTTATATACAATTTAAACAAATGTCACAATCCATTAAGCAAATAAAATTTTTCAAATGATTTAAATTATTTATGTTAAATCAAAAAAGACAAAAAGGAAAATAATAATTTACATAAAATTTACAATAATTGAAGTGTTAAAAACCACAAATAAACAAAAAACTAATTAAAGGCAATAATTAAACAAAAAAGTAATAATGATATATTGAACTGTATGGAATCTTAAATACCCTCCATAACATACACACATGTTAAAAGTAAAGGAAAACATAAAATAACTTATCATAATAAAATTTGTGGACCTTATAAGGGTCCGTCTACAAACTGGGTCACTTCGGTTCATAAAAATATTTAAAACGATTCAGATTCCTTATATCTAAATATATTTTAATGATTCTGCTAGTACAGAACCACATAAAATCGCAAAGCTGAATTAAAAAAAATTCATGCCTTTTTCAAAGCTTGATATGTTCCTCAACGTTAAGAATTAACAATTTTATCAATTTTATAAGTATTTGCAACTAAATATCTCCTAAAATATAGTACATAGCCTACGCATACGACGAGCTTTTGTACGTCTCTACTAGCAGAATCCAATCATATAAGATCTTTCTATAGATATAAAGAATCAGGATCTTTTTTAATATTATGACCCGAGGTGACCAACTTTTTACCCTGTGAACCGACCCCGATAGCTCCACCAGGTCCAAACTCCAAACTGCTACTTTCTCTGCGTGAAATTGTTATTGAAATCGGACTAACCGTTCGCAAGTTATGGATTTATTATCATTTCACTGTTCATTTGAAAAGTGGGTGGTGGATTACAGTTTTCTATCTGGTCAGGAGCGAAGTTGGTAACCCTTCAAAGTTTGTCACATCGGTAATGTTGATTTTTAAAAAATTCGTAAAAAATTGGCTCCATGAATTAGAAAATAATTTTAGATTGTTCTCTTTACATATCCAGCTGTATGATAAAGATTACTGAAAGATTATTTTAAAAATTATAAATTTTTCCTTTCGAAATTGATGATCTTTGAATAGAGCTTGTGAACAGATCTTTAAGCACATTTTAGACTAATTTTAGTTTCATTGAATTTTGTCCTTCTTTTGAAAAAAAATAAAAATTATAAAAATCAGCTCAAAAGTATCTCAGCTCTAACCATATTAATTTTTGTTAAAATATCTCCAATAGTGCTTTCATAACCATTAATGATCAAAATTTCACGTGAAGAGTATTTAATTTTAAAACAAATGATTAAATGATTATGATAAATAATCACGAGTCTTTATGAATTTAAATGTTACAGCTGCTTAAATAAGTACAATTATTATTTTTTTTTCTTTGTTTTTCGTGGAATTACAAGAACAAAAGTTAAAACTCAATATTATTCAACTGATAAAAACAACAAAAAATTTTTATGTAAACTATTTTTATATCCTTAAACCATAATTTGTTGCAAAAAGTTGTGGTCTTTTTTGTTTATAATTTTTAATGGTTTTTAAGTGCATAAAATAATGCGGGAGATGCAAAAATAATAATAATAATAATAATAATAATAATAATAATAATAATAATAATAAAATAAAAAATAAATAATTTTAAATTTTAAAAATAGAAATACGAAACATTGATTATAACTGTTTTATTCCAAAAGTGGTTTCGTTATTATACATTTGTGCTGACATTTGTGTCATACAGTAAAAATGATGTCACGTCCATCTCTAAATATACCGTTAATTTCATAACTACTTTCAGAGTAGATTTAACGATGACCATTCATCTGTCTGTCCATGTAAATGTTGTTAACACTCCACAGGTTGCAATTTTGAAGCAAATTTGATGAAATTTGTTACATATTACTTTTAGAGACCAAATTTGTTGAAATTTTTTGAAATGCGTTCGGTCCAATATTTCAAGTACCACCCGTACAAATGTAAAATATAAAACAATTTCAACGAAGTTTGTCAAAAATAAATCCTATGATGTTTTAAAGCGATGTACTAAATTATGCGTAGGTTGTTGTATTTCTTCCCATAGGCCCCATACAATCCTCTTTCCACATATCACTTTAAAGGCCAAAAATTTCAACTATATGAAAAAAATGTTAATGTCGTAATATGGTTTTGATTATTTTTAAATATGGTTGTGGTAACCATAATCAAGAGGCAACATAGTGGTTTAGTAAAATGGTTATAGCTTAACCACAATATTTTGAGATAAACAAACAGATTATGGTTGCACTGCCACTAAATATGGTTGTCTAAAATCAAATATGTTAATGTTAATGAAAATTGACACATACATGTAGTATACCATAATACGATTATAAGAAAACAAAATATGGTTGCTAAACAACCATATTATGGTTATGAACGCTGACACACCCATTTTTTACTATAATATTTTTTATTTTTTAATATATGTTGTTTATTAATTATTTTCCATTTATTAACCCTCAGAACCGTTGCCAACATTTAAGATGATAAACTGAAATAAAAAATCCCCATATTGAACTCTTAAAAAAAATCATTATGGGGATGTTTTTATTTAGAGAGATGATGGGGATCATAAAGACAGTTGACATTTTTCAAAAAAAATTCTTGGAAATATACATTTGCCACTAATTTGTTACCAAATTTGACATCAAAGTAAGTAGGTTTTATTCATAAGACTTCAAAATGTGTCCTCTCATTTTTGGCCTGACTTGGAATCCTGCCACTATTATAAACAAGTCCTTAAGTGGTACAAGAGCAGTGAAGAGATTTTCTGCTCTTGTTAAAAGAGAACTGAAGTGCACAAAAAACGTACCCAGGAGTGAGGTAGACTTTTGACGTAAATAGACTACCAAATGTTTCAGAAATTACGAAATCAAAAGAAATATATCCTTTTGAAACCTCTCCGAACCGTTGTATGCTGATTTTTTTACTCTACACCACAGATTATCTGATCAAATTATTTCGGAAATCAGTACTGGCCCACCTGAAATAAAAGTTAAAGTTTTATGAAAAAAAATGTTCATACTTTAGCCTTAAGGAAATATTGTCCTTTTTGCATTATTGCATACATATTTTTACTTTAATTTTCAACAAAACTATGTAAAAATTTACGAGTCTTGAGATATTTAAAATTTATTGTTTAATTCTTTTCGAAAAGTTAAATTATAGAAAATAACTGTGTTAACAGGACAAGGAAACCAAAATGCCAGGACACATCTTAAGCAATAAATAAAGAGATTTTTTTAAAGGAATTAAAAAATAACATTACGAACAAGAATCATAATAATAAAAAAATAAATAAAGTTCTTTTTATAAGAAAATGGTTAAAAAAGAATTTGTCTATTAAGAAGTTTTTAGGGAGGAAAATTTTGTTGTCAAAAAATGAAAAAAGAGAAATTAAAATGATAATAAGGAAAATATTAAATCAAGAGTAAGAGGGAAAAAGGAAGTAACATAATTATAATATTTAATAAAAAAACAAGGCCAAAAACTAAGAAAGAACTTTATTGAAGATAACAGCAGAGCATTAATGAGGTTCAATGACTTAGACTTTATTAAGCGTTTAATCTTTGAAAAATAAGAAAAAAAACTTATTTTAATGACTTGAGTATTTTTGTTAAATGAGGTTTAAATATTTTTTAAATTATCTCATATCTCTCATAAATGCCTAAAATTCCTAAATGAAATATACAGAAGAAGAAACTAAGGAGTGAGATCGAAAAATTTTTAACATACATAAATGTTAATAAACTTACAATTTTTTTAATTGATTGAAATTAGTAATACAATTTATAAAAGAAACATTGGTTTACTCACAAGTGATGAAATTTTGAAACTTTTTCGAAAAACTTTTCATTAACATTTTTTAGTGTTTTTTGTCACTTTGCTCAAACATATTGTCCATCTCCGTTTAAAGCATACCACACTTGTGAACATCCTTTTTGGTGCTCTTCAATTCTCTCTTAATAAAAACCCAATATATCTCCACTGATTTTAGGTCCGGGCAGTTTTAAGGATTTGTCTCTCTTGGCACAATTTCCACATTACTGTTATTGTGCCACTTCCGGTCTAAATCAGCATAGTAAACTACCACAAATAAGTGAAGTCTTATGAATGGATGTTGTCTTCTTTGTAAACATTCCTTGATAAGAATTTCGATATTTGTAGAGTCCTTTGTAACAAATGATTTGCTTCTATTACCGCAACTGCATTCTGTTTGACATAACAAGGACTTTTGGGTCTTAAACTTTTCTTCTATCTTCCCTCGAGCATCTATTTCATCGAGATTTTTCACAGGAAATTAAGAAAAATCTGGCAGAACAAACGCTTCGCCATTCATTATGCAGCAGAAATAATTTTAAGAGAACTAGATTTCGTGCTAAACTTTTAGCCTCTAAATTTTTGCAGCGTGCCTGTCAGGAACTTTTTGAGTCTTGTATGTTTTTAACTCTTTATTAACTTTTTCTTTTCGTATTAAAGAGTTGCTTGGGAGCTCTTTTTAAAATGCGTTCTATTTTGTGGCTTTAAAAGCATCATGTGGATCATTGCATCTATAAAGTTTGAAGGCAAACCTTTGAATGTTTGCGCAATTTTTTGTAGGATCAAGTTTAGTTTTGCTGAAAATATTTATTAATTTTAGTACGCCCTTTTTCCTGGTCACTCAATTCAATCAGATTAACTCGATCAAAAAAGTATCAAATAATATTTGGGTTAGAAGTTTTAATGAAAAATGTATGTTAAGAATTTTTCGATCACATTTCTTATATTTCTCCATATAATTAATTTTACATTTGCAATTTCTATATTCGTTTCTTTTATATCATTTAAACCCTTTTCTCTCTATAATAAATTTTTATTATTTAAAATTCATTGTAGTTTTAATAGATTTATTTATTATTTAATATATGTTTTATTGACTTAGTTTTTCATTTCAGTACCTCTGCTGTTTTATTTTATTATTCTTTTTTTTTCAATAAAAAATTCTTATTATTTTTATGCCCCTGAGTTTCGCACAAAACCAATATTGAATTTACAAAACCGCATAAATTTCATCTTGTTGGCAAAAAGCAGTCATGCTGAGCAAATAATATTTGCTCACACGTTGGCCACGTTTGGTAAAATGACTGAAAATAGTGAATACAACAATAAAATGTGTAAATAACAAAATTTGTTTACTAAAAGGTATTTATATTGGAATATCATGAGAAGGCTGGCGTTTTGATGGAACTGTGGCTAGAAAATTACAATTATTTGTAGTGATTTTACAATAATGTAGTGTAATCATATATTTATATTTACAAATGATGTGATAGCAATAAATAGCGAAAAGGACACAGTGGAGCAGAAGCGGCTTTTCTTCATCTATCTGCCATAGTCGCTGTCCTTCTATAATTACCCACTTCGGCTTTTTAAAATATCGAAAAAATTAATATATGAATTGTGATAAAAAAATTCGGTATGAAGATTGTGCTTGTTAATTTCTATTCTTAAATGTGTAGGTTATCTATTATAATTTCAGAGATATTCAAATTCAAATAATTGTAAGTCCATTTTTATTCCTTACACAACCATAGGTGGTTGGGCTATTTTGCATTGTAACAGGCAGAAAACATTGTACTACCACCACTTTTAAGTATACCCTTCAACTTTGGATCACTTCCTGAGTCGATTGAATTATAACCCGGATTGCTGTCCATGTAAAACTTTTTCGTAAAACACTGATCGCAGTTTTGAAGATATCTTAATAAAATTTGACAAGTGCTATTATTTTTGCCCAAGGATGATGACTATTTAAATATCTCATGATCGGTCCATTATTTCATAAAGGCCCCATACGAAGTTGTTAGTTGTTACTTCATAAAATTCCTAATCATAAAACGATTTTAACCAAATTTTGCGAAAATAAATCTTATTGTACCTGTAAACGATTTCCATATTATACGAGGATCGGACCATTATTTCTCATAGGTCCCATACAACTCCTCTTTCAATAAATCACTTTAAATGACTTACATCTCACATATACGTCTGTATTGTAATAACAATTGGCCAAATCAAGATAAATATAAGAAATCGATATGCAAAAGTTTACGAGGGTATGTCCATAATTTCTTTCAGCTTCCATATAATGTTCACAGAAAATATCATCTCACATGACTGTTGATACCATTATAATATACTGCACTTAAAAGCATAAATTAAAATACCTCTATACGAGGGTGTTTCATTAATTTTTGGTAGCTAACATTAAACCAGAATGTGGTGTAGGGTATTAAATAATCGAACTTAACGCTATAATTTCTTACTTGTTACCCTTGTTTCCACTTATGTCAGTAATATAGATCCAATACTTTTTCAAAATATGTTGAAGAATTTTTATAAAACTCGGAAAATACGAATGCAATTTTTCAATTCGTTTATAAGATTAATTAATCTAAATTTGGAAAAAGAATTTTTGGATTTTTTCCAAAAAGGTGGCAACATTTATTTATTGACTCTATCCATTATATACTTTGTTCAATAAATGAGTTCCTTGAGATTGGACTAAATTTTAATGAAAAAAATATTGACATCAATTTCTAGATCATTTCTGTAAAAATTATTATGACTATAAATTTCTTGCCTGTTTGGAAAGACTTTTTTCTCGAAGCAATCAAGTTATTAGTTTCAAACTTTAATGTACCACATTAAATATATTTTAGTGTTGTAATTCCTTATTTAGTATGTTTCTTTAGAATAGTTATCTTCTACCACAACATGAAAAGTTCTCGTTGAACCAATTTTTTTTATTGGAAAATATTTTAATTAAAAATTAATTTATTTTTTAACATTAATTTATTATTTACAATATTGATCACTTTTTCTTTATGAGTAAAAAACAAATAAATATTCTGGTTAAAAATGTATATTTTCCCTCTTTTTTTTGCAAATCATTGTGATTGATAAAAACTGAAAATTTAAAATGAAGATAAACAAGAAAGAAACAATAAATATATACGTTAATTTTCAAACATACACACTCACTCTCACATGTGTTTACTACATATACAAGCTTTTCTTCAATATAACAAAGGAACACTTAATGTTTCATGAAATTAGTTAAATTTTTGACCATAACATTTTTATACTGCACCTGCCTCAGATATTGGTCTATATATTTGAATATACTAAACCGATTTTGCCTATTTTAAATAGGAGATTTCTTAGGACTATAACAAATATCCAGGCTAAATTTTATTGCTCTGTCATTTATTATGGATGTGAACGTGCCAACATACCTTAATCGATTCAGATTTAAATTTTAATTGATGTAAAAATGGGGTCTGAGATAATTCTCTTTTAGCGTTACAAATGAAATGACAATGTTAATGTACCCTTATCAACATTTATGGTGGTGGAGGGTATAAAAAAATTGATAATGAAAAAAATTTAACTACAAAACCCATCATCAAAATTCATTCAATATTTAAAGGATTTTGCGTTGCAAAAAAAAAAAAATTAAATTTTATATGAAATTTGATAGAAATTTGTCAGAAATGTTCGGGGATTTCAAATTTGTTGTCAGTTTGATGTTGTCTTTTATTGAACTTATTAAATGAAATTATTAAATATTAAAATAATGTTTTTTTCTGTTATTTTATTTATAGGGAGTTTAAATAATGAACAAAATTGTGTGTTTTACATAGATCTTAGTATCATGTTAATATACTTTACACTTAATCATAAATCAGAAGAGGAAATTATACGAGTGTCGTTTATAAATTTGTTGTAGTTGTAATTTACAACCAGAAATGTGGTACAGGGTGTACCCGAATCGGGCTTCACAACTATAACATTTTGACTTTTTTTATTCTACAAACTGTGACTCCTGTATAAAATCTATTCCCGGAATAATGTTTTTAATTGCTAAAACATAATATTGTTTTACTCTACAAAACCATTGGTGGTTGGGGTATTATGTGTTGTTCCATAAAAAAAATTTGTTGCACTCACCTCTAAGTATACCAATCGACTTAGAATCAGACTAAGAATTTCTGAGTCAGTTTAATGATGTCCGTCCGTATGTCAATCTGACTCTAAATTTCGTTATTTTAAAATGCCAAGGGTGGAGCCTGTTGGAACTGGTAATGTACAGTTAGCCTCATACAGGTTTTTTCCGGAGAAAAGTTTTCAACTTTTAACACTCACTTATTTCAAAAAGATCGGATGACACATGAATTTTATCCCATTAAGACCCTTTGACGAAAATGTTTTAAAAGTGCATTAATCTCAAAAAATTATAATATTGTGATAATATTTATTACATTTAAAATGTATGCAACCGGATAGTTCCAAAATTCACTAGGATCATTCTTCCTAGCATAAGACTCTAACAAAGGTTCAACAAATCATAAAATCATTTTCTGCAAATGTCGATTATAATTATTCATGTCTGTGTCATATATACATTCCTTAATGCAAAATTGGGTACTTATAAAGTCCGTTGTATATTGGTTGCCATGCCAAGAACATTTTGGAAAATTTTGATAGCTTTTGGGTGCAAAAATTTCTTCAACATTTCCTTGAAAAACAGCAACATAAAATTTTTTGAAGTGCCAAAACATACGTTTCGTCATCCATTATGCTGCAAAAATATTTTTTTCTTCTCTGTTTTTGACCTCTAAATCATAATAAGCATTCCTGTAACAAACCTTGTATTTTTTAAACCTGCACTTGTTTTAATTTTTCGTTCCAATAAACCAAATAGAGCTCTGAGCTCACCGGGCTACCTTCCTATCTAATGGGTTGGGAGTTCTTTTGAAAATGCTTTTCATCAACATACCCGGGGTGGACTACTTTGGAGGATAACCGACTACTCCTGAATTAACTTCAAAGCACCACACCTCTAACCATGTTAAATTTGATAAAGATTTCTTAAATGATAAAAACGTTATATTTTTATTGTTATAAAAAATATTTCAAATTTCACCACTTTTTTGGTTGCCAGAAAAAAAAACTTCTAACAAACTTTTGCAATATAAATTCCTCATTCGAATCAATCGTTTGTAACAAATAAAAACAACTAAAATTGTTGTTAAATGTTCATTAAATTTTTATTGTTATTGGCCCATGAGAATGAAATAACATTAAGTTTTAGCCTTTAAAATAGTAAATTTACAAACATTTAGGTTACGTGGACTTAGTTTGGAAAAAAACATACAAAATTCTAATATTTTCCAAAAAGTTTTTAACACAACTAAAATATTGTTAAATGAAAATCAATGGAAAAACTGAATTAGAAAAAATTTAAAAATTAAAACGAGTAAACATGTTATAGTTGGCCCAGCCTGACTATGTAGTGCCCTACACCACATTGTTGGTTGTAAATGACAGATAAAAAAATAATCATTAAGTTGATTTCTGATTTATGATTAAGTGTGAAATAATTTAATAATGAAATTATGAGAAAGTTAGGGTCTTAAGGGCAAAAAAACCCTAAAATGAAAAAAATGTTATCAAGATATCCAAGGATATTGATGCCTACGTGAATAGACGAATGTAATAGAGTCTTCAAAAAAAAAAAAAATAATAAAAAATAAATAAATAAATAAATAAATAAATAATTAAATAAAATAATAAAAAATGTAACAAATTCATCAGATATCTCAATTGCTTAGCCTGTAGAGTGTTCACAAATTTAGTGAAAGAAGACGTATCGTGATAGCAACTACGGTGTGTATATGTATGTATATATTGTATTGTTTATGAGTATGTATGTATGTATGTATGTAGTATGTATGTATGTATGTAGTTAAGTTAATATTATAATGGAAGTATGAAATGATAATTGATTGGAAAAATTTCATAACTAGAAATTTTATTACGAAAACCATTTCTAGGACATTTTCATAAATTTTAGAGAATTAATAAAATTGGAACATATTAAATATTTTTAATTAAATTTACACGGACATTTGTGAGATATTTTTCAAACAAACGTTTATCAATGAAAATATATGAAATTTTACTGGAGATCGAATACTTTAAATTAATATTTAGCAATAAATTTTTTCAAAGTAATTTTTCTCAGTGTAATTTTGTGTAGTATTTGCATAAAAAACAGAGACTTATTTTTTATTTTAAAATTTACAAAATACCATTTAGAAGAAAATAGGATTACGAATTTTATTTTTTTTTTGCAGTTCATCATTAGATATTTTTTAGGTAAATAATACACACCGGAAGTTATGAAGTGTCATTTTTTTTGTAACGCCAAACGAAATCAGCTGGAATACTGGAAATCTCACGAAATTTGCATGTAGATAAAGCATTATTTACAAAATATTATAAACTAACAGTTACGGAGAGGGCATGGTGGAGTAGTACCCTCTCGCAAGCGAATTAGATTCCCGAAATTATTGAAGAAGCTGAGATGGATCTTATCATATTTATAAGATTTATTTCTCCCTTAACACTAAAATTTTTAACATCGCATACCACTCTTTATAAAATTCGGCGTATTAACGTAATTTTGATACTGGACCCGTTGCATTTCTATGCAGATAGTACTTTTCATATGTTCGTACAATTATTTCTAAGTTAATCGTAGAGGAGCATATTGAAGATTTATCATAGTGGAATATAACAACCTTATTCAATTAACTGATCTTCTCGTATTTTGCATGTAGATTTAGAATGGCATAAAAATTATTTGTTCAAAAGAAAGTTCATAATTATGAGTTAAATGAGCTTAAAACTCCATTCCGGAAGCCATTCGTATGGGAGCTACCTGAAATATTAAACCGAATACGAACAATTTCATAAGTCTTAGTCCTTGACTCTTAAAATAATATAATAAATTTAATCACAATATCTTGAAAACTGCGACTTGAAGAGTGTTCGCAACGTTTATATGGGCAGACAAACATAAAGATAAATGGACGGACATCGCACCGCTTGTCGTATTGGTAGGTTATCATTTATAGTTTACTTTTTAACTGATCTTGGCAAATTTTTTATGCTACACCGAGTCCAAATTTTTCCGGATTTTTATCAAATATTTGTTATTTTATTATTTTTTATTTTATATATTTTCTAGAAATGTATAATAGAATTCGTTGCACACTTTTTGCGGAAAGTGTTGAATAATTTTTTTTTTTGCAAATTATTCAATTCAATTTGATCTTCGAATAAATTTTTTTACTCAACCTATCTTAATGACATTTATCAGTCCACCCCTTGCGATTCGCAACCTCAAAATTTAGGTTTACCTCATTATTAAAAAATATTTGTTACTTTGAAAGGTGAAAATTGTATATCAAGTCTGTAGGTAACGGACCAAAACAAATGCTAAACTAATATATTTATTTGATTAAAAATATCAAAAGATTCCTATAATAAAATCTATTTTACTAAAATAAATTTATATCTTTAAAAAACAAAAATTATAAGCCATTAAGTAAAAATGGTCTTTAATTGTAACTCTTGAAAATATTAAATAAAATTTCATGTGAACAATACAAAAAAACTAACTTAAAAACAAGCAACATGATTTCCACACATACACATTATACATCCGTTACATGTGTATAATGATTAGTTATTAACTTAAGAAACTAGTTATATAATGGGAAAATGACTACAAAACATAGAAACTCACGCACATGCTTACAAACATAACGAACAGATGCTGTTATAGGAAAAGGAACTTTTCAATTTAATAAAATAGTTAGAGTCATGTTCATATACATATTTAAATAAAATACTAAATACACGAACACACAGACACATAAATGTAATAGTACCACATTAAATAGACAAATAAATAAATAGAAATGCTTCTAACAATATATACTCATTATAAATTATAATGGTGAGTAGTAGTTGTGCTTTATCACGCACACATTTAAACATTCTAACAGATATTGAGTCCTCTCTATATGCCAACAGATCTATTTGAGTGAGTGTGAGTGTTTATGTGTATGTTTATTAACAGCAATGACTTGCTATACATATATGTTTTGATAATTGTATTGTATTAAAGTGTTGGCTAGTAAGAATGTGTAAGTGTATGAGTGTTAATATAACAACATTAAATTACTTAACAACTCTACGTAAAGTTCTAAATAAAAATGTTATTGTAGTTGTGAGACGCTCTCACATAAATTCTCTTTGTTTTTGCTATTTTTATAAAACAAGTAGAAAATAGAAAATAACCATTAAAATAAGAATTTGTAAGGACATGAAGCGAAAAATTCTTTAATGAACTTACATGTTTACACAGCGAATTTAATATATATATGTATGGGTGCGTGTGTGTGTTAACTTTCACATTTATTTAAACGTATTTTGTTATAGTATTTTGTCATTGTAGTAGTTGTAATGGTAATGGTAGTAAAACTAATTTGTTACATGAAATGGCCATAGAGCATTTGTAGATGTAGATGTAGAATATGTATTATTTTTAGTTTGTTATTTTATTTTATATGATTTTACATTTAGTCTATTAAGTTGGTATGAAGTTGGAAAGAAGACTGTTTATATGTATGATTGTGTGTTTAGTTTGTGCAGTAGAATGTAAAATTGGAAAAATAAGAAAATTTAAGATTTTTAAATAAATCAAATGATTGTTTCTAAAGCAAGATAAAAGGGGGTAAGGAGTGAGATCGTGAAACCTTAAATCATGAAATAATGGTCCGATCATCATCAATTTTAATAGGCATCGTTCCTGAGCCAATATAGAGACATGTGTAATGTTTCATCAAGATATCTCTACCATTGCAACTTGTATTTTGTTCACAAGGTTTACTTGGACATCCACCCAGACTCACAGACGGACATCGTTAAATCGACTCAAAAAGTGTGTGGAATACTTTAAAGTAGTATTGTTATTTTTTTTGCCAGTTACAAGTTTTTGCACTTAAATTCTAATTATCAACAAAAATTCAAAATTTCACTTAAAAAATCAAAATTGTACCAAAAAAAATTTTCACCAAAAATTCAATTTTTCACCAAAAATTCAATTTTTCACCAAAAATTAAATTTTTCACCAAAAATTCAATTTTTCACCAATCAAAATTTCACTTAAAAAATCAAAATTGTACCAAAAAAAATTTTCAACAAAAATTAAATTTTTCACCAAAAATTCAATTTTTCACCAAAAATTCAATTTTTCACCAAAAATTCAATTTTTCACCAAAAATTCAATTTTTCACCAAAAATTCAATTTTTCACCAAAAATTCAATTTTTCACCAAAAATTCAATTTTTCACCAAAAATTCAATTTTTCACCAAAAATTCAATTTTTCACCAAAAATTCAATTTTTCACCAAAAATTCAATTTTTCACCAAAAATTCAATTTTTCACCAAAAATTCAATTTTTCACCAAAAATTCAATTTTTCACCAAAAATTCAATTTTTCACCAAAAATTCAATTTTTCACCAAAAATTCAATTTTTCACCAAAAAATCAATTTTTCACAAAAAATAAATTTTTCACAAAAAATTTTTTTTTACAAAAAATTCAATTCAATTTTTCACTAAAAATTCATTAAAAATTCAATTTTTCATTAAAAATTCAATTTTTCATTAAAAATTCAATTTTTCATTAAAAATTCAATTTTTCATTAAAAATTCAATTTTTCATTAAAAATTCAATTTTTCATTAAAAATGCAATTTTTCACCAAAAATTCAATTTTTCACCAAAAATTCAATTTTTCACCAAAAATTCAATTTTTCAAAAATTTTTCACCAAAAATTCAATTTTTCACAAAAAATTCAATTTTTCACTAAAAAATTCAATTTTTAAAAAATTTTTCACCAAAAATTCAATTTTTCATCAAAAATTTCAATTTTTTACCAAAAATTTAATTTTCACTTAAATTCAAAATTTCCCTAAAAACTCAAATAAATATATAAAAAATTTTATTCGAATCCCTTATTAGCGTCCCTTTAAGTTCTCTTATGACTACACATTCTAGCATATCATAAATATATTTTATGTTTCTTTTTATAATTAAATGAAAACAAAATAAATATTATTTACAGAGAACAATGTCTGTCTGCCTTTCCGTCCATATGAAAGACATTCAACACATTAATTTGCACTCATACATATGCACATGTAAGTAAGAAATATACACAAATATGTTGTAATAATAAAAGTGTCTGAGTACAAATAAATGGAAGAGTGTGAAAAATTTCATTATAAATTTGTATGTGTAAAATACATTAAAGTATTTTTGCACAATTATAATTACATATTTCCTGAAAAAAAAGTACTGAACTTTCATATTTTACTATAGCAAATGCAGATAAGCTATTGTTGTGTTGTAAGTGGAAAAAAGCTTAATAAAAAAACATTGGAGACATAAATTATTACTTTTTTTGAAATAAAAATTCAAAATTTCTGGTGTAATAAGTGAAATTGAATAAATTTTTCTAAAATGTTAAAAAAAGGAGTTATAAAAAAAATTATTAAATATAAAATAAAAGACAAAATTTTGCTAAAAACAAATAAGATTTACATTATTGAAGCGAGTTGAAGATATTTGGAAGTAGAATATATTCCAAATTCTTAAAATTCTTGATACCAATCCAAAGTTATTATTGGACATTTTTATTAAACAACAAGTAAAAATGTTTTAGTCGGTAAAGCCCGACTATGTAATATCCTACTCCACTGTTGATGGAAAATGGCAGCTACAAAAATTTTATGAACCCACGTTAAGTTTGCTTGTCTAAGTACATTATTACGATACTTATATTTATGAAAAATTTTGCATTTGCAAAGTATTTTTTCTGGGGAAGAAATGATGAACCAACCCTCGTATAATTTGGGACATGGATTTGTGATTATATTTAATTTAACTAGTTGTTATTACAATATCAATGTATACGTAAGATTTCTGCCCGTCAAATTTATATTTAGAAGGTGGCTTATATGGGACCTATGAGATGTAATGGACCGACCCTCGCATTATATTTTGTTTATATTAAGGACTTTTATGATCCTGAAATATTTAAGACAACAAAAAAGTTTATTTAAGTCCAGTTACTTTTTGTTGAAACGTTGCTTTTCGAAACTTTGAGGTTGTCACAGATATCTGTCTATAACTTTTTTTACTAATAAAGCAATATAGCTGATTTTAAATAGAAAACCGCTAAGTAAAACCACAATAATATGGCCAAGTTAGAATATATATACCTTATGGGGTCTTAGATATTCCTTCTTGATGTTACAAACGGAATGACAAAGTTTATCCTCACCATTACTTGTGGTGGTGAAGAGTATAAAAACTATTATTGCAGAATTACGAAAATCCTTGATTTTTTATATTTTGTGCGAACAATTTTTTACTAATTTATGTTTAAATGTTCATTATTACTGAAATATAAAGTTTTAAGTTGTTTTTTTTTTTTGATTTTAATAAAAAACAATAGAAATAATATGTTACTGGAAGTATTAAAATATATTTTTAGCAATAAATATATGTATGTATTTTTTTATTTTTGTAGTTTTGAACATTTTAATTAACATGTGGAACTTTTAGTTTTATTTTTAAATAAAAACACTGGAAAATATTCTCATTTTTGTTTTTCTGTTTTCAAAATTTTATTTTTGATATATTTTTTTAAATGAACGTAACTAAGAAACTATATTCGGTTATAACGAATCTTCCATACCCTCCACCAAATGTTTATACTAATAAAAACACTAACATACACATACATTAACGACAATAATTTGTTTCTTATAGCGAGCATAATTGGAGGGTCATATAATCCGTTATATTTATGACTAAAACTTCTTTTTACTGGTCAATTTAAGTAATTTTTGGCACAGTGATGAAGTATATGTAGTACATAAATCGTTTTATTTAAACCTGTTTAATTTTAGTTTAAGTGCTTTATTCGGCTATGCCGAGTCTGCAATGTCCTCCACCACAAATGCATGCATTGAATTTTTTCGGAATGATAATGAAGCACAAATAACTTAATATTATGCAAAACTTCATTCTGATTTGTCGATTTGTAGCAGATAATTTTACAAAAGCTCTTCGCTTGAATTTAGAGGTCTGCTCAGATATCTGTCTATTTCTTTAAAAAATATACTTTTTTCCTGATTTTGAATTGGAAACTTCTCAGAACTATAAGAAATACTAAGGCCAAATTCCATTGAGTTTTCTTTTTCTTTTTTTTCGAAAAGTTCTTAACATACATTTTTCATTAAAATCAAGTATTATTTTTAATTTTTTATCATTTTTTTACCTGATTAAAATGAGGGTCAAACTGTTTCTATTATTTTTAAATAGAACCCGGAAAACTTTTCTGTTGATAGAAGACCTGGTTCAGCTAAAAGGAATAGCCAACATCATACTTCTAACACCAAACAAACAGAAATAATTTTCAAGCGAGCTGCACACATCTGGTTGAAAAGCAGCCCAGTTAGCTGAGTACTTAGACTATTAAGTACGAAAATTTAGAGCCAGTGCAGGTTTAAAAACATTTAATGCTGAAAACTTAGAGGTCAAAAACATAGCGCGGAAATTGAAGACAAATTTAAAAAAAATTGCTGCATAAGGGATGATGAAACTTCTGTTATGACAGATTTTCCACAACTTTCTGATAAAACATTTTATGTTGGAGAAAAGTGCGAAAATAAAATACCAAAATTTACATCAAGGAATATTTACAGAAAAACTTCTTCCCTTCATAAGACTTCAAAATATGTCCACTTATTTTTGGCCTGGATATCAAGTCACTATGGTAAACAAGCCCCTGAGTGGTGCGACAACAATAATGTGATATTTGTACTAAGAGAGGCAAACCTTTCAAACTGCCCGAGGCTTAGGCCAGTGAAGAGATATTTTGCTCTTGTTAAAACAGAATTGGTATGCACAGAAATATGTTCAAAAGTGGGGTAGATTTAAAACGGAGATAGACTACCTATTCGAGCAAAGTGACAGTTTAAATATGTTAACAGGTTTTCGATTTCACTCCTTAGCAGATATATTTCTGAATTATTTGTATAAAGGTTCACCATTTTGCATACCTATAAATAAGAGACTTTGACCCCTTCTTCTAAATTTTTTTTGATGAATAAAAAATTTTGATGAATAAAATGAATGAAAAACTTCCAATGAGCAACTAGGAAAACGTTTTATTTATATTCTCGCAATAATTAATAAGCTATATGATTAACATAATGTATTTTTATTGAAATCCTGTCTGATATTTAAAACTGTAGTTCAAAATTTTGTATAAATTATCTTTAGTCAAAGATTCTACTGTAAAACATTATTTTCTATTTTCTGAAAACTTCCCCTTTATACCTCCTAATGACCGGAACTTATTTCAATTGAAATGCCCTCCTAAATTTTGTAGTTGTTTGTTGTTTTCAACAATAATTCATAACCACCTTTTTCCTGTTTTGTGTTTTGAACAATAATTCATTTGTGCTGTTTTCTAGTTTAGGGGGGAAATTAAAACTAAAATAGAAAATTTCATGTTTTTGTAAGGAACAAAAGATAATAGTTAAACATCTTTACTCTTTTTATACACTTCACAACCACTTATGGTATATTAACTTTGTTATTCTGTGTGTAACGCTAAAAAGGAATCATCTCAGACCAAAATCTTGTTGTGTTCGTCTGTCTGTAGGAAACATTTTCACGCCTAATTTCCAAATTTTATGAAATTACTTATTTGGCCCATAGTTTGCTTTAATTCCCACTTAAGGCCCCTTCCAAGGAAAGGGTTTTAAATTTGATCCAATTTAATTGAAATTCGGTACAACTGCATTTTTGAACAGTATCTAATATATAAATCTGGTTTGAAAATTGTCGAATCATATTTGGTAGTTGCTTCCTCATAATCCCACCTCCTGCAAAATTGTTTAAGGCTTAGAAGGTTTTTTAATATGGGTCAATTCTATAGAAATTCAAACATTTATCTAAATATTTTCAATATATGTTACTTATGGTGGGTATATAAGATTCGGCACAGCCGAATATAGCATTCTTACTTGTTTACAATTTAATAATAAATTATTTTTTGTTTGATATCTCTGACCTTGTAAACCATGAAACAAAAATGTTTATAAAACATAAAAAATGATTAATGATTTTTTCACAGTTTTTTTCTTGTTAAAAATCATAAAAAAACATTAAAAACAATATAAAAAGTGTAATCAGAGAAAAGGGATGTTGAATTGAAAATAAAAAATAATTTTTAATAGGGTTTTAGTGGCATTTTAATGGTGTTTTTACGATAAGCAGACCTCTCAGACAACAAGAAATCAAATAAAGGAAAATCATCAATAAAAGATTTTCCAACATTTTTGTTTTTTTTTTTAGTTTGAATTATAAAAAATCAACTATTTCAAAATAAAACTCTGATTTGAGTTATAACAGAGTAACAAGTTTAATTGCTTCAATCAAAAATTTGTTAGATTTATAAAAAATAAATACATACAAGTTCTTGATTCTACAAGTTTATGTAGGAAAATTCTGACGATCAGTTGGGCTGTGAATGTACCAAGAATAGACGGAAAGACAGACAGACAGACAAACAGACAGATGGAATTACAAATGGACACACAGCCAGACAAATTACTGTACCGTTTTTACTTATCTCTGATAACTTACGAGTTATTTACACTTGATTTTTTGAATTTTCCGAGATTAATTTTTTTCTGTAACTTTATATTTTAAAGAAATGTCATAATTGGAGCTGAGGTATTTTTGGGTTGATTTCGAGAAATGGGCTTAGTCCGTGGTCTTCCACTCCTAAAAAATTTTTGCATAAACTGTATAAATATATGAATCCGTCAAAAAATTATATTAATTAATAATTAAATTCATATTTTTATTGTTGTATTAAGAAATGGGAATACGTGTAGATTAAATCTGAATGATATTTGATCAGAGATATGCCCACAGCCCTATTCAAACTTGGTAAGTTTGAAAACACATTTTTACTTTTTTTAAGTTCTCAAGCTGGAATCATCTTTTTATTATATAGTTACTTATATAAGATTGAGATTTTGGGTATTTTCGTATGAAAAAGTAGGGATCTTTTTAAGTTATATGTAACATTTAAATTTCAAATACACATTGTTATTCGATTCAACTTTATTAAAGTTTATTTTTTTATATTTAAAGTTTAACTATTTTTATGAAAGAGAAAAATTACTGGCAAAAAGTAGTCGTAGAAAACAGAAAAGGATTTTTTTTAAAGAAACAGGACCTTATTATTGCAATAAACCAATAATTTTAATAAAAACAATGTTAATTGAATTTATTATATTTTACATAAAAATATAAACAAAAAATTTTAATTTGTTTGAAAATATCAAAAATAATCCTTTTGTATAAGAAATTTCGAATTGAATTAAATAAATTAAGACTTATTTCTAGAAACCCTAAAGCCTGTGGTTGCTAACAAATTTATGGGTTGAAAAATATTTACACTTTATTCAGACTCAATAATAGGCTCAATTTTGTTTTAGGTATTTAAATTACAATTTAATCCTCTGTTCTCTATTCTAAATTATTTAAATAATTTCCATACAGTTGCTTTCCTTTAATTTTCTTATGAAATTACCCATCTAGGCGTATGATTAATACAAACATTAAATATCACTTAAACTTAAAAAGCCCACACTCACACACATACATACACATTTTAACGCTCGTGCTCACCAAATGTCATTTAGTTGTCTTGACAAGCACAACTGGCATTGTCACCATAATCACCCTTGGCGGGGAGGCACAGAAGTGTCAACAACAGTTTACTTATATCTGGCTTCAAGCCACATTAATCTGCTTAAAACATACACTTAAACTTACACATACTTATGCAAAATGGCTGCTAATATTCCTTAGGCCTTTTCAAGACGTATGATTAATATGTATATGGTTTAATACTTATACGCCAGACTGCCTGCCTGCCTGTTTGCTTGCCTTTCTTTTATTGTTCCTTTTTCTCGTTTTTTTTTTGTTTCACTTTTAATGAGTTTAGTTTTAATTGTGTTTTCCACTTAATCTTTTGCCAGCCTACCCAAAATGCAAAAAAAGGGAAGAGATAGAGAAGAAAAGAGCAAAATATCTAAATGATAATTATAAACACTTTAGTGGGTCCATATAATTAACTAAACTTAAAAATGTTTATAATTTCCTGTTAAGAAAATTATTTTCATTTTTTAATGTTAAATTCAACAAAATACACTCAATTAACAAGACATCAAATGATATGAGGCAGGGCGGGGAAAAAATTAAGCAAATTGTGTGATCTAGTTAGGCATGAAATGGAGGTTAAATAAATTTTGTTTATAATTGCGCATTGAAAATAATGTATTTGTACTCAAATAAAATGGGCAGCGCTAAGGACATTTTTTAATTTTGATTTTATTTTCATTAAAAAAAATAATAATTAATTAATTAATTAATTTATAACTCAGAATTTTATTTTCCCAGTTAATTGCGCGGAATTTATTATATTTTTTTGTTTAAAAAAGCAAGAAAGGATATTGATAAACATTTACTTATATTTATATTCGATTAAAGTGCACTGGAAACATATAGAAATTGGACAAACATAATTAACACACAGTAGTTCCAAATGAAATGAAACACAGATAAAGCTGAGGTGTTCCTTTGTTTTCGGGAGAACTAAGAACTAAGATCGAAAAATTCTTAATATACATGTGTATGTGAATTAAAACGAAACCACTGACTTAACACTTTGAATCTTAGCATACCAGTGATGAGACTTTGAACCTCCATAGTGCTTTCTGTTAATTTGCTCGAACAGTCCATCTCTGTTAATAATGTAACACACTCGTGGACAACATTTTGGTTTTCTTTAATTCTCTTTCAACAAGTGCCCAACATATCTCCAAGGATCTTAGTTGCCGGCAGTTTGAGATAATTTGCCTTCTTTGGTACAAATACCACCTTATTGTTCTCGTACCAGTCAGGGAATTGTTTACAGGATGCCAAGTCAGGCCAGAACAAAATTGTCATATTATGAAACCAATTTTTTGCATATATTCCTTGATGTTAAGGTCGGTATTTACCGGGCATCCACTATCCAGCAAGAATTTTTTTAGAAAACATGACTTCAATTTTCGAGCCAAAAATTCTTAACCTCTAAATTCGTTTGATTTTTGGCTTTTGAAGCATTATGTGGACCTTTTCTTCTGCATAAACAATGTTTTATATCTACAGACAAGTTCCTCCGGTTTAATAACGTTTAATAACACTGGAAATAGTCTGAAGGTAGACCTTTGAATTTTTGGCCAATTTTTATAGGACCAAGTTGGATTTGTTCAAATATTTAATAAATTTAGCTCACACTTTTTTTGGCCACTTATTTTAATCAGATGAATTATATATTAATCTGCTTGACATGAAACATAAAAAATTATATGTTTTCTAGGAGTAATTTATTCATCAAATCAAAACCTAAGTAGATTTAGCTATATTCGGCTATACGTCCGTCTATTTAAGAGAACTGAATAATGTTTTGGCTGATTATTTATTAATAAATGAATATTAATTATTTTAAACCAGAAAAATACGTTCAGCAGATAATTAACTATAGACCGATATTTGAATAAACCTCAAAATTTTCAGTATAAATTTTTGCACTAAAAGTGAATTGATTTAATTAAATCGACATATTTAACATAAATTAATGATTTATAATTTAAAGTTCTTTTCACAAGAAATAATTAATTCCATCCAAATATCTGTTAATTTAAGGCATTTAAGCGTAAAATATTATATTAATATTTGTATTTCCAAGAATTTTCAATTACGATTTTATTATTGAGCAACTACATATGTGTGTACGTATACAAACATCTGTATATACACATGTGTATGTGTAGATAAATATTTATTATAAATCGCAATTATCAAACTAAAGTCAAATTTTTTGAATCAAATGTAAAAATATTTACAAATTTTATGTTGTCAATTGTCACATATAAATGTTTATTATGCAAAATTGACATTAATAACACAAGAATTGTTCTAATGAAAAGATACATGAATTTTCAAAATTTGCTTCAGTATCAATTATAGATGATTACAGGACACTTGAAATTCATATAAATTATTATGGACAAATACATGTGATTCTATATATGTATTTAAGATAGAATGTGTTGTTAAATACTTACACTAGAACATATTGCTATAAATGCATATAAGTGTTTTGCTTTGCTTCTTTCACATCTAATTTATATTTATTTTTATAAAATAAGATTTATGTTACCCCATCAGGAGTGAGATCAAAAAATAAAAACAAATTCAGTTAACTTAGCATTTTAATTTTTAATTTAATAAAATTATAACTAAATTAAGGTTTAATCACAAATACAAATTTCATCAGTAATCTTTTTCGGAAACCCTTCCATTTACGTTTTTATAGTGTTTTCTGTCACTATTCTAAAACAGCATAGTGACAGTTTAAATCTATCACACTTTCGAACATCATATTTGTGCTTAGTATAAATACCACGTTACTGTTCTTGTTCAACTCGGACCAAAATAAGCGCAAAAAATAAATGGACGCATTAAGAAGTCTCTGTAACAATTGATTGGCTTCTTTTGCCGGAACTGCATATTCATTTTCATATCAGGAACATTTTGACTGCTTTTAGGTCCTCGAGCACCAGCCATAACATAAATTTCGTCATCCATTATGTTGTAAGAATATTTTTTTGGAAAATTTGACTTCAATACGAAACAGTCTAAGCTAACCTGCCTGCTTTACTATCGTATGTGTTGGGAGCTCTTTTGAAAATGCTTTCTACTTTTTGGCTACAGAAACATTATGTGGACCATTTTTTCCACCTGAATCAGGTTTTTATAAACAAACAAGTTTTCCGGTGCTCTTTAATATCATTGGAAACAGTTGACAGCAGACTAACGAATGCTTGGATAACTTTTAGGACCAAGTTGTATTTTTAAAATATTTATTAACTTTAGTATGCATACATTTTAATCAGATTAACTATATATTTAGTTGTTCAACCAATTAAAATTATAACTGAATGCTTTTGAAGTAACTTCTTAATATTTAATACCTTCTTCATAAACTAACTATGACTTTCTTTGTAAAGCTAAAAAGCTAATGTGCATTTATATCCATTCGAACCAGTGTATACTTTTACATACTCAATATACACATGTGTATAATTATCTCAAATCCATCTATGATTCTTAAATATTTTATAAGTCCTTTTTGTGAAACTCAAACACAAAAATTTTCGAAGAAAAATAAAAAGGAAACACAATAACAAAAATTACAAAGTACTTACTAATACATATTTACTTTTTCATGTTTTACACACAGAATTATTAATTTTACATGTTCATATTTTCATATAATTTCCAGATATAGAAAAAAGTTATTAATAAATATGAAATTGTTACATATGTACACAGATGTACGCATATTGTACATTGTATTTGTATTTGAAATACATATGTTTAACCAAAAATACATGTTTAGGGTTACAAACACATATCTACTTATAAATACATATATCCGTGTAAATGTATTAGATGACATTGACAGTCATTAAAAATTTATTATTTGTATCATTTTGTACAAATTTATTATTCTGTTTAATGTACTTGTTGTAAACACTAACAGGAGGGGGTTTAGAAGGCAAATAAAGGATTTATCAGCAAATAAGTAAACAATAAACACTTAAAAAAAATATATATTCAAATAAAAAATCAGATTTTGATTTTACAGATCTATATAAATGAAAGAATTTTTAAAACTAAATTTTAAATATATTTTTTATTAAAAAATCTTTCTATATCTATACTTCATTATGCTTCACAGAAGTGCACAAAGAAAATATCTTTCAGAGAAAAAACAAATTTTCCAGATAATTTTGCTCTTCTTTCTCTTTCTCTCTCCCATAGAGATAATTTCTATAGAAATTTTCTCTCTCCCATATAGAGATAATTTCTATAGAAATTTTCTCTCTCCCATATAGAGATAATTTCTATAGAAATTTTCTCTCTCCCATATAGAGATAATTTCTATAGAAATTTTCTCTCTCCCATATAGAGATAATTTCTATAGAAATTTTCTCTCTCCCATATAGAGATAATTTCTATAGAAATTTTCTCTCTCCCATATAGAGATAATTTCTATAGAAATTTTCTCTCTCCCATATAGAGATAATTTCTATAGAAATTTTCTCTCTCCCATATAGAGATAATTTCTATAGAAATTTTCTCTCTCCCATATAGAGATAATTTCTATAGAAATTTTCTCTCTCCCATATAGAGATAATTTCTATAGAAATTTTCTCTCTCCCATATAGAGATAATTTCTATAGAAATTTTCTCTCTCCCATATAGAGATAATTTCTATAGAAATTTTCTCTCTCCCATATAGAGATAATTTCTATAGAAATTTTCTCTCTCCCATATAGAGATAATTTCTATAGAAATTTTCTCTCTCCCATATAGAGATAATTTCTATAGAAATTTTCTCTCTCCCATATAGAGATAATTTCTATAGAAATTTTCTCTCTCCCATATAGAGATAATTTCTATAGAAATTTTCTCTCTCCCATATAGAGATAATTTCTATAGAAATTTTCTCTCTCCCATATAGAGATAATTTCTATAGAAATTTTCTCTCTCCCATATAGAGATAATTTCTATAGAAATTTTCTCTCTCCCATATAGAGATAATTTCTATAGAAATTTTCTCTCTCCCATATAGAGATAATTTCTATAGAAATTTTCTCTCTCCCATATAGAGATAATTTCTATAGAAATTTTCTCTCTCCCATATAGAGATAATTTCTATAGAAATTTTCTCTCTCCCATAGAGATAATTTCTATAGAAATTTAATTTCCATAGAAATAAAAAAAGTAAAAAATAGTTGAATTACGTTTCTGCTGAATTAAAGTTTTATTTGCTTAATTAATTTTTAGAAAAAATTTGTTAATTACAAAATATTGGAAATAAATTAAAAAAACGTTTATCTACTTTTAAAATGACGTGAGAGTTTTATTTAACTATTCCTTTCAGTGTATGTAAATTACATAATTTGTGTAAATATTAATATACAAATACCAATATTGACATGTTCGTCTAACACACATACAAACATAAGATACATATTTCATGTGTTTTCATAAAATTGTTTCGAAATTTGCATAAATAAATACTTTTTATGTAAACATAAGAACAGAGATCGATAAATTAAACGATAATTAAAGATGTTGGAAAATTGCGGTATGATGGTACAACTTTTTATACTTTTTTTATAATTATATAACATTTTTTATAATCCTTTTTTACAACCGATATTTGACATACGTTTAAATATGTTAAATATTTTGGTAAATATATCTTTTATGTTAAAAGAACACTTGTCTATCTCTATTAAAAAAATGCACACTCGTATTAATGTCAACTTTTACTTTCACTTAGATAAACACACAAATAAATACAAACGTAATCATCACACGTATCCCTTCAAACATTTGGAAGTTAGAATTGTTGTGGACGCCACTTCTTAGTAACTTCTGAAATATTTTTGCAGATTTACAAAAAAAAAAAAAATTATATTACTTATTGACATTTCATCTTCTTTTAATGTATAAAGAAACGTATTCCAGAATTTTTTCAGATGATAGTAAAACAATATACATTATAATTGTCATAGGGCGTCTAGAAGATAGTTCAGGAATTACAGAAACAATCGCAATTGCTACTTGATCTTCTCAGAGTGTTTAAGGAAGTGGATTACAGAAGTTGTTTAGAAGATAGAAGATGTAAAAGAACAAAACAAAAAATATTATTGTCTATTGATCTTCTCGGAGTTTATGTGGAAGTGACTTTTTATGAAAGTGAGTATATGTGAAAGTATCTTCCAGAAAGTATCTTTAGATGACAATTAAACAAAATACATTACTATTGCAACATGATCTTTTCGGAGTATAAAAAAAGCGTTTTCCAGAAGATGTTTAGAGGTTATAACAGGAACTACAGAAACAAAATACATAACTTGCACTTTTAGAAGTAACCTAGAATATACTTCTGAAAGTGCCTAAGAAGACACTTCTAAAAGTTTCTTAGAAGAGATTTCTGAGGGTCTTCTATAAATCTCTTTTAAGCCTCTGACAGAAGAGTTTTATAGGTCGTTCTAGTAAGGGATTTCTGAATCATTTCCAGAAAAGGCTTCTTGTAGTCGTATAGTATCCAATTCAAAGAAGAACAGTTTTTCCCGACGGAAGATGATTTTTATGATACTTTGAAATTATTTTCGGCGATGAATTTGAATTTCTGAAAAACTCTTCTAAACCACATCCGCAATAGAAAATGTTTGCAGGGTAATCTCAGTTACACTTACTTTTGCCTACAGTACATATATACAAATCCACACATTTTCATAATAATTAAAAACAAATACAAATTCAAGTGTTAAAAGTAGAGGAGTTCAAAAAGAGAGTGAAAAATGTTGTTTGTGAAATATTTTCGTTCAGTTTCTATAAAAATTGTTTAAAATATTAAAATTCAAAATAATACAAATCTGGTATCTCCTTAATGTATCACCATAAAAGTTTCTCAACAATAATTCTCCTTATTTTATTCTTTCATTTGTTGTTATTAAACTACGTCATATCCTTTATTTATTTACACGTTAGATATTTTAACGTAATGAAAATAATTTGACCCTGTAGATTTTATTTGAAATTTTGAAATTGGGTTTTTTTGAGGCTTTAAAATTGGTACCAGATTTTATAAGATGCTAATTTTTACAACTGTGGGGCATAAGATAAATACAAAAAAGTTCAAATATTTTCTAGATACATTTCAAATGTCGTACATTTTAATGTTTAAAAAAAATAAAAAATGCTTAGAAATCATTTTGCTAAATAATTATTTATTTTTTATTTGGATTTTCTTTTTAAAAAGTCTCTAAAATATTTAATGTTATATTTGTATTTATTTAATTAAAATTTGTAATTAAAATGTTTTAGGAATAATTAAAATATTTTTAATAAAAAGAACAAACAATTAAATGTGTTCCATACAGTCCCGAACAAAACTATTGGCACAACAAGTATTTCTTTCGTTATTCTAAATTTTTTGCCGTGTTTCTTTTTCAAAAACAATTTTTTTTAATTAATTAAAATGAATTTAAAATAATAAAAAATATTTTGCACTATATTTATGGAATTTTCAGTACTTAGTGGTCAAGCCTTTTTACATTATAACTTCATCTGATCTTTTGAAGATCAGATTTGGTCCGTCTGACCAGTTTTTCCCACAAATGCTAAAATAGATTGTGGTGGGTGCGGTAGGTCATGAGCTACATTGTAAATTAACCACATACGCACATTATGGGCTGAATATTGTGAATCGTTGTCTTTTTGAAATTTGCTTTAAAAATTTTAAAAATATTTAAAATATTAAATAAACAGTTTTATCCATAATGACGTCTATCCAGCTCTCCGACACCCGCAGGTGACATACAGCTGTATACTATAATAAGACCTTCGTCGCATTAAACAGTAGAAAAAAAAATTATTTTCCACATTCTCTATTGTACTTTCAAAACACGGTAATACGGCCATCATTGCGAAATATATTAAATTTGTGCTCATCGGGGAAAATGTTTACGTTTCAACTCTTTTGAATACTCTAAATGCTTAATTTGGTTTACTGAAGAGATTAGTGTTACGTCACTCGAGCACTGTAACCAGCTTTATGCAGTAGTTTACGATCGGTAATAGGGTGAATATTTTTGTTATATTCCTGTAAGTCTTCAGTAGATATTTCTTTGGATTGTTTTTAATTTTTCAAACAATTTGAATCTTGAATATCCTTCTAAACCATTCACTATGCTTATAATAATGAAACGAATTCCTTCCATTATTAGAAATATGTGGGCATATGATTTGCTTGGTTATGCAGGAACAGTATTATTTTTTGCCCAGTTTCTCTAGTATCGTTTTGTTTTGGGTTCATATTGATTTAAATTGTCACTTTTACCGATTATACCCAACATATAATGATTTGCATACAAATATACCAAAATTATTATATTTCCTTTGTTGTTTGAACATGCAGGATTTAGTTTATAAAAATCAAACCACTGCTTGTGACTGTATATGTATATAACAAGTTATTTATATGCCAATCAATAAAACTGATTTAAATTATAAAATTAAAAATTTTTTTAAAAATATTTGAAATAGAATTAAGAGTTCTTGTCATTAGACTAATGAAGGTAAAAAATCATTAATTTTTAACGTAATTAATTTTTTAAATTACTTTTCACATGATTTTATATTCATGCTAAAAATTGAAAAACACAAAACTTTTTCAACTTCATTCCAGCAGGCAAATCTAAAAAATACACATAGAAAAGGTTCAACAAATTTTTTTTCAGTAAAAATTTTCCCAAATATTTCATGGTATTGCAAAACAATATGCAGTTGCGACAAATTAAGCCAACCATTGTTACAACGGGCTTTATAAATATCAAAATGTTAGCAAACAAAGCTGCTTCCATTCATATGACTTCACAATGTGTCAACTTATTTTTGGCTTGATTTAGCATTCTGTTGCCATGATAAACAAGCTCTTGAGTGGTACAAGAAGAATAATGTGTGGTATTAGTACCAAGATGGCAAATCCTTTGGCCAGTGGAGATATACTGGTCTCTTGTTAAAAGAGGATTAAAAAGCATATGAAAGTGTTCAAAAGTATGGTGGATTATAAACAGAGATGGACTACCTTTTCGAGCAATGTGACAGAAAGCACTATAAAAATATTAATGAAAGAGTTACCGAGAAAGGATTAAAGCTATGAATTTCTTTTTTAATTTTGAAATGATAATAATAAAAAAATAAGACAATAAGTTTAGTGATTCGTTCTAATTAACATGTATTTATGTTGAGAACTTCTTATGAAATGTTTCTCTGTTTCAGACATATTTTTTAAAAGAAAATTTGTTTTCATATCTGAAATAATTTCTCCATTAAACTTTAATCTGTTTCACATTTTTAAAGGTACTTTTTTTTTGTTTCATAGAAAATATATATTAAGAAATTTCTCTCATTTTCAGAAGCAATTCTTGTAGAAGATTTGCCTTTCGGTGTGATTTTTGATATGATTTTTTGAAATTAAAATTTCTTTTCCCTTCAAAATTTCGATTTTTATCGAAAATTTATTTCAAGGATAATATTTATATTAAACATCCCGCTCTTTAGGACCATGTTTCAAAGGCAAAATCTATTAGGAAATGCTACTCTTTTTCAGAGACATTTACAGTATGAAATTTAAGAATGTTAAGAACAATTTCAGTATGAAATTCTTCTCTTTTAAACATGCGATTTCTGTAGGAAATTTCTTTCATTCCAAAGAAAATTTCTGCAACAAAGAATGCAAAAGAAAAGTTCGCTCTGTTTTAAAGACAGTTTCTACTGAAAAGTTATCTCACTTTTAAAGGTTATTTATACTTTAGATTTATCTCTGTTTTAGAGACAATTTCCTTATAAAATTTTGCTCTGTATCAGAAACATTGTTTTAAAGAAAATTTTCTGCATTTCAGATGCAATTTTTTTTTAATATCACTTCATTTCAGAGAGAATTAATATAAAATATTTCTTTGTTTAAGAGACAGTTTCAACAGGAAAATTATCTCTGCTTTCGAAATTATTTCTGTTTTAAATTTCTCTCTGTTTCAGATACATTTTTTTCTATCTTTTCTATTCTTCTATCACTTTTTGATAAATTTATCTTTCTTTTGGCATTTTTTTCAAACACAATTTTCATTGACATATTTTCTTGGATTCTAAGACAATTTTTATATTAAATTTCTTTCTGTGTTTTATTTAAAGCAGCCAGATTTTTTCAGTGTGTGAACAAAAATATCTTAAGAACTTTCTCAAGACATTTTTCATATTTTCAGAATTTAAAATTTTTATTATTCGCTTAAATAAATTAAGACTTGCAAGTCAACATATACTTTCTTTTGCATAGAAAGAAAACTCAAATATTTAAATTAATTTGAGAACTTTTTTGTTTTCGACAGCACAGTGTGTCCAAATCGAAATTTTTGAGGAGATAATTCAGCAACTTTTGAACTGTTGGAGGTGTGTGCTTTTGAGTTGATTTGGGAAAACATTAGACTTTATATGGTCAGGGGCGTAGTTAGTGATACTGTAGAATTCGTATATTGATATTTAAATAATTCGCCAAAAATCCATTTATGAATTGAGAGAAAAGAAATTTACTTGTAAATAGTCCTTGTAAATATCTGTAAAAGTAAGCTGACATTTATGGGTAAAATTTTCAGGTCGAAATATATGTTTAACCCAAACGGTTCAAAAACTACTGAATTATTTCCCAAAAATATCGATTTGGACACACTGTGAGGAATTAAATTATATGTATTTTGATCTACAATATAGTTTCGAAATAGTCCTTATAGGATTGTTGCGTATACATTTTTCCCATTTATTTAATTAATTTTAACATGAATAAATATACTTCGTTCTTAAAAATAATGTAACAAAAATAATGAACTTGTTGCTTTGAAATTTTTACAGAGATTTTATTACATCCAATGAGAAAATGATAATTGGATTCATTAACTACGAAAATGCTATTAAATTGTGATAGTTTTGCAGCTATAATATTCTCCTGGCATAGATGAGGTAGATGCAATAATTATAGATATAACTTTTATTGTTTTAACTCAAAAGGAAGTTGTAAAAACTTTTATTTAACTAAATGAATTGAAATTTGTCTTCATATACAGAAATAATAATTAAAATGTTTTTGATAAAAGTTTAATTGGAAAATTCTTAATACTTTTTTATGATTTTCTCTGTGATAATGATTGAATTATAATAAATTTTAAAGTGATATTATTTGGATGAAAAATGTCTGAAGTTATTTTCATAGTCACGCATTTAATTCCCAATGGCGTATTTATATCAAATTTAAAAATGACTTTAATAAAGAATAATTTTATTACCAACTTCACATTATATGAGTGCTTTGTTTGCTCTATTTACTAAATAAACTTATATTAGAAAAAGGCAGATAAATATATAAACAATAACGAATATTTTAATTTCCTATATTTTCTATAATATTTTATTATTTCCTTCTTGTTTTCCCTTAAGAGTTCATTTTACATACTTGAAGCACATTTTTTCTTTATTTAAATATTATCCTTGTAGGAACAGGAACGTGCATGTACGCAAGTTTGTACTTAAAATAGAAACGGTCTGAGGGTTAAGTGATTGTAATACATTTATAAATAAATTTATGAAACATTTAAATTAAATTTACATTATGTAACGAAAATTATCCAGAATATTGTATAGTTTATCATACAAAATAAAGTTATTGGCAGTCAAGTTTGCTATAAATGGAAATTATAAACAACTACAGAAACTTTTCTCTCTGTCACAGAGAAAATTTCTATAGAACGTTTTCTCTGTGTTACAGAGAAAATTTCTTTAAAACGTTTTCTCTCTGTCATAGAGAAAAATTTCTATAGAACGTTTTCTCTCTGTCACAGAGAAAATTTCTATAGAACGTTTTCTCTCTGTCACAGAGAAAATTTCTATAGAACGTTTTCTCTCTGTCACAGAGAAAATTTCTATAGAACGTTTTCTCTCTGTCACAGAGAAAATTTCTATGGAAAGTTTTCTCTCTATCACAGAGAAAATTTCTATAGAACGTTTTATCTGTGTCACAGAGAAAATTTCTATAAAACGTTTTCTCTGTGTCACAGAGAAAATTTCTATAAAACGTTTTCTCTCTGTCACAGAAAAAATTTTTACAAAAAACAAGGACAATTTCTAAAGAAAATGTCTCTCAATATCTATAGAAAATGTCCCAATGTTTCAGAGGCAATTTCTGTAGAACTGTCATGTGATTTTTATAGAAAATTTCTCTCTGCTTCAGAGACAGTTTCTATAGTAAATTTCACTATCTATGATTTTTAAAGGTAATTTTTATCTACCGCAGCGACAATTTCAATAGAAAATTTTTATGTGTTACAGAGACATTTCCATCAGCAAATGACCTCATGTTCCAGATAATTACGATCCAAACGCTCCTAATTATGTTATAAGGTATGTAATATTCGTTGTTTTTTGTAATGAAATTGTATTCTAATTTTAAAGTGCTTTTCTGTATAATGAAATGCATATTACCACTTTAGCAATCCAGAACCAACAAATTGTTATACAATACAATTCAAGTTATATGTAGAATAAATATTTATATCTTGATATACAAATTATTGAATAAATATTTTCTTGTTGTTATTCTATTTATGTGTGTGTGTATAATAATTTCCTCTTTTAAAGCTCCAGATATTCCGGCATAACATGAATGAAACTTAAAAAGGCAAATAAATCTTAACAGATAATAGAACAAACAAATATGAAAGCATTAAGACTCATGCAGATAAGATGTATAGTAAGGTGGGTCGAAAAAACGTTGTGCCAGTCAGCCCGTAGAATGAAATAATAGTTGATGCTTTTTTTCAGAAATGCAAAAATGAATTTTTTGCACAAGCCATTCTTAGTCCGATCGGAAAAAAATATATATTGTTCACCATGATTTGAAACCGTCAACATTTTTTCTTTTGATAGTTGAATTTTGATAGATTCCTTTTAATAGTAGGACCTTAGAAGGGGAAAGATCCTAAGTACCAGAAATGGGTTCAAGAAAATGATGCCAGATTTAAAAGATTTCAAAGTGAAAAATTTAGTTGATTACAAATCATAAAGAATAATATAAAATCTGTTCTGATTCGACTTAGAATGACGGCGCTATATATAAAAGACAAAAAGGACTCTATTTTGGGGCGTGACAACAAAATCATTTGTCATCATCAAATCGACATTCTTAGAGTTGACAGTTACTATTTTTCTCCATTTTAGGGCTACTGGTTACAGTAGCTATCATAACAAATAACTACAATATAACTACTGGTAACAGTAGCTATCATAAATTAATTAAAAAATATTTTACTTTGTATAACAAATGAACATTTCCCAAATCGTCATAAAATTCGTTTGTGTTCGAAAAAAACGGAATATTTCAAATACTTTTGTTCCTTTGTAGTAAAAAGCAAAAAATAGAAAGATTGTAGGTGGAAGGATCCGAAATGCTAGTAGCGAGTACTAGAAGATGATGTTGCCAGATTTAAAAAAAAACTATTTTTGACAAAATGCAGATGGTTTCAAATCACGAAGAACAATATATAATTTGTTCCGAAGAACAAAAATGGCTGTATTTTTGGGCGTGACAACAAATCATTTTTTCATTTCTGAAAAAAGCATTAACTATTTTTTCATTCTGAGAGGTGATTGGCACAACATTTTTTTTTGTATATCGACTGAATCTCCCTAATGTATTTAAAAAAAAATATATGTCAAAAATATTATATTTTACTCTAAATTTAAGAAATATATTTAGTTAAATACTAAACTATTTCTTTCATAAAACATTTAATAATGTCAACACAAATAATGTTCTAATTGAGTAAAACAAATTTCAAATTTTCTTCTTAACAACTTCCCTTCATTTTGTAATACTCAATTATATAATTTTTAAACTCTGGTATTTTATTTTAGTCTATTTTTTTCTTTAACTCTTTATTTCATACCTCAATTTCAGTATATCAATTTTTTCTTTCTCATTTTTTGTAAAGATTTGCTAAAAATTGATTTTTTCCACTTGATTAGTTAGTTGTTGGCAAAAATTTAAGTAACAGAAAAAAAGTGATATAAAGAATATAACATAAATTATTCATATATTTTTCCAAAGATAAATAATATTGTGTCTAGAGTTTTTTCTAGCATTAGAAAATACTACTAAAAGGAAATAACATGAAACAATGTATGTGTGTGTGTGTGTGTGTGTGTGAGAAGATTAAAAGTACGTATATGAAATAACAAAGTATTACACTCACACATGTGCAAACCTAACAATGACATGAAAATACTTATGCCAAACCTCAAGAGATATTTAATACAAATGATATTTAGTTGTGTGTGTGTGTGTCTGTGATGTGGTTTGATGTGGTGGAGAGACGGTAAACACGTTTAAAATTTAATATAGTAAATTGGAAAAATATTAAAAAATACATTTAATAAAATTGAGGTTATAAATGCAAATCACTTTAGAGGGATTTAGTTTTTTCTCCGTATTAAAAGTAAAAGAATTTCAAAAATAATTCGCAAATTCTTTCTATAACTAACGAGGGAGATAGAAAAAATGTTAACATACATATATTAGTATAACAATTTACAATGTAATAAATTTTTAACTGTTTTAATTTTTAGTGATGAAATTATGAATCTTTTTCCGGAAACTCTTTCGTTAACGTGTTATAGTGCTTTCTTTCAATTTGCTCGAACAGGTAGTCCATTGTTGATAAAAATCTACCACAGTTATGAAAATATTTTGTGTGCTCCTTAATTCTCTTTTAAAAAAAGCCCAATATCTCTTCTCTGGTCTCACCTCCTGCAGATTTGGGGTTTTCCCTCTTCTATTACAAATACTTCATGATTGTTCTTGTACAACAGAAGACTTTTTTACCATAGTGCTAACTGCCAGTACATTTATCATCATTTCTTTTTGATTTTTTCGTCAGAAATTCACATTTTCATTAAACATCAAAATTCCATCATAAATTAATTTTAAATAAAATCCAGGTTTTTTTATCAAAATTTTATCATTCATTAAAAATGCAATTTTCCTCTTCTAAAAAGCTTCATTTTCATAGAAATAAAAAAGCAAATATTTTATTTAACTTTAAAGCATGAAAAATTGCATTTTTTCTAGAACCTAATTTAATAAATTTTTTAAACTCCACTAATGTAAGCGCTGAAGAGGGTACAATAGCTTTGCCGCTAAGAAGGAGTCATCGAAGACCCTTATAATGTTTATATATTCCGATATCAAGTCAAAATCTATATCGATTTTGCTATGTCCGTCTGTTGGAAACATTCTTACGCCTTCAATTATTGTCTTCACCAGTTTCCTATTTAAAACATTAAAGGCTGAAGTATCCAAATTTTGTACACCCCAATATCTGTATAAGAGGTGGGTGGCAATTTTTAAGATAATTTTCTGAAATTTACCATCTATATTTATTTCGATACAATTATTATATTTCATCGAGATACCTCAAAATTTGGGACTTGTGGATTGTTCACAACGTATACATGGACAGCCAGACGGACAGAAGGATGGACATCTTTAAATCGACTCAGAAAGTGAATCTAAATATGTTGCAAATATCAGCACAAAAGCATAATTCCCCCAACCATCTACGGTAATGTAGGATACAATAATGCCTTTTTTAATCACTTGTGTATTTTATTGTCATAAATAAATATATTTTGAACAACCCTTTTGTTCAATTGCTTTCCAAATCGTACTTAATATATATGATAATGTAAAAATATTTGCATTTAATTTAGCAAAATAATAAAAATCCAAAATAAGAAGGCTTTTTTTAAATAAAAATTCCATTAGAGTCAATAAAACGCCCTTCCGTTTATTTCATACACAATTTTAATACTTTTTTTTCATAGACAATGCCAAAAATAATATTCACATACATACGTATTTGTTGTCATTTACGTTTTATTTATAATAAACATTTTAGCTGTCATATGTGTACCCTACACCAACGTAGGTGGTTAGGAATTACGCTTTTCTGCCCATGTTTTTACGGGCAGAAGAACCATTTTTAAGTATATATTATAAAAATTTTGTTCGCTCGTAATATCATTTTGGCCCAATTTGTCATATTTATGCCCTACACCACCATTTGTTTATAACGGGAAGACAATTGTTCTGCTACCACTTTTAAGTATACTCTCCGTCTAGCTGGTTGTCCATGTAAAGCTGTTTGCAAAGTACAGGTCGATGGTATATAAATATAAGGCAAAATTACTATGCAAAATTATACGAGGATCGGTTAATATTTTATTCTAACTCCCATATAACACTGCAGAAAAAAGGTTTATAAATTTCACACAAATATATTTCATACATAAAAAAGTAAATAAGAATATCAAATTATACGAGGGCAGTTTATAATTTTTCGTAGTAGTCATTTACAAACAATTATGTGGTGTAAGGTATTACATAGTTGGGTTTGACCGACTATAAAATTTTTACTTGTTTAATTTTGTTGTTTTTAATAGAAATATCTTACACACTTGTTGCCAAATATAAATATCAAAAAAGAGGAAAGAGGAGAATTGGAACATAAAATTCTGATAAAATGGGAGAAATATATTAAACATATGTTTGTTTGTTTGTTTGTTTGCATTTCCTTTTATATTCAAAATACCTTATATACATATTTTCCTTATACATATACATATTTAAATGGTATATACATACATGAATATGATTAGTATTTATTTTTTATCAAGTTAAAAAAAAATATTGATATTTATCTTGAATTCTAGCAACAGGAAACGGAAACATGTTGCGTTTACCCAGGCAGTTTTAAAACGTAACATGAAAAAATCCTCCGTAAAACCTCCTGCCAAAATGAAAATGAAGGCAAAAAATAAACAAACAATCAACAATTTCGCTGATTTGCCAAAAATAATCAAAAAGAAAAAAATATAATATTAAAAATTAAATTCAATCTTTTTGAGACAAAAAAAAACACTACTTGGAAATATAAACCTAAAAGGGAAATTTAAATAAATACAATCAAATGGAAAAAGAGGTGTAAATAGAAGTGTTGATATTTTTTCCAACAGATGAGTTTTTTTTTAACTCAAAAAAATGAAAAAATATTAGATTGTTTCACAATTTATCAAGAATTTTTATTGTTTTACGAATTTCACATCATAAAAAAACGCTTATAGTTTTTAACAAAAAAAGTGTGGTTATGTTGAATTTCACTAACCCTTCAGATATTACACTTGATCTCATGAATGAAGAAACATTCAAAAGTTTTCGTTCAGCTGAAAATAACATAAACACACCAGAATCAGTTTTGTGGTTGAATAAGTAGACGCTGTGTCATCTGGATCCCAATTTAGCGTTAGATCCTTTAAGCTTTTTTAACCAACAACAATATAAATCCTATAGCCCATGCGTTACAACAACAAAATACGCAGCGAATAAAACATATAACTTTTGATGGTTGAATTTTGTTGGTATAACGAGTAGTCCGGAAACAGATCAAAATAATAACTTTGAAAGTGAAAGGACATCAATTATGTATTTATTTATTTTTTGTATTATACAACAACGTCTGTTCTTCCGTCTGCACGGTGTTTTAAATCAATGTGTAATTTTTATCGCTTGGTTTAATTTGATTAACGGTTCTCAAATGGGATCTGCGACTTACAGGGGTCCGGAAAAAGGTTTTGCGGGATCCGCGAATAAGTTCAAAACTTTCTGCATTCTTCCGTTATTTAAGCTCAATTTTAAATTTCTCTAAAAAATCATTATTTTTTAATCTGTTCTTTTGAATTATAAAAACTTTTCATTTTTCTCGTTGTCATAGTTCCATATATACTTTTCAGAATGTTAGTTTTTTCCTCTCTCTCCAAAGTGCTGAATCTTCAATACCCTCCACCACACGTGTGCAGTAACTAACACAGTACGTCTAATATATTTTGGTATGGAGAATATATTTATGTTGGGGTGTCATAAAATGTGTAATATTTAAGACCTTTTTTACTGATCTTATTTTGAGGTCAAATTTTTATAATAATAAATTAATAAAATCTTCTGTTGGAGTTTTTAGATTGTCTCAGATCGGTCTAAAACCCTTTTGTAATGAACCGATTTTAATGGTTTAAAATAGTGAATAATCAAATTTTATTGGCCTACGATCATTGGTAAAAATGTGAGCGTGCTCTCAAAAGACGGATAGAAAGATAAATTGACTCAGATTTTAGTTACATTTTTTACGAATTCAGATAATATTTAAAAAGTTAGTTAAAGTAGTACAAAGTCCAAAACTATTTCTCATACAAATATCCTCACAGAATGAGAGTTTAAACTTATACAACTCATTGGTATGAAAATATTTCTACTTAATTTGTTTTATATAAGAACAAATCATGAATTCACATTCTACGAGGGTCGATTCGTAATATCTCAAGCTTGCCTAATGTGTTATATGATAAATCTTAACTGACTTATAAGCTTTTAAATTGTTTTTGTTGTCTGGCAAAAATTTATATAACCAAACAAATAAGCCAGTGTTGCCCATATAAGCGTTTTAAATTTATTATAAAATTTCGATATTATTAGAGAAAATTGTATTTCCATAAATTCCATTAAAAAATAATTTTAAAAAATTATGCTTTGTTTATGGACCCTTTCAGAAGTCTAAATATTAAAATTTAACTATGCGATCGAAATGGTTGACAAACTTATCATACCCTTTCATTACTGTTACTGCTGCAGGGTATAAATATCTATAAAATTTTACCTTAAAGGCTTTTCAAAACCAGACAATATTTTTAAACACCTGTCAAATGTATAACGATATTTTTTGAACTTTTTTCTTGGTGCTGCTTTAATGCCAGAAACATTCAAAAATGGAAATCAATATGTGAAATACAGTCATAACTTTTGGAAAAAAGGAAAAAAATTGAAAATTTGAAAAAAAACTTCAAAAAGAAAAAACAAATGAAATAAATATTTTATTTCATTTTAGGAAATTGATTTTCAATTTATTTATTTTCTTTTTTAAGTGAAACAAGGTAAAGAATTTATGTCATTTTCTAAAAATTATATTTATTTTTATTAAAAAAATGCAAAAACATTTTTTTATAATAATTGAGCCGGAAATGAATAAATGGTTTATAGGTTGGTTATTAAATTTTCATATAGAGAAGGCTTTTTGACAATTTCTATATATATATTTTACATTTATGTAAAAAGGTCTAAAATTACGTTATAAGTCTGGAAATGTAAATGAAGTTAATAACATTTGTATAAAAAGAAGGTTACTTTGTCATCTCATACATTTGAGTGTAACGCTAGGAAAGAAACATCTAAAACCACACTGACAGAGCTTAATGAAATATGCCCTAAGTATTTGTTACTGTCCTCAGAAGTTTACTATTTGAAACCAGAATAACTGTTTAGGTATATTAAAGGGTATAGACCTACATTTGAGCCAACCTTAAATTTCAAAAAGATATTCTTTCGCAAAATTTCTCGTTTTTATAGAATAAGATTATGCCGTTATATTAAGCTATTTGTACCTCATAACCATTCCAGAAAGCATCAAAATCGGTTGACTAAATGCCAAAGTCAAAAGCCAAAATAAGGTTCTTAGGTGTTCTTAGGTTATTTTTAAGAAAAATTTTTATATATTGTGTATGTGTAACTGAATATGGCCTTAATTTCGGTTTAACGTCGGACAGTGTGTCCGGGATTTTCTGCGGTAAACCCTTATATATTATTTGGGAAGGTCCTCGAAAAGATACTGCTAACGGTTAAAAGTCATTTGAATTCTCTGTGTGCCAAATATTGATATCAATTTCCTGGGAAATTCATTTTTGTAAATCCCCTGAAATTTCTGTCGCGAATTATTTGGGAAGTTATTTAAGTGAAGAAGGTGTAACGCCATGGAGAGTCAACTAAACATGGCCTGATTTTTTGTTATTGTTCTAAGCAGTTTCCTATTTAATAACTGCTATATCGCTACAATAGAAAAATAGTTAAAGACTGATATCTGAGACAGAATTCAAACGCACTACATCAAGATATCAAAACTCATCTGATTAGACAAATATCAGTGTGTATTATATATCGCAATATGAAAGACGAATTTCTCATACATTTATTTTAGTAAATGAATATAACTCTTAACTCGGTATATAAAACTCTATAATAGTCAGTTGAAATAGTTATATTCAAATTCAACACAATAAAGTTATCGATTAGGGCTCATCCCCGAATATATAGTTAAGCTTAAACACTTTTTAATATGAGATAATTCCATACAAAATTCAGATAATTTTTTTAATTATCTCAGATATAATAATTTCATAAAAATCGGCTCTAATTAAACATTAGCTTATTTATTATTCTCCATTTTCCAGTAAAGAATTTTAGCTTTTAGATATCAAATCGCTTTTGACTGGGGAATATTATAGATTCAGCACAGCCGAATAAACGATTTATATATATTATTACTATAATTAAAACTTTTTTCGTCAAAAAACTATGAAAACATAAGTTTTATAAAATATATGATATTATAATTAATTAATTGCCAGAAATACCCGGAAATGATAGACTTTTTTCTTAAATTCCCGCGAACCAAAAAAATAAGGGAAAAAGGGAAACTCTTATTTTAGCTGACTGATTACAGTCATAAAATACCTACAATATTAAATAATATTGACATGAATTCATATTAATTTTAATTAACACACAAACCAACACATATGAAGCCACATAGATACACATATTATTTAAAACCTGTTTTAATGTTGAATAAAGTTAAGCTGAACATAATTGTGGCATATTTTTAGGTAAAATATTATTTATGTATAACAAAATTAGGTATTATATCAGTATCTTTTGTAGCTGTATTAGTATGTGTGAGATAATTAAGTTGTCTCTTTAATTTAGTTTTTGTGAATATTCATTTATGTTATTTTTTAATTAACACAACTAACCACTACATAGAAAATTAAATATGGATAATAAGCACAGAGAAAATAGCAAAAGAGGGAAAGAACGAAAAAAGTAAAAATAACAAAATTAATAAATTTGTGTTTTACCACAAAAACCATAAAAATTACCAATAAAGACATAAATTATTTGGTTACATAAATAATAACAAAATAACAAAAACTAAAGAAACTAATAAAATGTCTACAGCAGCAATAGCGGAAACGGAAGTAAAAGTAAAAAATAGAAAGAAAATATAAACACGTTTGTTTTTTTTTATGTGACAAAAAAATAAATAAAATCATGTTTAACTCTAAAAGTTGCTAAAACTGTTACTGACATATTCGTTTATAACTTTTTGGTGGTCAGATTTTTTTCTTGTAATAGAAATATTAACAAGAAATCTTCTCTTTTCGTAGAAATATAAGTAAAATTGAGGGATTTTCACTTTAATAATGCAAAGAAAGGTGCCAGTCGTATAAATAAAGTTTTCCCTGAGGCCAACAAGTGCTATAAAACTCTACTAAATTGGCTAAATGTGAAATTAAATTTCACTTAGTTTTCTTATGAGTTAAAACTTTTAATGTTAAATATGTCATAAGGGAAATTTCGATGTAATTCAAGAACAAAATATTTTAGAGGGAAAACATTTTAAAAGGTAAAGAAATCTTTTTCCGCATTTAATAAAATTGTTAGTTTTTTGTTGTCTAAAATTATTTGTTTCATGTAGAAATGTATGTATTTTGAAATAAAAATGTCTAGAATTTCAATACTTTCTACGAACATTTAAGTTTTATTTACATCACATAACAAAAATGCTAAAATTTTTATATTTAAAATAATTTTACTTTCTTGTGTATTCCGTTACAAATGCACGTTAATTATATGAAGTGTCCTCAGTGCTTTTTACAGTCTTATGGTTTATATATCACTTTAATTGTATATCTATTTCCAGAACATGACAATGTAAACGCACAACAAAAGAAATGTAATATCGTCTTTTTTATTGTGAAATTGAACATTTTGTTTGTTTTAAAATAAACAGCTGGCAATTGTCATTGAATTGCGCTTTTGTTATCTTAATAATAATTTCATATTTTTGTTGAGTTTAATGAAATTTCTTAAAGAAATGAAATATTGAATGGAAAATGAATTACCTAGACGTATACTTGATTAAAAATATATTATTAGAAATATATTAAGTATACGCCACAAAACGGTTTCAAAACGATCCATAGCAATTTCCAAACTATTTTTTTAATAATTATGTATATTCGAAACGTTAGAAATATGCTAATAAAATTTAACATGATTAAAGCTTAGAAATTTTCAAGTAGATATGGAGCTCTATGATCAGGCACGTAGTCTGTTACTTGGATTTTTGTTAATTCGGCAAGAAACCATTTGCTATTTAAGACGAGCCACTTTTGTGTAAATGTAGCGCTTGCAAATCTCTGTCTCATATGTCTATGTTATCCCTTATAGTTTCGGAGTGTAATTTTAGACTTATTTTTGTTTGTGTTAAGAATTCTGCCGAAGACAATAAATGAATTACAAAGTTCACTCATGGCCATACGAGAGGAATCATAATCCAATGTGCAGTGGTAATTTTATTAGCAATATATTTTTATCTAGTTACATGTACAGCCTTCCGCAAGTAACAATAATGCACAAAGTTCCATAACTTTATATGTAAATAAATCTGAAGTTTCCGAATATGTAGTTTTTAAGTTTCAATTTGATTTATTTTGTAAGTTTCCATTTTTTCGGCAAAATTGTAAAATTTAAATAATAAAATTTCAAAGTTTTTTTTCACTAGATTCAAAGTTACTTTGAGTAAATAAAAAAAAAATTAAAAAACTTGTTAAAGTCTTACTTTCCAGGAGTAAATAATAGATGGTTCTTATAAATGACAAAATAAAAAATGGAATAAAATCTAAATTTCAGACAATAATGGAGTAGATTTTTTAACATTTATTATAGAATTAATAAATTTATAATATAAACAAAATATTTGTTAATTTGTAATTTAATTGCAAATTACATACTTTCAGAGAGACTTTTAAGTTTACTTAATTTATCATTTTTCGAAAATTATTCTTAGACTTTAATTAGAGCTTTTTGTTTCAAAAAATTGGCAAAAATTTTCTATACTACAGTTCTGAAAGCCTACATACAGCTATAAGTGGGAATAATTAGGGAAAGAAACTAATCGGCTCAAAGTTTTAACACCTCCACTATATTATGAAATTTAACTTTAAACACTGTCCATTATTGTCATCATATGTACATTTTTTAAGTGAATAACATCATTCACAAAATAAAGTAATACAACTTTTAAAATTTCCCTTTGCAAGCTTCTTCATCTTGCAATTTTTTTTAAATTTGATTATCTTATCAAAAGTTATTTAAATATTATTTTTAATTTACTAATTGTGTTAATAAAATTTTTGTTAATAAAATTTATAAATAATCGTTTTCTCAAAATTAACTAAAAACCAGCAGCTGTTCATTTTTAATTATTAATCAATAATAACATATAATTAAGTTAAATTTAAAAATAAAAATATACGTTTTGCCTTTTTTACATATCAAGTATTCGGTATTTTGTCTAAAATTAGGAAAATTTCACGTTTATAATAATCGTGAACTGGCAGCTGCTCTCTTTTGATTATTAATCGTAAGTATGTGTAATTACATTAAATAAAAAACAATACAAAATACATGTTTTACCTTTTATTTATGTCAAATGTCTCTTTGCGATAAGCAAAAGGAATATTTGTGTGTGGTTACTGTCGTACGTAAAACTTCTGAGAATTAGGTGGTTGAATACGTTGTATCTTATCACTTTGTTACTATTTTGTGGCCTTGAGGCATGTAACAAACTTACATTTAGGGTACATTTGGTGGCTATAAAGGATATCACACATTAGTTTTGCCTGACAATAAAGTGGTGTGTTATTATATTATAACCAAAAGGAATTAGATGTTTTAAAGATCTATCGTTTTCTGTAATATTTCAATTACCTTAGTATGTGTTTAACATTCAACCTGACTTAATATTTCAAATAATTAACATTATTTTCACACTAATTTTAATCTTTAATACCTAAATTTAATACTTAATATTTTGTTTAATCTCCATTTAAGTCATAAAAAAGACTAAATACAAAACAAATTTAAATATTTTGTACTCATGAATTTACATTTTTTTCTTATTTAAACAGAAATGCTGTAAAAATATACAACGAAAAGGGATCTGGTAAAAAAGGGAGCTTATCGAAGCATTTAATCATGCTAATAATATTTTTAAGTCTTTTATCAAATTCGTTTGCTGCTGTTAATAAAACTGTTTACACCCTACACCACTATAGATGGTGGGGACATTACGCTTTTTTTTGCAAATGTTTGTAATCACATTCCTGAGTCGATTTAAAGGTGCCTATAGAATTTGTTATGATCGGTTTTAAAATTCATATAGGCCCCCCGGAATGGAAAGGGGTTTTGTTTCATAAATTTTTTAAAAATAAGTCCTCTTATATTCTAAAACATTATCCCAAATTATACGAGGATCGGTCCATTATTTCTCATAGGTTCCATACAGCAAACCTTCCAAATTTAACTTCCAAAACCATAAATCGTATTGTAAAAATATTGAGTCAAATTTAAATATGTATAAGACAAAACGGCTGTACGAAATAAAACGAGGGTCGATAAAAGCTCCAGAAAAAAAACTCCCTTAAAAATACATTAATTTCACATTAAGATTAGTATCGCATTAATATATTGCGTACGTCAGCATAAATAAGAAAAACCATACAAACCATATTTTGTAGCAGACATTTACAGTCAACAATGCGTTGTATGGTATTAAATAGTCGGGTTTGACCGACAATAATATTTTTACTTATTTTTATGTATTTTTATACTCATTTCAAGCGATTATCTTCGACAAAATGGTTTAGAGTTTATAAAGATAAATATACATACGTAACTGTATATATATTAACTGATGAAATCTTCTATAGTCTGTAATAGCAGCGTCAGTAGTCATAAGTAGACATAAATACTTGACATTAAAAATGTATTAGAGAAAGTAAAATAATAAAAGAAAATATTTGTAGAATTTTTAATATAGAAATCGTTTTTTTTTTCATTTTTGCTATTTTAAATATACAAGATACAAATTCAGCATAAACAAGAAGACTTTAATCCGCGATTAAATATTAAAAAAATACAACAGCTGCGGTTGAGAAAAAATAATAATTTTACATAAATTTTTAAGAGATTAAAATTTTGTATATTTTAGAAAATCACTTTAATATATTGAATAATAAATTAAGGAAATTTCATAGACTACAACATACACAGCACCTTTTGACATAAAATTCATTTTGATTAAAATTAAGTTCTTATACAATATTTAATTACCAAAATTTACTCAATATTATTCTAAACAGTCCTGAACAAAACTCTTGGCACAGCGAGCATCTTATTTTTATCTTAAATGTCGATTTTAATTAGTTAAAGTCTAATTTTTTCATATATATATTCAAAATCAACTCTGCAAAACCAATAATGATCCCAAAACAGAAACAAACAATCGAATCCGAGCGAAAAAAAATACTGCTCATGCATAACAAAGGCAAGTCATATGTCTGTTTAGGTCAAATAATGGAAAATATCGTTTCACTATTAGAAGCTTAGTGAATCGTTTAAAGGATAGTCAGTTTTCCAAAGTCTTAAGTTATTGCGAAAGCACCTAAATTGCGATTTCAATAAATTGAAATCGGGAAGGAATTTACGAGAAATTTGTCCAATCAATGCCAGAGTGTTAATGGGAAATATTTGCAAAGTTTAAACCATTTTTCATGTATCTATATTTCTTACTGAACCGATTTAATTCGGTTCAATAATTTATTTAGTTGGTTACTGTTTCGCTAAAAGATTGCGGCTTAAAAGTTTAATAAGTCTGTAACATCAAATAATCAAATTTGTCATCAAAAATCCATTTATTACAAGTCACAAAAAGAAATTTTGCAAACAAATACTATTAGAAAATCACTATAAAAATATGAGTATGTGTGTGTCATTCCTTATAATTTCAGAGATAATCAAGTCTAAATTTTAAAATAATTTTTAAGATTTTTCAAATATATGCGGGGTTCCGTATTGCTCCAAGAAATATATATAATGGGAATGTTATATTCGACTCTATTGCTCTATAAGTAAGAATTCAACCACATTAAGATTAAGACACATACACTGACATATAAACTCACTACTTACTCTTCATATACACATACACACTGCTCAAATTGAAATCATTTATAGTGTATGTGTGATGTAAGCAAAATTTGTACTCTTAATCCTGAAGTGGAAATGTCTGTATTTTGGACATCATATGGAATTATTAGGGATGTCAATCCCGAAAATCCTCGGAATCCCTTATTTGAAAAAAAATAATCCTAAGATTATTAGGAAGTAATTATTAGCGACATTTTCAAGATAATTGCGAATTTGGCATTTTAAATTTATTTTGTCATCATAAATCTACAAAACTACTTAACAAAAATGTATGTAACATTAATCCATTTTATTTCGATATTTGATTCGACCTGATTGGTAAGGAAGCACTTGAGTAGTACAAGAATAATATTGTAGTATTTGTAGCTAAAGAGAAAAATCCTCCAAACTGTCCTATGCTATGGTTAGTGTAGAGATATTTGGCTCTTTTGAAAAGAGTATTGAAGAGCACAAAATGGTGTCCCAAAAGCATTGTAGATGGGCTACCTCTTCGAGCAAACAGAAAGCAATATAAAAACGTTAATAAAAATTAAACTTCAAGTTTAGTGGTTCGTTGTAATTAACATATATGTATGTTAAGAATTCTTCAATCCCACTCCTTATGTTTTTACTATTATTTTAAATTTTCTTTATTTGCTATGTACATTGTTTGTTTCCTTCTTTATAAATACACTTTAATCTGTCTTGACACTCAAATATGTATTTATTGCTTTTTATTTACTAATTGGAAAAATAATTGGTATTCAGGTTTATATTATTTCTATGTTCACCTACAAAATCTAAATTAGTTTTACTTTCCTTTTCCTCTTGTATTAAAGTACTAGTTGTTACCCGGTATGTATTGCTGCACAAAAATTTTCCTAAATTCTTTAACTTGAAAAAAATTTCATGCATTTTGTGTTTAAAAAAAGTGGTCGGGACTAAATTTTAACATTTCGGACGAGTATTTGAGTTGATTATATAAGTCATATATTGAGCTAGTAAAGGAGATCGCTGAGAATCAGATTTCATAATTTTTGCTTTTATAATTCTTCAAGTATTCGGTAATAAATATTTGCTTTGTATGAGAGTAACCTTTCCCTTGGTCCTGTTTTATAATACTTTTTTACTTTTAGGCATATTGGAATCATTCTGTGAAATTTCATCAAAATTGGCCAAGCCGTTATGAGTCTGTACGTTACATACATACATACATACATACATACATACATACATACATACATACATACATACGTACATACATTACATTACATATACATAATACATACATACATACATACATACATACATACATACATACATACATACATTCACACATACATATATACAAATATATATCCTATTATATATGTATTTCTATGCTTTATTGTCTTTATTTCTCTTCACCAAAAATGTTTATTGGAAAATTTTTAATTAATTGCAAAATAACATAACAGCAATATTTTTAAGTTTAAATTTTAATTATGAAAATTCAAATAAAAATAATAATTTTACGTATTTTATAGTTTTGAAAAATATGTACTTGATATTTTTTTATTTAAAACTTAAATTAAAAAATATTAGTTAAGTGATTTTGTATTTCACATTGAGTTGATATAAATTTAATCCAAAATATAATTTTTTCATTTCTACCTTAAATATAGAATTCACATAAACTAATAATAGCAACAAGTAGTTTAATTTCAGGAAATAAAAAAAGATTTAATTCCGGCTGATCAAATAATATCTTTGCATTATGTCTCTTTAATTTTTTGAAAGGAACATTCGAATATATTTGTGATTTACTAAACTTTATAAATAATTAGTGTTAATATGATTTAAAGTAATTTTTTGCTGAGTTCTCTTTTAATGAGGTGCGTAAAGAATATATGCGTTCGACTTATTGTCACTTCCTGACTCAATTTAACAATATCTGATGGTCTGGCTGCACAATGTTTCATATGAAAAATTAAATGGAAATAAATCTCTAACTTAACAACGTCTACACAGTGATTTGATTCCAGAGTTTTGAAAGTAAAAATCTAAAATATCGTTCATAATCTTGATCGAAAAAAATCTGAAATGTTCAAATATCAGAAGAAGGATAATGGTATCTGTCATATTATTAAAAAAAGTGCATTAAATCAATGAAAATGAACATTTTTGTAAATTAGTTGGTTAAATTCCTTTTTATAAGCTTCTTTAACCTGCCAAAATTCGTTAAGTTTGTTGAAGTTTTGCGGGGAGTATACTTAATAAAATTTATATGTATTTATAATACATTTATAAATCATACGCCTAGGTATTCCTAATTTATGGTTTAAATAAAAAACTACGCAACAAAATTATTTTGATTAATAATCATCGAAATCCTATGCAATTATTTCAGCATCGGTAGTTCTAAGATTTTAATTTCGCAGGAACATAACGTTCACAAAAAAATTGTTTTTTTCTGAAACTAAAGAAAAAACCGGCAGCTGTTCTCTTTTGATTATTTATCTATAAGTATGTATTATTAATTTAGAATGAAGAATTAAAATACACGTTTTGCCGTATTTTCACGTCAAATATTCGGTATTTTGTAGAAAATGTAAGAATATTTTATGTTTAATAAATTAGTTTTTATAAAGTTTTACATAAGAATGGCAGCTGTTCTCTTTTGATTATTAATTTTTAAGCATTTAAAATATAGTTATATCAAAAAGTTCAAAAATAAAAATACACGTTCTTATTCTTTTTTGTAGCGAAAACTTGATTATTTTTGAAAATTTTCTCATTTTTTAATTTTTTCACTAGAAATCTATGAATGCAATTAAAAATGAGTTGAAAAAAAGAAATTTGTAATAAAGTTAGAATTATATTGCAGACTAAAGTCAGAATTAAAGTTAAAAATAAATTTAAAAATAAAGTTCGGATTGGGTAGAACTATAGTTCAGATTATATTCAGAATTGTAGGCAAGACTGTAGTCAGAATTATAGTCCAGACTATAGCAAGAATTATAGTCCAGAATATAATCAGAACCATAGTCCGAACTACCTAAATATAGACTATAGTCAGAACTATAATCCTGACTTTAGTTAGAATTATAGTCTAGACTATAGATAAAACTATAATCCAGACTAAAGTAAGAATTATACTCCAGATTATTGTTAGAACTATAGTTCTGGTAAAAGTCAGGACTATATTCAAAACTATTGTCCAGACGAAGTTGCATATAACCTTATCTATTGTATAGCTTGTAATCAAAACTGTAGACTAATATATGACCTTATATATAGTCTAGTCTATAGCCTAATCTGTAAGCGAGCCTATAGCCTATTTTCGCTTAGTATTTTTGACTAGCCCAGTGCCTATTTCATACTATGACTAATGACCTATTCTATAGTCCCGTCTATAGCCAATTCTATAGCCATTACTTTTGTCTACAGTCAATTTTGAAATCTAGACCATTAAAGAAAAAATTGATTGTTCTCTCATTAAATTTTTCTTTGTCTCTTATCTTACGAAAACAGAAAACAATGTTTAAAGTTTATCTTCAATTTCTAGCAAAAAGTCAATAAAACTATTTTTTACTTGATATTTTTACTCGTGTTAGTTTTGATTATTTATTGAATTATTTTCATACTTATGACAAAAGCACCAACACACTCACTCATCAACAAATACATATTCACATAAAATAACAAAAAGAAAACAATGAAGAAGAAAGTGAAGAGAATAAGTAGGGAACAAAATAGCAAACAATAACAAAAGTGAAATATTTGGCGCCTGAAGGACGATTTGTTTACTTGAGCTTACTGTGGTTAATTGAATGTTTTGGCCAAAAAGAAGAGAAAACAAATTAAATTAAAACGGAAGTGAACTTAATTTTTATTTAGAGATGAAAAACAACAACTACACCAACAACAGTACTCAACAGCTTTTAACACAAAGAAAAATGCTGGAAAAATTTTATGTTAAACTTTAATTTTCAAAGAATTTTTTTGTTCCTTTATTGTGGCCTCTTTGGCTGTTTACAAATATTTTGAGTAGTTTTGTTGCTTTTGTTAGCAAACTTTGTAAATATTTGCGATTTAATGCAAAAGAAGACTAAAATCTTTTTGCTTTATAGAGTTCTCAATTAAATTGTAGTGGTTGGCTCCTTTACAGTAATTAAATGTTAAGTAGACAATAAAAGAATTTATGGCCATAAAAAGCAGAATTAACATTAAATTCCAAAAAAAGAAAAAGTCATTGAATTTTTTTGACAACATTTTTTACAAAAGTAATGAATAGATGAATAAATTTATGCTTAAGATTTAATAAAGAAAAAAAAAAGGATTTAAAATCAAAAGAACATTTGAGTATTATCGGTTTCATTTACTGTAATTTTCAGTCGAAGATTCTCAACAGATTTATTTTTAGCAAATAATTGTGAAATCAAATTCACTTTTCTTAAAATGAATTTTGAATCTCTTATTAAAATCTGTTGTGAGATTTTGCTTTTTAAATTAAAATGGGGTCACTGAACTGTAATAAATTATTTTTTTGTTTAAGGAATTAAAAAAAAAAAAGTGAATTAAGAAAAAGGTATTTAGTGAAAACAACTGTTAAGCACAAAATTATTTAGTTACAACAAGTAAAAATGTTATAGTGAGTTAAGCCCGATGTAATACCCTACACTACATTGTTGGCTGCTACGAAAAAATGTTTTTTAAAAATTATTGCGATACTAAGATTTATGTGGAATTTATGCGTTTTAAAGAAAATAAATTCTGGAGGGTTATATGGGTATTAGAAAAATTATTGAACCACCCTCGTTTTATTTCCCACAATGGTTTTGGCTCATATATATCTTAATTGGACTAAATATCTTTACTATACCCACATCATTTTAGAATATAATAAGATTTATTTTCGCAAAATTTGGTTAAAATTGTTTTATTGACTAAAAACCCCAATAAGGGGGGGGTAAATTTGACTGGGGCCTATATAAAATAATTGACCGATCAAAACCAATTACAATAGACATCGTCCTTGTACCATAATAAAAGTTAAAATATCTCCAAAACTACGAAATAAACTTTACAGACGAACGGTACTTAAAAATGGCGGTAGAAATATTTTTTCTCTTTTTCGTTACAAACACAAATGTATAATACTTCCACCACCTATAGTGGTGTAGGGTATAATTAAACATTTGTGTGAGATAAAAGAATTATTCTTTTATTTTAATGAGTAAAAGTAATTGAAAAAACAAATGATTTTTAAACAGAAAATGTTTGTCCAGTGGCGGAAGGAAAACGTTATTTTTAGCAAAAATAAAGAAATTAAGTATTAAAATTGTTTTAATGTGACGTTGTAAACTTAATAACGAAAGAAATTTGCGGGACGAAATAATTATGATCCACGAAAAAACTCATGGAAAATATAGAAGACCAGCTTTTACCAGGTGAGTTTTGCTGCAAAAAAATCCTCCCTCGTCGACGATTAAGAAAAAATTCATAATTCGGGATATTTATACTTCTTTCCCAATTTTATTTTTTATTTATGCTTAAGATTTAAGTATAATTTACTCTTACTCACTTCCATGTGGGATTAGTGCGTTCTGAAAGGATTTTTCTGTGAGCGTTACACAGGACTTAGAAGAACTTATGTAAAATTTCGTACATCGAATTTGTCTCGATTTGACCAATTTTTTTAAAATACCAATGTGTATGTAGATTTAAGCGATTCAGGGTTATATTTGGAATGGAAGTTGTATGGGACCTATATATGTATAATCTGATAAACCGTTTTGGAATATAATATAACTAATTTTAGCAAAATGTCATTAAAACCGTCTTATATTTTGGAGTTTTGTGGCCGTGAATCCCCATTCCGGGAGAAAGATATGAATTGGGGGGCTAGGTGAAATAATTAACCCATCATCACCATCGTCCTTGGACCTGTAGTTTCACAAAGTTTACATTGACAGCCAGCCAGCCAGCCGGCCAGACGTACGAACGGACTCTGAAAGTGTTCCTTCCTTCTTCACCTTACAATTGTGCACAAATGCACAAACGTATAATACCCGAACCACCTATGATGGTGCAGGGTATAATTAAGATACATAATATAAAAAAAATGTTTAACACTTACATGCTTCAACATCTTTGAAACTAGAATTTTTTCAATAACTTTAATAATTTTATTTATATTTTATTTTGCAAAATAACCACTCAACAATCATTGATTTATAACAAAGAAAAATTTGTCTAGAAAAGCAAAAATATTCTTATAAAATGTTTAAAAATAAATAAACAAAAGGAAATAAAAGTAGTAGAAAAACACTTTAATGCTTGACTAAATATCAAAGGAATAAAAAAAATTATATATGCATATATATAAAAAAGGAAAGTAGAAAAAATGTTGACCCTTGTTATTTCCTGCTTGGCTAGACAAAATTATCTAATAAAAGGAAATCGTTTCTAAAGGAAACGGAAGGGACTGGAAAAACACTGGAAAATGTAAATATTATTTTATGCAAGTTTTCCAAAAAAAGTTTATGTGTTTGAAATTATTGTTTTTCTTTAAATAAATTAATTAATTTATTTTTGCTTAACATCATTTTTTTACTTCTTCTTTAAATTTTCATTTTTTTCATTTACACGTGTTTTCATTTAAAGACTCCTGGTCTTTCCCTTTTTAGAAATATTTTGTTTAATACATTTCAGTTTTTTTGCAAAGAAATTGGTAGACCATAAAATATTAACAAAACTAAAATGTTATTTAATAATTTTGGTTAAAACCATAAATCCTGTTTCCTTCGTCCAGCCCTAATGTATGCTATAATTTTTGCAAATAAGCTTCTCGAAAGTATTAAATGATTTGTTATTATTTATAAACACTTAAGTTAATTATATTCTTGTCTTTTAACAAATTTATAGATATTTTATGTTTTCCCTAATTAAAATAAAAGGTTGTGATTATAAAAAATGGACCCAAAAAGGAAATTTATACTTACGTTTACTTGTGTAGGAGAAAAATTAAAAGGAGCTAAAAATAAGTATAAAAAATTATAATTAAATTTAAATTTTGTATTTTTATTTTAATAATGATATTTTGAAGGCACAGAGGGACAGAATTTAATAATTTAAAAAATCTTTAAAATTTATAAATTCATACAAAAAAGTGAATTATTTAAAGATTAGAAAAATAGGGTTTCCATAAACACTTACTTTTATTGCTGTAATTACTAGTTATAAAAGCCGTTCCACTAACATTTCTATAGTGCTTTCTGTCGATCCCTGTGAACACCAATTTTGTTCTCTTCAACTTTTTTTAAAAAGAGCCGAATAATTCTGAACAATTCAGGTTGGAGGATTTGCTTCTCTTAGTATAAATACCACAAAATTGTTTTTGTATCTCTCATGAGTTTGTTCGCCAGAGTGAAAGGATGCCAAGTCTGGCCAAAATTAGGTGGACACCTTTGGTGGACTTTTTTGTTAACATTCCTTGATATAAATTTCGCAAATTTAAAGAGTTCGTTTAAACAAATAATTTACTTCTTTTGCCACAGCTGTACATTGCTTGTCATACCAAGCACTTTTTGGTATAATTGGACTGTTTTCGGGTCATAAATTTTTCCTCAACTTTTCCCGAAATCTATTCTCAATGGGAACTGGAGAAAAGATAAAGAAGTTTTAGTATTTCCATACCCAAATTGTTATATATATTTTTATTTTTTTTTAATAATATATCTACCGATGCTGAAATAATGGATATATAATCATCTGATTAATTTAAAATAATTTTGTTTTTTTTTTTATGCAAAGTATTTTATTTAAATCATAAATTATTAGGGCGTATGAGTTATAAATGTAAATATACAAATATATTTTATTAAGTACACTCCCTGCACTACCAGAGTAAAAAGTATTATTTAAAGAACTTTCGATATACATTAAAAAAATTTAATCAATTTTGGCAGGATGAAGGAGCTTAGAAAAAGAAATTTAAAAAATAACATTATTTTACAAAAAAAAAGTTTATTTTGGATGCTTTAACGCACTTCTTATAAAAAGATATATGACCATTATCTCTATTTTAGATAATAAAAAATATTTTTTCGTTCATAATTATGGATAATATTTTAAATTTTTACTTCAGGATAAATGAAGGATTCAGAAATCCTTGAAACGATTTTCTTCACAATTTGTGTACAAGAATAAATGCCCTATTTAAAGAATCACTGTGCCTAGTCTGGTACATAATACTGACTATTATTTCTTTTTACTATAAATTTAAAACAAAAGTCTATTAAAATTTATATTCGTCGGTTTTCTTCATATCTTCCTCGTTTTTAAGGAAAAGTAATTTGTTGATAAAACTTTATTTGTCTGAGGGCAGTTAATTTTGATATTTTAAATGGCCAGAGTTATATTTTTTCCTTTGCTATTTTCATCTCATATTCAAAAGTTTTAACTCTTAGATAACTTCAAATAAAATCTTTTTTTTTTTAATTTTCTAGAAAAGTAATTTTAACATTATTTTGAGTTTAACAAATATTTTTTGTTTCATTTAATGAAAATCGTTTTAATATAAAATGAAATTAATAAAGTATATCTAAGGGTTTTCATATTATCTATTTTTAACATATATTTTTTTTGAAAGTTACTTTATTATTTTTCATATTTTCTCAAGAGCTCTTGGCAATTTTTTCTCTTCCTGAAGAAATTTGTGTGTGTTTTTGTTTTTTCCCCAAAATTAAATCAAACATATTTAACTTTGATTTTATGTTGTTTTTATTGATTTTTTCCATTTGCAATTTTACTATTTTTGCTTTTAATTATTTTTTCTTCTATCAGAAAATATGAAGCACAAAGTGCTGTTCAAATAATTGCAAATTTTTTACTTGATTTAATAGAAAAAATACGTTGCTTGAGGCAGTTTTTTTTTCAATTTTTTTAAGAAACGCATGATGAAAAAATTTGTCAAAGAGCAGAAGATGTTTGTAGATGATATGCATATGTCAAAAGAAATGTTATTAACAGGTACAGAAAAATAATTATTAAAACAGAATTTACACTCAAGATGATATTAGAATTTAAGGAAAGAGAAGGGAAAAATCTAGACACAAATTTGCGGGCAAGATTTAATTTAGTTGAAGTCTGATTACAGTGGTATTTATATGGATTATTTGATATGATTTATATTATTTTATATGAGTTTGATCACAAGTTTTGTCACGGTGCAAACAAAACGGGGTCTAATTTGGGAGTAACTGTTTTAAAGTTTATAAGACTTTTTAATTCTTAGTAAATTATTATTGTTGGAAATTTTCATTGAAAGCACTCCCCTGAGGCGTTTCGTATATTTCTATAGTGCGTAACATTTTTCCCTAAAAAAAATATCAGTATGAAAAATTTTATGAAAACTGAATAAGCAGCTTAATTGTAATAAATGTTCAAAGTTTTAAAAGATTGTCTCAGATAACATTCCATAACTTTTTTCCAATTCTTCTCGAAACAAGAGCAAATACTTAGACCAAATTCCATTGAGAACCATTAAATTTTTGGGTGTGAGCATGTGGGGCATCATAAATGGAATGAGAAATTTCACCACTAGTGAGTGTGGTGGATATAAAATAAGTGCGTTAGATTTCTGTGGAATTAGTAAATATATAAGGACTCCTCACCCGATATCTTAATTTGGAGCGATATTCTTCAAATTATAAACTTATGTCAAAGATAATTAGGAAATGTCTATATAATTGATTTATGATTTCTATATATTTTGAAATTAGTAAAGATTATTTCACCTATTTTCCATACAACTATTTTCTTAGGAATGAGATCTTAAGTTTCTAAAATTCCTAAATATAGAAAAAGCTTACACAAATTTTAGAAAAATCGAGTCTTGTATAAAATTATACTTGTGTTTGTATTTGAGTTCGGAATTATTGGTGTAGACTTATTCCATTTCCCTAAGTTTGAATCTAATACATCCCCTTTCTAATTTTACACTTAAGCTCAATTTCAACATGTCTATTTATAGTTTTTTTAATAATTTTAATTACCTCCTTTTTTCATAATTTCCTTTTGTAATATCAATAATACACACACACTACTACAACACTATGCTTATCATTTCCTTTTGACCGGAAATTCTATTTCAAATTAAATTTGAAAGAAAATCATTTTAATTTTAAACTGAAAATTAAACTAAATTTATCAAGAAAATAAAATAAATAAAATTCAAACAAGAAAAAATGTTATGTTATGAAAATGTAATACCCTACACTATATTGTTGGTTAACAATGACTAATTTTTATGAAATTGTATATACGTTTGTACTAATATTTATGTGAAATTCATGTGCATTAAAAGGAATTTTTTTGATGATTAAATGGGAGTAAAAAAAATTATGGACCGACTCAGTTTAAATTTCGCACAGAAGCTTTGGCTTATATATAGCTTAATTTGAATAAATATTTTTTTATAAGTTTCAAATTGATATTTGGAATGATGGTTGTATGGGGCCTATGAGAAATAAGAAACCGATCCTCGAGTAATTTGGCGTATCATTTTAGAATATAATACGACTTATATTCACTAAATTTAGATAAAATCATTTTTTATTTAGGAATTATGTGGACTAAATGTGGACCCATTCCGTTGGGGACATTTATATAGGACTTCTATGAACTAGTGGACCGATCATAACCAATTTTAATAGGCAGTGTCCTAAGAATAGTACGTGCGAAATTTCATTAAGATATTTTTTAAAACTACGTCCTGTAATTTGCGAACGGACGGATGGATGGACGTGCTTATATCGCCTCAGAAATTAATTCTGGTGATAGGATCATTTTTTGCTCGTTACATTCATTTGCACAAACGCATAATACCGCCACCACCTTTGGTGATGTAAAGTATAAAAATCATATTATATACTAACAAAGCAACGTGTTAAATTATATTTATATATACACATACACTTACAGCTATTTTTTAACAGAAAGAGAACAAAGGGAAATTTATTGGAAAATGTATGAAAAATATAAAGAAAATGAAAATATGGGTTAATAATGTTAAGGTTAAAGTGTAAAAGATACCAACAATTGAATTTTATTCTTTGATTTTTTTATAAAAATTATAAAAACAAATACACAAGAGTAAAAATTATGGAGAGAAATAAAATAAAACTCTTAACATTTAAAGAGCATAAGGAAAATAACATAAAATTGAATGTTATTATAAGACACTCTTTTCCTAAATATAAAGATAACATTTCACTGTTAAAATATCCCTTTTATAACATTAAACAAAATGTTAATCTTAAACAGTGTAACGGTAAATGGCAACAGCATCCTTGTCAGTCATCAGTTGTTTGTGGTTATTCGTAGCTATCAAATCGTCGTGTGAAATCAAACGGATAAATGTGCTTAAGCTCTTTCCGATTATTGTTTTACGTTTGAAAAAGGAAATTAAAAACGTATTTCCGCTTAAAAAAAAGAGAAAATAAAACAAAGAATTTATAGAGAAAAAATGTTAATTTAAGAAGAAAATAATTTTTTCTTTTACATATTTTACACATAAAGAAAATCAAGAAAAAAAAACAAGTGTTTAAATGTGAAAGTGTTTGTTTTATAAAAGGAGCCAAAGGAAATAAAAATAAGAAAAAATATCAGTTATAAAGCAAAATCTGTATTAAAAGAAAGGAAAGAAAAGAAAAACGTGTTAAAAAATCTGTGTAAAAATATGTAACATATTACGCTGTTAAGAATATTAAAATATCGCTTGTAGTATCTATAACAACATGATGAATCTTGTCATTTCGGTTTCATAAAAGTTAACACGAAAATAAATTGTTTAAAACCAACAACAACAACGAAAGTATATGTATGTAAATAAAAAGGAGAATGTAAAAAAAATACGAAAAAAATCTGTCAATAAAGTCGTGAATGTGAGTGAATACATGAATGTCAGTTAAGTTAATAGTAGTAAACAACCACAACCACAAATAAAGTAAATGCATGTGGCGGATACAGTGTTGAGCAATTGGCTGAGAGTATAAAGTGTACAACGGAAAGAGATTTCATATGAGTTGATAAAGAATTTTAATTATTACAAAAAGGAGCAAAATTAAATTAGTGTACAATTAATTTTATGGAATAAAGAAAAAAATTTAATAAAAATTTTTATGGAGAAAGGTAAAGTAATTAATGGGTTAATTATGTTGAAATAAATTCAAAAGTTGAATTAAATTCAGAGTGATTAGTTCAATAAACAAAACTTAATTTAATATTATTAAAAGTTATTTTGATTTAAAATAAAATAAAACTGGATAATTTCAATTATTCTCTTCTCTGTTCAATTTTAAAAGGAAAAATATAACTAAGACCAAAATAAGGACTGAGATCAGAAAATTCTTAACATACGTTTTATTTTTTATTTTTTTTTTTTATCAAGTTACTTTTGTAAAATATGTCGGTTATTATAAGTAATGTCAATCAATTGAATATATTGTGAATCTGATTAAAATGAGTGACTAGAAAAAAAATTATATTTTCAATAAAACCCAACTAGGATCAGGAAAAAGTTGGCCAAGCATTAAGAGGTCTGCCGTTAATCTGTTATCAATGTTATTAAATAGTATCGCGAGAACCTGCCCGTTGTTGCAAAGGTTTACAAATTGTTTCTGAAGCCAAAAAAAAAAATACTTCCACACATCCGCCAGGAAATCAGCACGGTTATCTCAGTGTTTGGACTAGTTTGTAAGAAAATTTAACCTTTCCTAATACAGGTTTAAAGTCAAGCAAGGCTCAAAAAGTTCTTGATAGGAATGCAGGTTAAATTTAGAGGCCAAAAACAGATAACGGATATTGAAGTCAAGTTTTCTAAAAACGAATGACGGTCTCTATAAGTACCGAAATTAACATCGAAGAATGTTTAAGACTTTTTGTTTTAAACACTATTCACTTTGCAGTAGCTGCATTATAGGGCTAATGCAACGGTGTTCATGAAATTTGTATCACAATAAAAAACAATATCAAATATGTATGCTATGTTTCATCTAAATTTGCTGGTTTTAAAATAATTCAAAAGTATTGGCACAATAAGTCGGACAAATCCATTTTTTAAATTTCTAAACATAACAAATGAAAGATTCAATAAATTATCATATGTCGGTTCCAATCGGATAAAGTGACAGTTTATCAACAAAAAATTCAAAAGAAACTCTATAAACCAATAATGAGCCCAAAACACTAGCACTAACATCTACCGAAATTGCAGCTGCAGACCAAGAGGAATATAACAATAACATTCACTCCATTACAGTTCGTAGAGTGATACATGAAGCTAATTATAATGCTCGAGTTGATAGAAGTAAACCACTTATCTCTTCGTGAAACCAAATTAAAATGTTTAAAAGTAAACACACAATAATTTGGAAATAGATGCTTTTCTCCGATGAAAGCAAATTTAATAAATTTCGTAATGATGGGCAAGTTAGCGTGTGGAGAAAATCCAACAACAGAATATCAAAAACAAATTTTAATTTTTTTAATATTGTGCGGAAAAGTTAAATTTGCTAACAAGTTTCACGTTCCAACAAGACATCGATCCAAAACATTCAACTCGTGATGTGGTTAATTTACGAAGTGACCATGACCTTCCGCATCCATTACCGTCTTCAGACTTCAAACCAATTGGGCATTTGTGGGGACAAGTGAGCATTAAAGGAAGATTTTATAAAAATCTGGGAAGAAGTAAAAATTAATTTAGTCCATCCAATGTAAAAGCGTTTGAATGAAGTAATAAAGCAAGAAGGCTTGTCCGCTAAGTACTACGTAATATTTTTTTATGCGAAATCGATTTAATGTGATGTGTATATTCGTGTGAAAAGTTTTTAAATGGATAAAAATTGTGAGAAAAGAAAAATACACTTGCTGTACCAATCGTTATGTTCCGGACTGTACATATGTGTATATGCATATAATCACAACTATTTCTATGATTTATAATGTAAAATATATAATCAGGGAATTATATATATATATTTTGTTCGTTTTAGAAAAATTCCATAAAATATTCTTTTATGCAAAAAATGTGTAGAAGAATTTTTCTTTTTTATAGTTTATCGCATATTTTAAGTTAACAAAATATTATAAAGTAAACCAGCTGCAATAAATAGCAAAAGATAGTATGCAACCTTAAGCTATTTTTCAGAAATAAATAAAAATCTTTTATTATATTCTTTTTTAATATCAAAAACTGCAAAACAAAATTAAAAACTAACAAAATACAACAAAAAAAAATAAAGTGACAAAAGAATAGTTGAGGTTTTCATTAACTAAAGTTTTTTTTCCTTATAAATAACAACAAAAATAAGGAAAAGGAAAAACATATACAAGTTAAAAAAAGGACTAAAAATATACTCATTATAATAAAAACACAATAAACTATAAAAGATTTATTTTTACCTAAATAAGTTTATTTAATAGTTATGCAGAAGGGGAAGAAGGAAAGGAGATCATGTTGTAAGAAAAACAAAAGACAAAATGACAATTTTTTTGCTGATAATAAACCATAATGAGAAAATGAAATGACTATAAGGAAACATCTACACTATTACGTATTCGTATAAATGCACCTTAGTTTTATACCATTCACGAACACAGGCGGGGTAATAATAACTTTGTCATTACGAGAAGAATCATCCACATATTCGTCCATCAAATCAAAATATGAGTCGCTTAAGCTTTGTCCGTGTGTCCGTCTACCTATCTGTTGGAAACATTCGGAATAAACATCCGAATTCAATAAAATTTGGCCATATTGTTTATTATTGTCCTAAACGGTTTTCTATTTAAAACCAGTTATAACAGTTCATTAGTAAAAAAAATTAGAGACCGACAAATAAAACCATTTCAAAATTTTGAAAAAGAAAATGTCCTAATTTTTCAATCGCAAACAAACTGGATTTAAGCAAAAATTCAACTACAACGTACAGTTTATATTCTCCATCATCTTAAAAAGGTCACCCCAAAATCTCTGTGTTGAATAGGTGGCAACTTTTAAGATAATTTTCTTAAATTTTGAAAAAATAATAAATCTAATGAAACTAGATTGTGCTGGGGTCATTATTTGACTTAGTCCACATATAAGTCCCCTTCCTGGAATATAAGTATCAATTCTATTGAAATTTGGCACAATTAATTTTATAATGGACTTAAATACATGTTATTGATTAATATATTATTGGTCCATATTTGGCTATAGCTCCTATATAACCCCCTTTCCCGGAAAACATATTTGAGTTTATAAAATACTTAGATCTCGGTCTATATCTTCCCGGTAGACATGCTATAGGGACCCGTACTTTTTCAAGTCAACACGAAAACGCCTCAGCTCAAATCGGATGAAATTTTACTAAGATATCACTATCGGTTCAAATATTACACATGTATTCACAAAAAAATCGATTTGGATTTTTTTAATTATTTTTTTTTCTGCTGATCAGGGTCAGGGTGATATATCAAATTTTTGCAAAACCGATATGAACTTGGTTTAAATGGTTTGATTTAAGAATTAAATTTTGTTATCCATATTTTACCATTTTTTTAAAACTCATTAATCTCTTCTAACGTTTTTACAGACCCCAAATAACTGTTTAAAGTGTTTATAACTTTGTCTAAATCCAATCTAAACTAGACCTCCTCTACGTTCAAAAAATTTTATATTTAATTTATAACATAAGTTTTTATATGCATATATAGCAATATGTATCGGTGTATAGAGTTCTCATGTTAATTTGTTGTTTAACTTTCACCATATGCATTATAAATCTAAATATGTATGGTTGTATGTATGCATGTATGTATGTATTAGATTATAACGCTAACTTTATTTTAAGTTTATAAGTATATTTGTGTTTGTTGTTATTTGTTTAGGCTTTTTGTGTAATTTACACATGTACACACGCATGTTGGTTCGTTTGTGTTAAAGCTGTCTTTGACAGGCATCTTTTGTTTGTTAGAACATTATAAAGATAACCCATATACATATGCAGATGTATGTGTTGTTGATATGTGAGCATGTATAAAAACTACAACATGTTTCCATAAATCAATTGTGTCTTTTTATACCCTCCACCATTATCATTTCGTGTGTAACGCTAAGAAGGATTCATCTCAGTCATATATATATATTGTTGCATCAAATCAAAATATGAGTCGATTTAGCTATATCCGTCTGTCTATCTATTTTTGGCACCCTTACATCCACAATGGTTGACGGAGCTAAGAATTTTCTTAAAACTACCAATTAGAAATCAACAAATTAGAATAAAATTTTAGCATAATGCAAAGATATTTGCACTTCATTATTATTAAAAATCGGTACAGTAGAAAAAGTTATAGCCGAAAACATAACTATGACTTTATGACTTAGATGCATTTGTGGTGAAGGGTATTGAAAATTCGACATGGCCGAATATAGCATTCTTACCTGTCATTTTTCAGAAGGGAAAATCATTCACTTATTATTATGTTTTCCGTTTTATTCTTTTATCAGTTTAGGTAACATGAATGTGCATTTACATTGTTATATTTTTAATATCCAGATGTGTGCGTATGTGTGTTAGTTGTCAATTTTAATTTGTAATTTTAATTGATTTATTTATTATTGTGGGGTTGTAAAGAAAGAAAATGCATTAATTTTAATAAAAATGAACAATGTGTCACTCTCACAATAAATTTTATATAAAATTGATTTCTGGCAACAAGAAAAAAATGTATTGAGTGACAAAACAAGAAACGCAATTTCTTTCATGAAAAGAAAGGAGGGTGATATTGCTCAAGGGAAAAAATTGATATTCAATTTAAATATTTTAATTATTTGAATTTCAACAGTTTATGTTAAATATTTTCAGACTGTATTGAAATATTGAATTTTTATACCCTACACCACTATTAATGGATGTGGTATGTTTGTGAAAACTATTGTAACATACAGAAATCTAATTTTCTGCTGTTTTAAATTTTTCATAGGAACGATTATTACAATGAGAACAAAATTTTGTCATAATATTGGCTATAACTACTTCATTACCATTCCAAAAACTATCAAAATCAGTTAAATAGAAAAAAAGTTATAACCAAAATATAACTTATTTTATGACTCATTAAGTGTTCTTGTATTTAAGAAAAATGTTCATATATTTTATATATCTATGAGTGTATGTGTGAGTGTGTATATACTAAAAATAACTTATTTCTTCAAATGCATTGTGGTGGAGGGTATTGAAGATTTGGAATAACCGAATGTAGCATTTTTATTTGTTTCTAGTGAAATTCTCAATTTGTAGAAAAAATTATTTTTTTTTCTATTTTTATTTTTACTAAAATTTCAAATTTTTATTATAAATTTAATTTAATTTTTAGTTGTTTATTGAAATAAGGAAATTTTAAGTAAAATTCTTAAATTTTTTGTAAAATAATTATTTTGCATAAAGATTGGGTGGCATCTTTTTAATTCCCTATACTACACTCATACACTCATACGCTACACTCATATCGAAATTGAATTTATTTATACCTTTCAATTTTATTAAAGTGAACTAAAAATTCAACCTTATTTAGGCTTCCATGACAAATGTGCTTCGGATATATATAATTTGCTCTGGTTGCTATTTGTACCATTTATTCCCTTCGACTCAGTGACACTTTCAGTCCATGTCTTTGTGAACAAAATTCAGGTTGGAGATTTAAAAATATCTTAATGAAATTTAAAAAGTGTCATTACTTTGATCTAAGGAAAAAATTGACATTTTGAAATTGGTGACATTGGACACATTATTTCTTCTAGTCCCCATACTAATGAAATTGGTTTCACAGCATAAATACATAACATAACTATAATTATACGAGGATCTTTTGTTATTTTTTTGCAGATTCCATTTATAACCAACAGCATGGAATGGAATATTATGAACTCATTATTTATAAATAACATTTTTACAATCAAATTTATTCACTTCACACACTTTTCATATTCAATAAATAATTGATTTAATACCAGAATTTATTTTTGGGATCAAATTTGTATGTAAAAATCAATAAAAGCAACAAATATTAAACAAAACAAGTAAGATTTTTAATACCCTCAATAAATTCATGTACGTAAATACTTTATGTTTTGTACATACACGCACACATATACCTTCCTGAATGTATACATCATACAAAAGATTTTCTTAAATAACACAAGAACACTTAAGTAGTAATAAAATAAGCTATAAGTTTTAGATATAACTTTTTTCTTCTGAACCGATTTTGATAATTTTTGAAATGATACTGAACTACATTCATGTTCATATTATGACAAAATCTTATTATAAGTTGTCGATTTTTAATAGACAGTTTTACGAAAGTTTTTTACTTGAACTTAGAAGTTGTCTAAAATATCGGTATGTATCTTTTGATATACTAAACTGCAGCCAAATTTCAATGTCAATTATTGTGGATGTAGGATTACCAACAACAAATAGATACCCAACCGGATATAGCTAAATCGACTCAGATTTTGATTTCATGCAATGTTCTTAAGTAAAAATTTTCTTGCACTTAATTTTGATTTTAATTCAATTAAATATTTAATTACTAACTTCTTAATTTATGTATTTAATTAAAATCTAATGATTTTATATTACAATTTGATTACTTAAAATTGCGGTTTCGGAAAAACTTATTTATAATTAAAATCTTTTTAGAAAATTCTAGTTAAAAAGTGGTTTAAATTTAACAAAAATATGAATAAAAAAATTCTTAACATACATACATGTTAATAAAATGAGAACACAAAACAGCTATTCTATAGTTTCAATCACTATTAATGCAATTTTGAACCTTTTACAGAAACCCTTCCATTAAAGTTTATATAGTGCTTTCTCCATCTCCGTTAATATTCACCACACTTTTGGACACCTCTTTGTGCTCTTTAATTCTTTTCCAACACGAAACCAATATATTTTCATTTGTCTAAGCTCCAAAAGGATTTATCTCTCTCGGTACAAATTCCATATTATTATTTTGGTACAACTCAAGTGCTTGTCTACCGCAGTGACACTATATCAAGTCAGCTCCAGCATAAGGAAGCAGCCTCTTTTGTAAACATTTCTTGACCTAAACTTCGGTATATATAGAGAATATTGTAACAAATGATTGGCTTCTGTTATAAAATTTCGACTGCATTAGCTTTAACATTTCCTACCAAATAGTTCGAACACTTACCCAACCCGGATGCTATCCTACCGGATGTGTTGGAAGCACTTTTTAAAATGCCTTTCTTCTACCTCAACCAACTTCATAAAATAAACGTGTTGTAATAACTTTTCAGTCTCAGTCCTTAAATATATAATTTCAAACGTATTTGATTAACAAATATCTACCACAAATTTGTTTTACATAGGTATGTATCTACATACATACATACATACATACATACATACATACATACATACATACATACATACATACAAATTCATACACATGTTTGTATTTAATTATTTATTTATATTTTGTTTCGAATTTTTGTTGAATTTGTTTTAGATAATTTTCAGCCACTTTTAATTCTTAATTTAATAAATTCCAAATATTGTTATAACAAAATTAACATATTTAATTAAACTAACATTTTGTATTCAAATAATTTAAATCAGTTATGGCAAATAACATGAAAAATATAAATATTTTTGTGTCTAAATAATCAGATAAGTTTGTAAGATTTTTCACATTTAAAAGCAAAGAAAAACAAGGAAAAATGTTATAGTCGTTCAAGTTCGAATATATAATACCCTACACCACATTGTTGATTGTATATGTCGGCTACGAATAATTTATGAATGACCCTCGTATAGTTTGTTTTAATTTGAAATAATGAACCGATTATAACAAATTTCAATAGGCAACTGTGACCTGTAATTTGCGAAAATCCTTACATGGAGAGCCAGCCGGACGAACGGTCGAACATTCTAATATCGACTCAATTAGTTATTCTGAGTCGAACAGTATACTTTAAAGTGGTGGTAGGACTATTTTTCTGACTGTTACAAACATCTACACAAATGCACCCACCACCTGTGGTAGTATATGATATAAAAGTATACAAAGAATGTATTGTAACATCTTCTTAGGATTTATAATTATATTAAATTTCATTTTTGTTTCTAGATAATTATATTTAAATTCTCGATTCTTAAAATGTATTAAGTTATCATAAATAAACTATTAATCCTAAACATTAAAACTGAGTGATGTTTGTAGACTTTAAAAGGACTAAATTTAGAGATATGTAGTCAAGGAAAAAAGGACACAAGCATATAAAGTGCTTAAAGCAATATATCATGAAAACATGTTTTTCTTTTCTACTTAATTTTTTTCTAGGAACAGAATAATCTCAAGGTCTTAGAAGGGCCTAAGCAAAAGCTATTAACCTTTTAACGAATAAAACTTCAAAAGGAAAAAAAACTACAAAATAAATGGACGACAACAACATTTTCTGGTGATATAAATATAAGCAACCAGCCATAAATTTATGTTATATACGAGGGATGTGAAGAAATATAGTTTACTAAAGTAAGAGACAAATTAAAAAATTTAAATTGGTTATAATTTTAAAATATGGTAAAATTAGAATATAAAAAACACTATATTTAAAAGGACTAAGAATATAGTCTAGCCTTTATTCAAAACTCTAGTCTTAATTCTATATTTTAATGTCTTTGATCTAAATTTTATATTAATCTATATTCAATACTCAATTATAATATATAATGTGGACTATGTTAGAATATATAATCTAAACTATATTAAAATCTACAATCAATAGTCTAACTAGAGTACAATCTAAACTATGATCAAGTCTTTAATATTTTATCTATTCCATAATTTAGACATCTAGTATAATTTAGACTATAGCCTATAATCTGGATCATAGTATAGTCTATAATCTAAAATATAGTTTAGTCTATAAGCTAGATTAAAACCTAGTATATAATATAGACTATAGTCTAATCTTTAATCTAGACTTTAGTCTATATAATCCGTAGTCTTTACTTTAATATTTTTGTCTTGTCTATAATCTATTCTATGGTAAAGTCTATAATCTAGAATATAGTCTAGTCTATAATAAAAAGGAGAGTTTAGTCTAGAATATAGATTATGGTCTAGTATATAATGTAGACTATAGACTTATTTAAAAACTACACTATAGTCAAGCCTATAAACTAAAATTTATTCTAGTCTTTTTCCTAGGCTTTAATCTAAAATGTAGTCTTTACTATAGCCAAATATTTCACTATACTTTAGCCTATAATACAGATTATAATATAGTGTGTAAACGAGAATATAGTCTAGTTCATAATCTATTCTATAGTCCAGTCTTTAACTTAGAATATGGTCTATCTTATTTTCAAGGCTATAGTCTATTCTACAATATAGATTACAGTCTACCGTATGTAGCACAGCCAAAAATCTAAACTATAGTCTATACCTAAAATGTAGTCTAGCCAATTATCTAGAATAGCCTAGTATGTTAACTAAAGTACACTCTTTACAAACTAGATTACAGTCCTACATATGACGTAAACTATAATCTAGACTATTAATAAATCTATTATCCAGATTAAAGTCTAGTCTGTAGTCCAGACCATAGCCTAGTCTATAGTCTGGTCACTACAAGCTTGACTCTGGAGAAAATCATAGCCTATAACAAAGACTACAGTCAAAATTCTGAAATAAATCTATTAAAAATACTAAAAAGCCATATTGGTAAAAAGCCTTCTACAGACTTGAGCACGGACTAAACTATAAACAAGACTTGAAAAAAACAAATTACGACAAAGATTAGAATATTAACTAAAGACTCTTTTGTAATTACACTCTTGTAATTAATTCTCGAACTTATACCTAAATTCTTCCTTGGACATTTTATGTTAGATGAGAAACAAATTTCGATATATTTATTTCCAACAAATTTACTATTATCCTTCGTTTCTAATGGACATATTCCTTTCCAAAAGGATCTTATACATTTGAATAATAAAAACTAAAAGTTTTATGGAAAAATCAACTCAGGAAATTGTCATAAGATTAAGTTGGTTATTTTCATTTACTCATCATGTCAAACATTTCTTTTACATTTTTTATGAAATAATACACATATATATATTTACACACAAACACATACAAAAATTTATATGTTTTTACATACACACACAACACATCAAATACATAATCACACGTCTCTTATATTACAAACGTTTTTTGAATAATAAACGAAAACACCAGACCAGACCATATTCCTGATGCAAAAAGTAAAACAAAAATACTTTTTTGTTAGGAGGAAGAAGGAGTATTGTAACCAATTTCCTTTAAATATACTCATACACGCACTTTTGCACATATTTACATGATAGATACCAACACTTTTAAGCAAAACACACAAAAAAGGACAATAATACTTTTGGATATCATTTTAAGGTTATAAAATACTCACTTACTCATTCGTTCATTCATTACCAGGCAGTCAGTCACTCAGTCCAACCATTTCAAAAGCCCATTCAGTAAAGCACTTATGTTCGCTTTTATTTTATAAATTGTGATACGTATGTGTGTAAGTGTACGTGAGCGTGCTAAAGGAATAATTATTTGAATTTGCTTGTTTAGTGTGTGGGTGTGTTACGTGGAGTCCTTTATTCCTAGAATTTTCTCCCGAAAATAGAAAAAAACTGTTATTTTGGTAGTTGATACTTGAATTAGTAGAAGAAGGAAAATAAATCTGACATGATGAGGTTTAATTTTTCTATTTTCTGCCATTTTTACTTTGAAAATTTTGTTTTATTTTCTTTTTTGTCACTTCTTTTGGAATTTTAAAACGAAATTGCTAAAAATGGCCTGTAAACTTATTTTTAACCCATGAAATATAACTTTAACACTAAATTAAAGTCCATAAAAGAGAATGAGAAAGAGAAGAAAAATTGTGACAAAAGAAAATGAGTTGTTGTAAATTTTTAAGGTAACAATTGATTGCCATTTCTGATATGTGAAATATTTTTGGAATGAAAAAGGTCTCATATTACAAAACTGAGCCATAGAATGAACGTGAGATTTGTCAGGAGATAAATAGATTTCAGGAAATGAGATTGATTGCATGTTAGTTGGAAATAAATCAGAAAAAAGTTAAAAATCATATAGGAAATGAAGTTATTAAGAATTTTAGGTTTTATTTAAGGATTGAAAAGGATATTTTCCAATTTTATTAAAAGGTTATTAATTCATGACTCAACCCTTTGTTTATATATTTTATAGACATTATTGAATTTTGCAATTTAAGTAGGAATACAACATCTACAGCGATTTTGAACAACTTTTTGTGATCTTCAATTATCTTTTAACAAGAGCCCAATATAACTTCACTGGTCTTAGCTCCTGGCAGTTTGAAGGATTTTCATCCTTGACACAAATAACACTTTATTTTTTCTGTCCCACTTAAGAGATTGATTACCAAAGTTACAGGATGAAGTGTTACAGATGAAGTGCTCATAAAATGAGCAGCATTTTTTGTAAAAATTACTTAATGTTAATTTTGGCATTTATAGCGCCCGATGCAAAAAATGATTGCATATTGCATGCCATGCCAAGAACCTTTTCAAAAATGTTAACTGTTTTTGGTGAAATATTTGCCAGGAATCATATTTCGTCTAAATTTAGAGCACCTTTTTGAGTCTTGTATGTTGTTAAACCAGCATTTGCTTTATCTTTTTGCTCAGGTTTTTTATCAAAGGACAAGTTCTTCCGGTACTGTTGGGTAACATTGAGTTTACAGCCGACCTATCATTTGTCTGACATTAAACAAACTAAATCATATGTTTTACAAAGGTAACTTGATTAAAAAAATTGTTTAAAATTTTTAATGAAAAACGTGTGTAAAGAATTTTTCGATCTTAGTCCCTAATATATATGAAATAGAGTAAATTATCTAGATTATACACTTAATAATAATCTTGACGATGGATCAGATCATAAATTATGATCAATATTTTATATTACAATATAAATCTAACTATCGACTAGTTAACACTATATACTAGCATATATATAGATTAGTCTATAAAATATAGTCCATAGCATATATACTAGATTTTATTTAACCTCTAGACTAATATATATATTAGCCTAGAGGTTAAAATATCCTCTAACATATTATGTAATCTAGTCTATAGTCTAGCTTCTGTTATGTAGTACAGTCAAGACTTTAATATACTCTACAGTCTATTATCTAATTTAGTATATAGTCTAGACTAAAGACTACAGTCTTATTTCGACCATTGTATAATCTTTTATCTAGATTATAGTCTAGCCTCTTAACTATACTATAGTCTAGCCTCTTAACTATACTATAGTCTAGATTATTATAAAGTTTTAGTGTAGAATCTTGTCTAGACTATAGTCAAGTTTCTAACAATAATTATCGCCTCTAATCTAAACCATACCCTAGTCCATAAACTAAATTATAGACTAGAATGAAGTCATGAACTTAAATTAGACTATGGTTATTTAAGTCTTAATTGCAATAGAATTGTTAATTTAATATCGACTTTAAACTTGACTAAATTAAGACTGAGCACTAAAATAAGTTTTCGACTGAATAATCCAGTCGAGCGTCTTACTCTTATTAAGATTTTCTCGTTTTTAAGAATGGATCCTTTAAAAATTTTATGATTTTGTGCTCTATTTAATGTGACATTGAAACGTTTATTTCTTGCAGACAAATTGCTTTTTTGTTCTTCCTATAAATTCCTTTTTTATGGCCATTTATTTTCTTCTTATACTAACACTAACAAGTGTCAAACATATTTTTCATGTTTTCACAAAAAAAATAAGAAGAAGAAAAAATAACAAAAACAGTTAATTCTTATTTCATCATACTCTCTCAAAATTTAAGATCGTACAAAAACAGAGAACATGGAATATACAAAAGAACTCATTTTTATTATTGCTATAACTTTCATTCTCATTCTCTCTATCTCTTTCTGTTTGTACTTTTATTGCTCTTGAATTTGTTTTAAGAACATTATTTTCTAACTGTAAAACAACAAACTCATTTAATTGTAATGTTTTATTATTTCTATTGTTTTGTCTTGAATTTCCTTCCTCTAACTCACTCTCTCGCCTTTTATTTTGCTCATTAATTTTTCGTTTATTTTTATTTGTATTTTATTGTTATATCCTTCAGCACTCTTTAATGTTTTTTGTATTGTCGCCATTGTTGTTAAAACAACTGCATTTAGAGTTATAAATTGACCCTGCAAACAATTTTGTAATCGACTATGAAAATTTTCATTTTTAGTTGACGTTAGTAGAGCCACTGTGGTGCTGTATTTCCTCATCATTTGGTGTTCGACTACAAAGGTAACAAAATTTTTGGTTTACATTTTTAATACAACTATAAGTTATCTGCGGTATTATGCATAATCGCCAAAAAGAGTGTTGCCGGAGAATTTTTTTTAATATAGAGTATCTATGAAACTGTTATAAACAATTTTATTAAAATTGGCGATTGAATAAAATGATAGTGGAAAAATATTAAAGAGAACGTAATTCTGGGATGGGATGGGGATTAGGGGAGAGGTGTCCTTTTACAAATGCAATTTTCCATATCTTCCCAATATAAGCAAGTAAAAATTACTTGCTCTTATTGCCATGATTAATTATATTTTTAGCTATAACTTCTGATCTACTGAACCGATTTTGATGATTTTTGGATTGACATATTACTTATTATGTCAAAATCTTACTGAAGTCTGTCGATTCTAATTGACAGTTTTACGAAAATTCTTCACTGTAACTAAAAGGTTACATCAGATATCGGTCTATATCTTTTGATATACTGAACCAATTTAACTGATGTGGATGTGAGTGGGAAATAGCTAAATCCACTCAAATTTTGATTTGATGCAATAAATTACATTATATACATTATCGGGACTAAAATAACTTCTTGTTAGATGGAATGGCAAAGTAAATTCACCTCTTCACCACTTGTGGAGTGGAGAGTATAACCATGTATATAAAATGATTTAAAATTGTCAAGTTTTTAATTAATCCTGTTTCAGTTCCTCAATATTATGCCAACAGGATTTAAGCTAATTTAAAAAAAAATGAGCTAAAAATTAATTAACTTAAACTTAGCGCAACTTTGAGATAATCTTCGAGTAACTAATTTTCGATTTGTTTTAATTTTGCTTACTATAAGATAACTAATAATAGTCACCACCATGTTGAAATAGTCCTTGGACCCATTGAAAAAATCAGAGTATGAACCATAACTGGTTAAGGAAAAGTTAACTTATAATTTATTAAAAGTCAGTAGAATTGCTTGCAGGGTAAGTACTCACACACACCTATACATGTAATAAAATGTATATTTAAATATTAATGTAAATAAAAATAAAAATGATATGTTGTTATTTTTATATGTTTACTTTTTTCTTGTTGTTCTTTTGTTTTGTTTTGTTTATAATAAATATTTATGTTTTGCTGCAATGTTTTTTCTTGTTTCAGTAAAGTAAATTTTATTGTCTACTTTACGGCGTTTATATGGAAACTGAACTGACAGAGCTAGATCCCTTCAGATTTTGATTTGATGCGTTACACTGAGAATGACAAAGTTAATATACCCTCTTAACCACTTGTGGTGGTGTAGGGTGTAATAAAGAAAACAAGTAATTTAATATTAAGATTAACAGGAATTGAAGATGTCATCGCCTTATAACTTTTAACTATTGTTATATATTTTTTCTGTTACGAAAGCATTTGTTTTATAAGATTTTTAGGAAAATACATATTTTTTCAAATTTAAACCAATTATGGAAGTTAAAGTAGTTTAATACCAAATTTGAAAATGTTGCACTTTATTGTAGGTAATGTATTTTAGTTTGGCAGAACTGTAATGTAATGTTTCAAGAAATTTTTTTAAGAGCCACCTATCGTGTGACTATAAAAATCGATTTCTACTTATGTTTGTCTTAAATGAATTAAATTTTGTTTTGATATAAACTATTGTTAAAATGAGATTTATGCATTTTAAAGTAATGATTAAAAGTGGTTCTTTTACGGGAGCTACGAAAAATTATGGACACACCTTCGAAAATTCTGACTGTATAATTTGTGTTTGTATAAAACATAATTATATAACATATTTTCTTGAGATTCAGATGTGTGCAATATGTATGCCATTTGAGGCAATTTTCGGAAGTGTGTGTTATTTTAGGTCTGTATTAATTATGAACCACTGTGGAATAATTTTTGCACAATATTTTTTGAATCTCTTAATATTAAACAAATTAAATTAAATTTTGAAATGATTTAAAAAACGTAAATATATTTGAGTGATTTTTTGAAGTGTTTTATTTGTGCCAAATTCTAACTTTATAAGTTATGAAATTTACATGGGCAGACAGACGGACATATATTCAGTGTCAAATGTTAATATTTGGCTTTTAGCCAAAAAGAAAAAAATAGCAATAAATATACTGAGAGTTTATTAGTTTTTGAATTTCGAACAAAATAATGCAAAATGTGAAAACAACTATAAATCATTGAGAAAAATATAAATTTCAATTACTTTACAAAAAATATATTGATTTCTTGCATTTACAGTTTCTTTTTATTTATTTCAAAATATATTTTTATTTAACAGTGTTTTTCTAATATGAATCTGCTTTACTACAAGAAATTGCACAGTAACATAAGAGATTTTTCTTATAGAAAGAATTTCATATTATTTTTATATGACAACAAAATATTTTGAATTTCAACAGCTGCTGAAACGTATGAGTAATATTTAATATAATACATTGCAACAAAAATAAATCATACGTCATTAGGCATTTTCTTTAGATTTTTTTATTCCTCTTCGAAGCGTATGAGTAATAAATTGTTATTTTTATAAACAAGTATGGATGTTATGGTGGGTGAAGCCTGACTATGTAATACTCTACACTACAATGTTGGTTATAAATAGCAGTAACGAAGAAGCAATAAAAGATCCTCATATAATTTATTTTTCTGATTTAATCTCAACACTGTAGTACATTATTGAGACTCCAACATTTAATTTAATTTAATTTAAGCCACGTATGTGTGAGATTTATATCCTTAAAAGTGATATTTGAATAGTAGAACAAATAGTTTAATAATTAAATAATTAAAAAAAAAAAATAAAAAATAAAAAATTGTCATTCATATATACCAAGAAATATATTTCTATTAAAAAATTAAATATACTGAAAAAATTGATTTTTTGAGTTATGACATGCTTGCAGCAAATGGGCAATATGTATTAAATTTTGTAGTACACAATATATATTGTAAAATGTTTATGTGTTTAGTTTCATTTTGCCTCAAGCATAATATTTGTTTGTGTCAAAAGAAAAATATTTACATTAAAACAAAAGTTGTTTTTTCCTTTTTCCAACAATTTCTCCATAAATTAAAAAAAAAAAAAAAATTTAAATTTTTATTTTTTTTTTTTTTTTTTTACAAAAAACTTTAATAAAATTTAAAATCAGAAATTGAAATCAACAAACTCAGTTTTTTTTTCAATATTTGCCAATATGCAGCTTATGACTATTATTTTCTATTATAAAACTAAGTATGTGAAAATTATATGTTCTGAATGGCAACAAACATTTCTACAATCATAAAAATGTCATTGTAAAAGATTAAATTGTTACCCATATTTAAACACAATTCTTCTGGCAACATTTTCTCACGTTTATATATATATTCATTCTTCTCTTACTCTTCCACTCTCTCTCTCTCTCTCACTATCTCATAAATTTAATGTTTTCTAGCAAACACATGTCTAAAGAAAGGCTCCATTTAACAAGAGGATAAAGAAACGTTTATGTTTTCTTAAAATTTTTGTCTATTTTAAGCAAATATTTGAATGGAAATGGATGGATAGAATTCACATTTTGGGTAACATCTGTTACAGTAGAAATAAAAAATAAAGACAGAAAACGTATTTTGTATACCCTATAACGCTATTGGTTGTTGGGGGTATTATGCGTTTGTGCAGATATTTGTAAAAAAATTATTCCTACTACCACTTTTAAGAATACCATTCGACTCACAATCACTTCCTAAGTCAATTTAATTACATATAAACCTAATTTTCACTTAAATGTTATAACCATAATAATTTATTTCACACATAAGCATAAGCAAATTATACGAGAGTCGGTTATAAATTTTTCGTAGTAGATGTAGGATATTACATAGTCGAGGTTGACCGACTATAACATTTTTACTTGTTTTTTTTTTTTGTTTTTTTTTTTGTAAAAAAGTATCTTTAGTTTCTTCTACAAATATTTTCTTCTCAATAGAAACGTGTTCTAGAGTGTCTGTGTGACAGTGAAGTATTTTAAAATGTTATAAATTGTTTGTTTAAGTAGTCTATTTTTGTGTGTATATGCACATGTGTGTTTGTGTAAGTTTAAGTAATATTTATTTTGCAATTGAATTATTACTCATCCGCCACCAGTTGCTAAAAAATGTTAAGCAACAAAGTGACATAAATAGAGAAAAGAAAGCAATTTCCATTAATAAACAATGATCTTCTAAGCGTATAAGTAATAAATATTAAATATTTATCAAAAAACATTTATACATATGTATTTACGCCCACAGATTAAGGAAATTTTTCAATATATTTTTTTATATCTTCCATCATCAACAGGTTTCAAGAAGATACAGTGGTGCAAAGAATTGTTTTACCTAAGAAAAAAATATTATTATTTTTTTTTTTAAAAAAGAAATTTGAATTTTTGAGAGAATGATAACTCTTTAATCTTTATAATGTGTTCCCATGAGTAAGAGGGGTGATAGAATGTAACTTTGTCGTTCAGTGTGTAACGCTACAGAGTGTATCCAAATCGATTTTATGGAAACAATTTTATAACAGAGATATCTGATTGCAATGATGATAGCTGAGATTTTTTCATGTTGATTTAAAAGGGAAAAAATCTTTAACTAGTCGATGAGCGCCCAAATTTGGCCACCTCTAGTTTGTTGATTATGAAAAAAATTGCCAATAATTCAATTATAAGTTGAGAAACAATTCAATTTTTTTTTTAATTTTTTATCCTTGATTCTTTTTAGTTTCTTTAACAGTTAACGGACTAAAAATAGGTTCTAAAATTTTTTAAAATATATAAAATTTTATATTTTAAATCTCCTTTTAAATCTATGAATTTTGATTGCAAGGGGACCTGAGTCATAATCCAAAATTCAATGATATAATTTTATATCTTATTATGATTTTTTTTTTAAGACAATTTAGGAAAATACTACACCATACTGTTGGTTATACTACCTACGAAAAGTTGTGAGAAATCCCTCGTATAATTTTGTTTTGTTATTTATGCTTAAGTTAATTGTTTACGCACTGTTGTGATTATTTACGTGTGTGAGATTTATAAGTTGCTATTTAAAATCGTGTACCGACAGTCAAAAACTGAGTATAAGATTTTAATGAATAAGATTTGTGGCAGATCTTGGCTTGACGCCAATTCGGCTTTATTTTCCGTTTGAAAATAATTCAAACATTTTGATATTTTTACAAAAAATGACTAAATGTGGTGGAGTATTAATCAACCCTTATATTAGTTATGGTGTTGTGATCCTCTAAATCAACTTGGAAACATCATAGTTATTAACAATTTTATGTAGCGATTTAGAAGTTACGGAATCATTTCTAAAAACCGTTTGAAAAGTCGAATGGACAGACTGAGAGACAGGAAGGCTAAAATAAAATCGATTGGGAAAATTATTTTTTGGAGCAGTAATAGCAGCTTATAATAGTGGTAGAGTTACAAACGGAATTTTAAATATGTTATATGTATATTCCTTAATTGTTCGTGTCATAACCTAACCTGCGCAATATAATACATCAACCATCTACAGTGGAATGGGCTTTTATTAGGGATGTATTACGTAAGGAACAGTCGACGTCGGTATATATATTTATAATTTTTTTTGAGGTTTGCATGGACTATTTTGATAAAAAATTATTCTTATATCAAAAATAGAAAGCCAATTTTGGATGCACACTCATTAACCTACTGATGACTTGGGAGCTTAATGATCTCCAAATGAAATCAGAAACTGCTCAGCAATTGCCTTGTAAAATTTTAATCAGTTGTCTCAAAAATACGGCATTATAACGTTATACAATATAGTTAGTAGCGATGGTCCACAGAATTAAAACTTTCAATATCTCTTATAAAATCGGTCTTCCTACAATATATCTGATGATGCTGTATATGCTAAATGCTTTAGAGTGTATTATTTAAAGGGAATTTGACTGTATTTTTAATATTAATTTTTAATTCCCTAAAACTTTTTCACTCGAACAGACTTTATCGCTGCAATGATGTGAATGTCATTATTTTATCCTTTTAAAAACATTGTTGCTTTTGAAGCTCATTTTCATTTATTTTGTTTAATTTTCGTTAAAATTTCCACGAAATTTTCTATACAATTTCCTTTTAGTTAATTAAATTTTCATTCAACTCTTCGCAAATAAAATGCAATTTATTTTGTTTAACATATTTAAATTTTATATCATTATTTTACCTTTAGTTACACAAACTGAGGTGTCATTTCTGACAACGTTATATTCATTTTCAAATTGTAACTTAAACTCGTGAAAAATAAATCATTTTTTTGTGACAGTGGATAAACGAGAATTTAAAAGAAAAAAAAAACAAATATTTGACCTCAAAGGATTTTATCATATTAAATGATTGTATTAAATATATTTTCGTTATTAAGTGACTTAAAATTAAGTTCGTTTTGGGGAAGGAAGTGAGATGGAAAAATTCTTACATATATGAACACAATTTACAAAAAATAATATTTTGACTTTTAATAAAACTCTACACATTTTTGGAAAACTCTTCCATTAACATTTTTAAAGTGATTTCTGTTACTTTGCATAAACCATATCCGTTCATCTCCATTTAAAATCTACTTTAGGACACCTTTTCTGTGCTCTTCATTTTTTTAACAAGAGCCCAATATCTCTCCACTGGCATTAGCTCGTGGCAGTTGGGATGATTTGCCTCCAAACAATAATGTAATATTTGTACCAAATATTACATTATTGTTCTTGTTCCTATCAAGGACTTCTTTACCATAATGACAGGATACAAAAAATTATGACACATTATGAAGTCTAATGAATAGAAGTAGCCTTCCCTTGATGTCAATTTTGAACCAATGATCAGCCTCTTTTGTTGCAACTGTATATTGCTTATCATATCAAGAACATTTCGGAAAATTTTGACTGGTTTTGGGTCCTAAACATTTCTTCAATACTACCACGAGCATCGGCACCAAAAAAAAATTTTTTTAACCTGGTAATTTCGAAAAATGAACCAATATGAACAAAGTATATTTCTTTTAGAAAATATGACTTCCTTTTTGTCCCTAAAACTGCTAATCCCGTCAGGAACCAAGGTAACCAGGCTGCTTTCCTATCAGAAGTGTTGGAAACTCTTTTTAAAATGCTTTTTATTATTTTTGGTTTAAGAAGCATCATAGGAACCATTCTTTCCATCTTAATGAGGTTTTATATCGGACAAGTTCTCTCAATAGCGTTTAATATCATTGAGAACAGTTTAGCGCGCAGACTTTTGAATATTTATCTAACTTTTTATAGGACCAAGTTGGGTTTTGCTGAAACTATTTAATAATTTTAGTATTCAATTTTATCTGATCACTTATTTGAATCAGATTGTTTGCAAAGGTAACTTGATAAAAGAGAAATCAAATAATACATGGGTTAAAAGTTTTAACGAATAATGTGTGTTTAGAATTTTTAAAGCATATAACATTTTTGACCCGATTTCTTTCAATATTGTAACAAAATTTTATAAAAATTATTTTCCTTTTAAGTGAAAATTTTACTAAAATTTTTTAAATTAAATAAAGAGTTTTTTTTTTTATTCTAGACCGAAATCCTCGATAGTTTTATCATATTTCACTTATTAGTTAACCTGTTACCGACTGATACATTTTGTTCTATAATTTCCATTCAAAAACTACTGCAAAATAATTGAAACTTCAATATCACCGCAATATGGTTATATTTGCTTCCTTTTTGCATTCAAAAAAATCCTTTATTTTACTTGACAGTTGTTTGCCTGTCAAAAAATAAAAGCATTTTACAGAAGAACACATACTTACACATATAAAGGCACATATACACATACATAAATATCTCCATTAGTTTTTTTAAATTAAAAACACGCATTTTTCTTTGAAACAATCACAATCGTGGCAAATGTTACAAATACGTGACACAATTCCAACATAAATAAATAAAATAAAAGAAATTTTGTTTCCCATCACAAAAGATGCAATAACAACAACAGCAACATTTTGACATCAACATGTGCATAAATAAAATAAAATTGCAGCATTCTGTGCAATTTTCATATATTTTTTTATATGCAATTGAAATTTGTATACATGTAACAACAATTGGGATGTCAAAAAATGCGATACATTCATTTTTATATCAAAGAAAGTAGTTGTTCACAAAAATGACTGTATTAATGCACAATAAAAATACATCGTTAAGATAAAATTGTTTTAACACAAAATTTTGGAAAGAAAACAGGCAGGAATATTATATTCGACAGTGCAGGAATCCTGAATACCCTCCACCTCTAACATTATGCAAAAACATGTAAAAATGCTTTAATCGGCTATGCCGAATCATCAATGCCCTCTTCTACAAGTGCATGTTAAGGAAATATGTTATGTTTCTACATACACACTTACACATACAATCATATACGATTTTGATAATTTTTTCGAATTGCAATGTAGTACGTATAGATTAATATTATGACAAATTTTAATTCCAATTTGTCGGTTTATAACTTAAGTATAAATTTTTTCAGGACTATAAATAAATGTTCAGGTCAAATTTCATAGCGCTTAGCTAATTATTGTGAATGGAGACAGGCCAACAGACGGTGGGAGAGATTTAGATTTGATGCAAAAATATACATACATTATGGGGCCCGAGATGATTTCTTATAAGTGTTACACACGGAATGATAACGTCAATATAACCTCTTTCCCACATCAGCTGGTGAAGGGTATAATAACTTAATTTAAGCTGTAACATTTTTAAATATTTTTTGTTGAAATATTTTTTCAAATTTCTTTTTTGACTTTGATGCCACAAATTGTAGTTTATGCATCAAATGATTAAATTTTTATATATATATTAATTAGTTTATACCCTTTGAAGAGAATTTTTTTGAGTCACAATTAAATTCGTCTATCAATTCCTAAAGTTGAGCCACCACATAATCAATATAGAATAAGCGTCAAATATGAATTCCTTTATATGAAAAATATTAAATTGTGAAATATTTTTTATATTTAAAAAATGTGTAGTTTTATTCCCGGGTAAATATTCGTTGGAAATAATCAGAGAAATATTTTTTTTATTGAGATGAGTTTCATTAAGTCTCACACATTTTGTCCAATTTAATTCTCACACTCAATGATTTTTCCAACTTTTTCATATAACAGAAAAAGGAACAGGAACTTTTGGTAGTGAAACAAATCTTTATAAAAAATATATATACTTTATACCATTATAGGTGGATGGTTTGTGCAGATGTTTGTACCGTTCGAGTCAGAATTACTTCCTGAGTCGATTAAACCATGTTCATTCGTCCGTCTGGCTGGCCGCGTAAAGCTTGTTGGCAAGGTACAAGTCGCAGTTTTGAAGATTACGACAATTTTATTTAGGCCCCATATTAACGTTCCTTAGGAATGGGGCTTTTGTTGCCTATAAATTAAAGCGATTTTTACCAAAATTTGCGAAAATGAATCTAATGTTCTATCAAATCATACATGGAACGATCCATTACCATAGATCCCACGCTATCACCTTCTAAATATTGCTTTGAAACGTTTAATACACACATATACATGGGTATAGTAATATTTGATAAAATTAAGAGAAATGTAAGCAAAAATAGATCCATTATTTGCTAAAAATCCCATAAAAGCCTCCTTCCAAGAAACTTAAAAACGTATTTTCATATATGTCTAGCTGCCATTAAAACTTCCAAAAAATCAGTAAAAAATATAGGGCGAATAGGATCAGGGGAAAGGTAACTCCCATATAAAGCAAATATTCATAAATTTTTCGTATCAGCCATTTACAACCAATGATATGGTGTAGGGTTTTACATAGTCGGATTTGACCGACTTAAACTTTTCATTTACTTATTTTAAAATGAAAAGTCTGTTTAAAAATTTACAAAAAAAAATCAAAACAAAAAATAAAACCCCCATTTCCCTGTTACAATAACAAATAAGTTCAAAAAAAAATTATCAAATAAAAAGTGAAGTTCTTGAATCTGTAGTATAATAGTGAACTAACTGACTGTTTGACCTTACAGGTAAATAAATTACAGACACTTCAAAGTTTCAACTTGAACACACTGATACGAAAACCAAACGAAATAAACAAGAAAAAATAATGAAAAGGAAATACATTCAACAATGCCGAATCTCCAATACCCTTCACTAGTAATGATGTACAAAAACAGATCTGTAAAATTACGACCGATGTGACTCACTAATTTTTATTGTTATCAATATTTTTCATTCCTTTGACTGTATCTTTTCTATCGAAAAGCAAAAAAAAAAAATCATTTACCAGATGTACATCTGAAAACGTGTTTGGAAAACTACTTTTTACAACACTAAACACAATCAAGTACGAAAACCATATTCAGTCATGCCGAATCTTCAATACCCTCCACCAGAAATGCATGTAAATAAATACGTTATGTTTCGCACATACAAAATCACACATACATTTACAAACTTATATAATATATACATGTTTTTTAAATATAACACACGAACACTAAATGAGTCCTAAAATAAGTTATACTCTGGGCTTTATCTTTTTTTACTGAACCGATTTTGATAATTTTTGAAATGATTATGAAGATCATATTTGATCATATTTGATGATTTCTAATTAATAGTTTTACGAAAATTCTTCGCTGGAACTAAGAGGTTGTCTTAGATATCGAACTAGTTCTTTTGATATATTGAATCTATTTTGCTGATTTCAAATAAGGAACTTTTCAGGACTACAACAGACACACAGACAGACAGACACACGGACAGACAGACATATCTTAATCGACTCATATTTAGATTTGGTGCAAATATATATATACACACATTATGGGGTTTGATGTGATTCCTTCTTAGTGTTACATATGGAATGACAATGTTAATATACCCTCTTCACCACATGTGTTAGTGGAGGGTATAAAAATTAACTTTTCAAACAGCTTTACAATATTCTGTTGACTTGGTTCCTGGAATTATTCTTGTTTTTTCACTAACTATTTTTTTTCTATTTTAGTTGTTGTTTTAAAATTTGTTTCTACAATTTTGTACAAACTCTTTTTATTACTAAACTGATGTTATTATTTTAAACAAAGTTTTTTTCGTTTCGTTATTATTTTATATTTTTTTACTCTAATGACTTCAGAAAATGCTGCTTATTTTACTGACTGAATTGAAACTTTTTGTTTTTTACTTTAACAATTTTTTTTGTTCGAATTTTTATTTATTTACTTTGTTTTCTATTTATTTATGGTTAATTTGCTGAAATTACTATTTGTAAATGTTAAAAGTTTTTTTTCTATTGTTTTTTCTGGTTTTCAGTTTGTTTATTATTATAAAAATTGCGGTTTCATTCAGGATTATTTGTTAACCTTTAAAGCTTAAAATCGTTTTTAACCTCAAATTAATCATTATCTAGTTTAAAAGGAATTATTGCGAGTTAAAAATCATTAAGTTATCCTCTTCAACAAAATTTAGAAGAAACTCTTATTGAAATCATTCTAGTTCTTATATAATCTGCTGTAATTCAGGATATTATATAATCTGCTTCCACTATTTAAAACTCTTTTCAAATATTGCTACTGAATACAATATAGTATATTCTTACTACAATAGCAGTAGAATTACTGCTACTTTAACCAAAACATTGTCTACTTAAAATATATAAACGGTAGTTTCCCCCGGTTCCCCCGGTAAAGTGTTCTCCCAGTTAAGTTTATTTGAATTATTGTTGTAAATTTTATAATGTAGTCTAGTCCGACTATACCGACTCAAGTTAAGTCCACTCCGACTTTATTGTAGAAGCAAAATTTGTTTAAAACCGCATTCCGGGGTTCAATTTAATGGGGTCTATATGAAAAAACGGACCGATCATAACCAATTCAACAGACATCGTGCTTGTACTAAAATAATAGTACGTGACAAAATTCATTAAGATATTTTCAAAACTGCGACAGCCAGGTAAACGGATGGACATGGTTAAATCGACTCAGGAAGAAATTCTGAATCAAACAGTGGTGGTTCGTTACAAACATCTGCAGAAACTAATAATACAGTGTTTCGTTTTATAGGAATATATATCACTGTATTCGCTGTGAGAAGTCATTTGTATAAGTGTTAAATTTGAATGTTTAAACATGTTTGAAGTAATGTTAGTGTCGTCTCTCACATGTACATGATGGAGGATAACAAGGATTCGGCACAGTTGAATATAAAATTCTTAACTGTAAGTATATTTCATGACCTTCCCAACATCATGAAGTAGCAATATATGTGCTAAGTTTTGCTCTTAGTCTCTCTCTTTAGAACGTTTGTTTTAATTAATTATCCGGACCATATTCCCATACTAAGTATCATCACCTTTTCACTACAAAACGTCGCATTTCTATTAATTAAAATATGGAAACCTAAATTCAATATTTTTCTGAAAAGTATTAATTGCAATTTTTTTACAGTTTTTATTATTTCCGTCCTGGATATGAAATTTTAATATCCTTGTTTTAATAAAACTAAACCATTTAACGTCTTTTTAAGCAAAACTATTTGGGTTATTACACTTAAGACTCAACGTAATATTTTTGGAAAATTTCGTTAAGAAAAAAATTTTAATGCAAAGGAGAGGAGAGGAAAATAAAAATTGTTTATTATGTTTTTTTCTTTTGTGAGTCCTGCCACAACTACTTGAAACTATTGAGCAGAAAAACACAAAGATGTATCATCATAACTGCTGACATATGTTTTAATGTTTCCAAATTTTACACTTATGCGTATTTTTTCGAGTACCTTCATAAAAAAAATATTTTCATATATAAATTTTTGGGGATTTTTTCCTTTAATATATTGAAACTAACAAACCGAAAACCATAACATGTTTTTTCGATTTTGTCAGCTTTTTTTCTAAACGAGCAAAAGTGTAAAGAAGTTAAGCTAGAAAAGGATGATAACGACTTTTTGCTAAGAAAAACTATGGGAAATTTTGGATTAAAGGATAATTTCCTTTCAAAGAAACCCCAAAACAACTTATGACTTTGTAGAACATAAAAAAATGAAAATGTTGTTTTTCTCCAAAAAAGGTTATTTACCATCAACCCAAAAAGGGCTTTAGAAAATGTTATATTATTATTATTACTATTATTACTATTACTCCCTCTATGAAAAACAAAATATAGTTATGGGAATTATGTTTAGTATCAATTTTGTAGTTACTTTTAAAAGCTGCAAAAAAACATATGACCTGGGTTACAATCGAAGACCCTTTTCTTAACAAAATGTGTTAAATTTCAGTTGCTGAAATTCTAATATTTATACTATTTTTTAGTGTTATAAATTATCTTGCTGAATTTGTAAGATAAAATATTGTTACAATAAATGTCATAGCAAAAGTGACAGGAAAAATAATATTTATTTTAGGTTATGTTATTCTAGTTTATATTTCTAATAATTTACATCACTAAAATCTGGATAAACATATGGCAACTGCATGAAAGGAAACAAAAGATTAATTGGCTTTCAAAGAAGGATTATTTGGAGATACGAAAAAAATTGCATTATTGAAATTTATACAAACATTTTATTGAAAATTTATACAAAATTTTCTTTTTATAGGATATTTTTACACAAATTTTTTTATAGAAAATTTTCAGAAAACAATTTTTTATCGAAAATTTTCAGAAACAAATTTTTTATAGAAAATTTTCAGAAAAAAATTTTTTATCGAAAATTTTCAGAAAAAATTTTTTATCGAAAATTTTCAGAAAAAAATTTTTTTTTAGAAAATTTTCAGAAAAAATTGTTTTTTGAAAATTTTCAGAAAAAAAAATGTTTATAGAAAATTGTCAGAAAAAAATTTTTTATAGAAAATTTTCATAACAAAATATTTTTATAGGAAATTATCACAAAAAAATATCTTTATAGGAAATTATCACAAAAAAATATTTTTATAGGAAATTTTCACAAAAAAATATTTTTATAGGAAATTTTCAACATTTTTTTCAGAAAGTTTTAAATTTTATTCTAAATTTTTTTTCGTTTTTTTTTAATATTTTTTAATCATCTTAATGTTTGAATTAGTTTTTGTTAAGTCTGACCTCGAAATTTAAAGCTGATAATTTTGTTTTTTTTTTGTTTTTGTTTTCTTAAATCTCAAATAAAATTTTTTTATTTATTATTTTTTTCGTTATTTGAAATTTTATTTTCTATTTAAATTATGAAAACAAGCACCCAATTTGACAGCTGTGTCATATTGATCTTCTCCCTGAATGTGTTTACAATTGTTTACAAATTTCTTCAGATGTCCGGCATCACTGTAATAATCAGCTTTTCTTAAAATAATGTCCTCTTGCAGCGTATTATCCTTAAGGAATTTTAATTTTTCTAAAAAACAATTAAAATACATTTTAGTAGCTAATGTGGGATCATCTATAGATTGTAAGAGTTGACTGGCTTCTTCGGCAGAAAGATTTTGTTCTTTTTTGCACTCATCATCAGCTAATCTGAATTCATCGAAAATGCTCTGGAAATTATTATTTTATTAGATTTAATTAAATTTATTTTATTTGGATTTTTATATATATTTACCGTTGATAAAACAGAGCTGAAATAACAGAAAATCACTAAAGTTGTGAGAAAAACTTTCATTTTTAAATTTGGGATATTTGATGGATCTAAAGATTTGTAATTTATTTTATAAGTTTATGTTTTGTCTCTTCAAACAATAATGAAATTAATAAAATAAAAATTTTTTCATTTTGGTTCACAGTTTGTATTTGATAATGGTAATTACAGCTCAATACTGATAAGAATAAGAGAAGAGTATTTAAGAGAGAGAGAGAGAGAGAGAGAGTGAGAGTAAGTGTTAGAGAGAATAAACGTAATTAATGTTCTTTAAAATAACGAGATCATAAGTTCTGTTAATATGAAACAGCCCCACAGTTTTTTTTTTGGTGATAAGGAGTGAGATCCAAAAATTCTTAGCACACATTTTTCATGTAAACTTTTAACGCAAGTATTATTTGTTTATTTGTTGTTACATTTGAAAATCATGTCACTTTTTATGTTTAATATCAAACAAAATAATATATTTTTAATCTGATTAAAATTTGTGACCAGAAAAAAAGTGGTACTAAAATTATTATATATTTTCAATAAAAAAACAACTTGATCATACAAAAAGTTGGCCAAGCATTCAAAATGGTTTCGATATCAGTTCTTTACAAAATCCATTGCGTAGACTCTAAAAAAACACAATTCCCTTAGGAAACGATTAAATCATTAAACCTCGTTCGATAAAGTTTCTTATTACCGTTGGGAGCTTTAAAAATGACTTAGGTTTTTGTGTGCGTAAATGAAGCTCTCATCATGTGTAAAGATCTCTTTACATATGAAGAGAGTAATTTTATTTTACTAAGAAAAAACTAAATGAGAACCTAACATGGTGTCGTGTCATGAGTTACTCTGCCAATAATTTTCACTATCATCACATTACGCATTAAATTGCTTGTTTAGTCATAACTTTGATGTTCTTATAAAAACAAAATCAGTAGTCTGAAACTTTTTGCTAGTTTTTGTCACAAAGCATTTGCTGAAAAAAACAAATAAATGTGAATCCCCTTAAAGTGCTGCCTTTTATGGCATTTAAATTTTGAAATTACGCTTGTTCAGCCATTATTTTTTGTATTCGTAACAAAGCAGTTCCAAGTCTGAAATTGCATAGTATGAAACAGTATGAGTTCTTTAAAAAGGCAGCAAAAAATGTTTATTTTTTTTCTTGAATTATTTCAATAATTTGGAACAACTTAAAAAAAGTCAATATAGCATTCTTCGAGAGCTTTCCAAAATCATTTGGAGGTTCTCAAAATATTATTTTATTAGAACAACGCGGCTGAAGCTCTAAAGTTGACTATGATTTTTTCAAATCGTAAAAACTATTTGTGGTTTGATAACCGAAAATAAATTAAACAAACAAGTAAGATATTAAAGTAAGTCAAGACCGACTATTTAATACCCTACACCACAATGGCAACTAACAAAAATAAGTTAGCAATCTTTGTATAAATGTGTTTTTTTTAATCTGAAAGAAATTATGAACGAACCCTTGTAAAATTTCTTATTACATTATATATGAGATTTTAGCTCATCAAAGCGATATTTGGAAGGGGACTTGTATGGGACCTATGAGAAGTAATGGATCGACCCTCGAATAATAAAGCACATCGTCTTAGAATAATGTGAAACTTATTTGTGTTGTATTACGTTGAAATCGCTTTACATTTTAGACTTTAATGACCTCATTCCGGGAAGACATTTATATGAGAGGTATCTATAACATTGAACCGAACATGTCGAACTCTTTCAGCCAAAATAATAACATGTACAAAATTTCATTGAGATATCTCAAAAATTTTGAACTTTAGAGTTTTCACAACGATTTCATGGTCAGCTAGCTGGACAGATAGACGGACGTCGTTAATTCGATGCGAAAAGTGATCCAGTGTCGAACGGTATACTAACAAGTAGATGTTACACAATTTTTTCTGTATGTTGCTAACATTAGCATAAACGCATAATACCCCAACCAAATACATGAGTGAAGAGTATATAGAACGATATTGTGTAACTTTAGAACCATAGACTTTTTTGGACAACTGCAAGGCCTTCGTAGAACCTTTGACTTTGGTGATCCAGGATATTTGTGGTGCAAGAAATTAACTCCCAATCGGTGCTTAATTGCTACAAAAACAATGGCTGAGCTTGCAACTATTTGCACTGTGTGAAACAATAAACAATCTTATTGTTTTAAATGTGAAATGAGAGAAAAATTATAATAAAAGAGAAAGAGAGAGAGAATTTCGTTTTTAAGAGTATTATCAGATAAGTTTTATTTAATTCATCATTTCCATGAAATTTTTTATTTTTATAATTTTTTTAATGAAATCTTTTCACTGGAAAACCTCAATTATGAAATTAAAAGCTTTATGGACGTTTTATATAAAATTGTATAGAAAAGAAACTTTTTTTGAGAAAAAAAATTATTTTTATATCTTCAAATAAAAACTTCAAATTAAATATTTTTTTCAAGAAGTTTTTTACATTTTCACAAAAAAAGAAATATTGAATTTAAATCATTGAAGTGAACTTAAATAAAAATGAAATTATTTGCCAGCATTCATAAATTTTTTCCTTAACATTTCAATAACTAATTTCAATATTGTAATATCAAGGACCCAGTACATTAACTTGTCCTCTCGATGAGGGTGGCCTTCAATATGGAATACAAAAAAAAAAAAACAGATAAAACCTGTAAACAGTAAATATACACGACATAAATTAATGCTTAAATGTTCAAAATACATAAAAAAGTAAAAAACCTGACCAAATTTTTCAATATGTGTAAAATGTATCTCAGGATGTACGTATGTAACAATGTGTATAATTTCTCATTTACTTATTGATTGTATTCATGATGAGGGGTGCAAAAAAATTTAATTTGTAAATTGAATAACTGCTGATTACAATGTAAAATTTCCTTTTACTTTCATTTTATTCCATGCTAGTTTTTACCCGGTGCGCCTTGCTGCACAAAAAAGTTCAAAGTCCTAGATCTCGAAACAAATTTCACTAATCATGACGTGTATTAAAATGTATTAAAAAAGGGAATTTTTGTCAAATCCTCCTGACCCTCAATAACTAATATTTGCTTTATATCGGGGCTTCATCTACCTCTAATCATATTTGTTGTATACTTTGTTGAGTAAAACTGTATTTGTGATGGCCACACCTCAGTAGTTCCTTAGATATCCCACAATCAACTTTTGCTTTATATGAAGGCCACCTCTCCCTCTGATTCTATCCGTTCCACAATTTTTAGTAAATTATAAACTTGAGAAAGTTATTAAGAGCAAATTTGAGATCTTTAGCAGTTATAGTTATTTATATATTCGATAATCAATATTTGCTCTGTATGGTTCGTATCTCTCCCCTGGTCATATCGGAATTAGTTTTAGCCTTCTTACTTTGCTGTATATGGAGATCATTCCGTGAAAATTTCACCAAGATTGATTCTGTATTTAAGCTTTCTATTAATCACAAACAAACACAGCTTCATTTGTATATATACAGATTTATCTAGAGCGTTCGGCCTCACTCATATACCACATCTACAGTATTGATAATATTGAAATTTGGCAGTTAAACTTAAAAATATAGCACAAAAAAAAAACAAAAAACTAATAACTAACAACTTCAAAATGTACTAATATTTTCCACACAACTGTTTAAAATTTTTCATTCATTGATTTTTTGCACACCTTTTCTTGTATTAATCTTCTTAAAAGATTAAAAAGGAAACAACATTTGTAAATGCTGGTTGGACATCAATATGACAAATAAAAAAAATATTTCCTATGATTATTTACTGAAATGGTTAACTAAAATTAAACAAAAAGTAAGAATGCCATATTCGGCTATGCTGAATCTTCAATACCCTACACTACAAATTTGTGTAAAGTTAATACGTTACGTTTTGTACATACACACATATACTGAACTGATTTTATAAGTTTCTAATACGAAATTTCACTGAGCTCTATCAGTTTTTATAGATGTGAGCATGGCAACAATAGAAAGACTATACGCCTGTCCGAACAAACACACGGATACAGTTATACGGATCGACTCAGATTTTGATATAATTCAATAAAATACATATATACATTATGTGATCTTAGATGATTCCTACTTTACAAACGGAATGACAAAGTTAATAAAACACCTTCAGCACATTTTAGTGGATTTAAAAAAACACAAAAAGTGAGCATTAAATCACACACAACTGAATCATTGCAGTCTTTTATAAACAAATTTTCTGAAATTAAAATTTTGTCAACAAATTTTCTGTAAAAAGTTTTTGTCAATCATTTTCAGCAAAAAAAAAAAATTTATTAAAAATTTCTTGATAAAAAATTTTGTCAAAAATTTTCTGTAAAAATTTCTAACAGATAATTTATCTGTTAAATTTTTTTGGATTAAAAAAATTTTATCAAAATTTTTCGTAAAAAGAGAAACTTTCAGATATTTTCTAAAAAAAAAAAAATTAAAATTTAAAAACCTATCAACCGAAAATTTTATTAAAAAAATCTAAGAAAATCTAAACAAATTTCTAAAAAAATCCAAAAATTATTCTATAAAAGCAAATTTTTCTATAAAAAGGAAATTTTACGAAAATTTTCTATAAAAAGGAAATTTTACGAAAATTTTCTATAAAAAGGAAATTTTACGAAAATTTTCTATAAAAAGGAAATTTTACGAAAATTTTCTATAAAAAGGAAATTATACGAAAATTTTCTATAAAAAGGAAATTTTACGAAAATTTTCTATAAAAAGGAAATTTTACGAAAATTTTCTATAGAAAGGAAATTTTTCGAAAATTTTCTATAGAAAGGAAATTTTACGAAAATTTTCTATAAAAAATTAAATTTTACGAAAATGTTCTGTAAAAAAAAATTCATAATAATTTTTTATAAAAAGAAAATTTCGCGAATTTTTAAACGGAAGTTTTCTATAAAAATACTATTTAATAAAAATTTGTCTATAAGAAAAATATTTTGCAGACGTTGTCTATAAAATGAAAATTTTAAGAGAATTTATCTCTAATGAAGATTTGACAAAAATATGTAAAAAATAATTTTAGCGAAAATAATAACTTTTTACAAAAACAAATTTAAATTCAAAACACTTTTTAAATTAAATAAAACTTTTCAAAAACTTTTGAATTTTATTAAATTTGTTAGACAATTGTAATGTTTTTGCCAATAAATGAATTCTGTCAATGTTTTTTTTTTTCAAAAACTCATTTTGCCGGATTTATTTGAATTCATATTCTAATAACTGTAACCACATCTACAGTTGTTTTAATATTTCAACGATTAAGGGGGAATTAGTGAATATATTGCAAATATGTGTTGACCAAAAATTCAAAATAAAGTCAAAAACAAAACAAATCCACAATATACACTCTATTTGGAAAAAATATATAAAGCAAATTTAGATATGACATTAGCGGAAGGTATGAACAATCATGAACATTCATCAATTTATTTTTATCTACAACAATATTTAAATATTTTATCCACCCAAAATGTGAATTTTTTTGGCAGCAAATTGCTGACAGTTAAAGTGTCATATGCACTGAGACAATTATCATATAATATAGGAAATACATATGAGATCGTATGGACCAACATTAATTTCTTTCAGTGTACCTAAATAAAAAAAGATATTTTTCATTTAAAATGAATTTATCACTAAACATTTGATTTGTTATTTGTTGTCATTGTTGCTCTCAATTGTTGAGAATTGATAAAAATGTCAATGTTTTTGTTTTAAAGTAGTTGCTATCGACCATGTTGATGTTATAGTAGTCGTCGCTCTGTTAGTAGCAAAACACCATAACAACACGTTACAGAGCACGTATACTAAAATTTAATACCAAAATTTGAGCGGAAGTGGGGACAGTGAGAGCATTACACTTAAAATGTGCATATGTTACATGTAATTTTATACAAAAACTACAAATTTTCTGAGTAACATCAATATAATTTACATTGCACAGTGGGGTAGAATAAAAATTTTTAAGTAAACTTGAAATAAATTGAAACAAATTAGACGTGAACTAGAACTGAATCAGAACTAAATAAGAACTGACCTAGAACTGAACTAGAAATGAACTTAAACTGTTTTAGTTGACAACAGTTACAAATGAAGTTTAAAATATCGATTCTGTCTCATAATACATTTTAATAGTTTTGTTGTCATTTGTGTAAGTTTGAGACACGTTTGTATGTATGTATTTGTGAATGTTGTGTATAAGATAAACAAAACAATTTTTATTGAAAGAAAATGTACACACAACGAATTCTAAATATCCCAGAGGTAAAAAAACAAACAATGTCAAGTAGCCTTGAAGTATGCACTTGTTATTATACTTTTTATTGTAGTAGTGGTAAATTTAGAGATGCGTTTATCATTTTATTTTGTTATTATTTAATCCATATACACAATATTCTTCTGGGAATGTACAATGAAATGAAAGTTGGTGTTTTTGCACACTCAGGGTTGGAAGGAATCGTATAGGTACTTTTTTTTACAAGATGCACTATATTTTCAATTCATTATTTTAAAATGAAAGAACAAGAAAACATAAAAAATTTGTTTATAAACTACACATGCACTCATCAAATGAGCATTTTCCAACAAAGAATGAGGAAAAATCTCTGTTATTAGTACCGCAAATATAGTTGTTTTTCTTCTATTCAGTTTGACAATACGTATCTCCCCTTTTACAGAAAATCGTATATAACGTCGTTTTTTGGATATTTTTCAAAAGCAAAAAAAAAAACAAGAAATGAAGTCAGTACATTTACATATATCTAACTTGCAACACTTTATCATTATCTATTGCTCTTAAAACAAGTATCAATTTTATGCAAATTTTATTATAAAAAAAAAATAATAAAATGCATTTCTCCAAAATTTGTTATTGAAGTCGGTTCACATTTTCATTTGTTTATAATTCAACAGCATCTTTAATTCAATGGAATCTATTTGGAATTAAGTTGAATTTCTAAACAACTTACACTCATATTTCGTAGGAAATTTTGATGAGATTTTCAAATATTTATTTTCAATTGTTTCCCTCATCTGCAGGAATAACCAGATAAATGCATAGAAATGGTTTAATTAAACTGCAGCAATCAAATGTTGAGGGAGAGGCAACGGAGGACATGTAAGATGTTCACAACAAAATTTGTTTTATAGAGATTTAAATTATAACTGAAATTGACGCGAGTCATTATTGGAAATTTAAGAAGGATGACAAACAAGCATAAATATATTTGAATGGTGAGAACAGACTAAGAGATCTTATATAAAAATATTTGATTAAGAGAGTAACAGAAGAGAGAAAGATTTTGGTTTATATATGGTTAACTGAAAAAAAAAGAAAAAAACTAGGATTTAGCCACAACTAGAACAATTGGAATCTGCACCAGAATCTGCACTAGAATCTAGATTGGGATTTGACTTGAATCAAGACTAGAAGAACTGAATTAAAACTGAACTAGAACTTAACTGGAACTGGACTAGAACTGACCGGGAACTGAACTTGAATTGGACTGGATCTGGACTAGAACTGAACTAGAACTAAACTAGAAAAGTATTAGAATGGAACTAGAAAGGAACTAGAACTGATGAAGAGAAGATCTGGATCTTATCAGAAACTAATCAGGAAATAAACTGGAACAGAAACATTTAATTTTTAAAAATATCCTGGTACCAGTCCTTGATATACAAGTTTACAGTTAATAAAAAAATATAAGAAAAAAACTGATAATTGGAAAATATTTAAGTTATTCCGTTTCGGATAAAATGTGTAGTTTTAATTTCGTCAAACTTTTATTTTATGCCGAACTTTCGGCACACGAACATTTGTGGTAGTTAAGGATCATCTTAGAAATGTTTTAATTTTAACAAATTTCCCAAAAGTTAACTTCTTTAAATTTACCATTTATTCCTTTTATTTTCTCATTTATTTTTACCAATTTTTGTCCTACAAAAATTTTACAATTGGCATTTGTGTCCTTAACGTGCTGAAATTATTAAATACACAACAACGAAAACATTAAAACACACAAATACATAAAAATAATGTTTCGACATTTCCTCCCTTTTTGCTGCCTTTAAAATATTTAGAACTGAAAAGTTGTTTGTCCTTTTTTTTGTTGGTTATTTCTCCCCAATTGCAAATGAAAATAATATAAGAAATGAAGTACAATTTAATGCCAATTTATATGCCAGACAGTCAAAAATACTTAATCCAAAAATACAGAACAAAATGTAAAGAAAAAAACAAGAACAAAAAATGACACTAAAAATAAATGTAACGAACTAAATATTAAGTTGAACCGAGAAAATGCTCAAGTGTGACAATATTTTATAACGATATGTGACAACACAAACATACACACACACATACACACCTTGTCTATATACAGGATCTGTTGAAAACAATTTATTACAATTTAAAGTATGGAATTTATTTTTGTTTGAGGATTATAATGGTAACTAAGGTTGCAGGCAAATGTGATATTTTGAACATTTTATTTTTGGATTTCGTTCATCTTAACGATATTTGGTCTGCTCGTAATAATTGTGAAACATTGTGGGAGGATTCAGAGGAGATAAAAAAAATATTTAATATTAATTAAGATTTACAGTTATTTTCTTTAAAAAAAATGTTTGCTGGGTTAATGTGAATTTCTGTACCTTTTTCCATGTATTGGATAAGTGTTCCATTTTATTTTTTTCTGTATTTTTGTGGCCCATAAATAATCTTGTTAATATTTCAGATCTTTTGCCTTAACCAGTGTTGCCAGATTTCGTGATTTTATTAGTCAAAAATGGGATTTTGTCGATTTTTAACCAAAATTTTACGATTTTTCATGAGTATAACATTTTTTTAAAAAAACTATATGAAATGTTCATTTCGCCTTTTACATTTTGAATTCAATAAAAATGGTCCAGATATTTTGAAAAGAAACCAATAACTTGCACACAAAGAAAATGTTACATCGTACTTTTCCAAGATTGATAAACTTATAAAACTAATATATTTTGGAAAATAACCTCTATACAATTTTAATGGACTAGAGCCCTTCCATGGTAATATATAATTGTCTTTGTATGAGTTAAGCAGCAATAAATTACAGTGTACATGTGAAGTAAACAGAATTTGTAGTCAAACCTTTAGCGTCTGGACGAAAGAAGAACTAAAGATGCCTCAATGGCCCATTTAAAAAAAGAAAAATTACACATAAATGAAGATAAATCTTTTAACATTTATTTAGTTTAATCAAAAAAGGAACCTAATTTCTGTAATGTTTCCGGATCACATTTGAAGTTATTCAAAAGCCTTAACTGTTAAACCTTTTACAATTCTGGTACTAGAAGTTAAAATTTAATATTTTTATAGTCACTTTTTATGTCGACGATATTTTGACGATTTCGACAAGTAAACTTAACAATTTCTAAAATTATCTGGCAACCATGGTTTCAACAGTAAAGAAATAAAAAGAAAGTAAGAAATGAAACATTTTATTTTATCTTATTAAGTTTTGGCCATTTTGTTTTGTGTATTTCAGACAATCGATATTATTTTTATTGTTAATTCAATAAATCCTGTTGAACAATTTTGTGGTTGATTGTATCTGTGTGTGAGAGAACGAGAGTTTATTTGTTAGAGCTTAAATTGTTTTAAAGGTTTCATAAACTTAATCTCATTAATAATTTTTTTTAATTTATTTTTGGGGAGGAGGGGATGGGTTGTAGGAAAATTATTGTATTTAATGTTGTGTAATAATTTGTGAAATTTTTTGTTTCCGTTTCCTTTTTCTTTTCTATAGAATTATTATTCATGTTTTATGTTTTATTTAAACTTTTTCCTTTTCGTTTTTATGTTTTTTTATTTTGAAAAAAATAAAGAAATCAAATCTCAATTGAATATTTTTGAAAATGAAACAAAAAATGAATTTAAAATAATTTTATTTGCTTTCTCTTTTCAATCTCTCTTTCCTTATTTCTCTCTGCATTATAATTAAAGTTTATTACAAAGATAGTTACAGTTGAGTTTAAAGAGATAGCAGTTAATATCTTAAAGTCTGCGTTAAAGAGTATTTTCACAAATAATTTGCCCACAAATGTAAGATTTCTAGTTTTGTGTACAACAAACACGAAAAGTGAATACAACAAATCCTCCGAGATATTTATTATTCTTTACACATCATTTGGTAAATAATAAAATGTTAATAGTTTTGAATTTTTGTTACGATATTTTCCAACACAGTTGGAATATGAAAAGGAATAAAAATCGGATAAGAAAAATACGTTATCAGTTATAGCGAACCTACATTCACATGAAACTGGAGATTTCACAGAAATATACACTGAATTTTCAGTTTTTTTAACGGGTGGGAGTTTCTTTTAAAGTGGATTTTTAGCTCTAAAATATATGTAATTTAAAAAGCTTCACACACTTGTGGACCAATTTTGAATGTGAATTTAAACTCATACATAATTTATTTTCTCTTAGTTTCGTTAATATATTTTTTATACTCAGTAATTCAGAAACTACAACTCCTTTCCGTGTAACAAAGTTCGCTATGTTATTAGATATTTTTTAAACAACCTTATTCAGGTAGAAGGAATGGTCCACATGATGTTCCAAGCCAACAAAAAGACATAATTTTCAAAAGAGCTTCCAACGCATCCGGTAAGATATTAGCCCGGTTAGCTCCTTCGGAATGCAGGTTTAAAAACAAACAAACAAAAAAGGCTCAAAAAGTTTCTAACAAAAACAGAGAACCGTAATTAAGGTCAAGTTTCAAAATTTTAGGTTGCTGACAAAAAAGCAGTCAATCTTGATATGGCAAGCAATACGATGTTGCTGCAAAACAAGCCAATCATTTGGTACAAAGGGCTCTATAAATGCCAAAATCTATATCTGTCATAATGTGTCCACTTATTTTTGACCTGACTTGGCATCCTGTCATTATAGCAAACAAACCTGTGAGTGGTACCAAAAATAATGTGGAATTTGTTAAAAATTGTCGGGAGCCAAGGCCAGTGAAGAGATACTTGACTCTTGTCAAAAGAAGAGCACAAAAAGTATGGATTGTAATTGTGGAAGTATTACCTGTTCGCGCAAGGTTTCAGAAAGTAATAAACAGCATTAATGAAATTATTTCTGTACTTTTCTAGGGTATATACATTTTTCGTTATTATTCTGTAAGACCTTTAAAAAATATATATAATGAAAATTCGAGGGCATTAAACTCCATTAATGAAAAAAACTTAAATTATGTTAAGAAGAAGAAAAATAACAGGGTTATATACAACAAATATATACTATATATTAAAAAAATTGGAATGAGTTAAAGCTCCTATTACTACTACAGAGTGACTTATTATCTGGAAGAATAAAATTTTGTTTTCCCGAATTGGTATTTTGGGCATTTTGGAAACAAAATGTGAGAATCGGCTTTTTAACATTTTTATTAAAAAAAGATTATTACTTAATTATCTACATACTTTAAATCATTGGGAAATTACTTTTCCAATGCTATTAAATATATTACACAATCCTTTAATGAGCTTGGTCCCCTCAATAAAAATTCTCACATTTTTCCCTTATATTTCTATGGCCGATGTCTTCCATTAATTTTTGTAACTTCTGAACCAGTAAATATAATTCAGTCAAATTTAACATATCTGTAGCTAAGATATCTGACAAGTAATATGGAATAGTAAAAGTTTTTATCCAGTCTTGGAACCGAAATAGCTACGTTTTATTTAGAAGTACCAATAAACCCATTTTTAAATTGATTATTCTTAATTGTGTTATTTCACTCAAATATATTTGCCGCAACCGAATGTATTATTCTTTTATTTCACTTAATTATGCTAGTCAAAACGCATTCTTGGCGTTACATTCATAACAACAAGACTAATGTGTCCACTTTTTGGTTTAATGGTGGATTGAAAAGAAATAAAATTATGCCACAACAAAGTTGTGCATTTTACATTATTTTCCTTATTCCATAAATACCCAGAGAATTTCTTCTAAAATCTGTTGAGTCTAATGAAAATTTCTTTAGGATGCTGTCTTAAAACTAAATAATTCTGAAGAAATTTATCTGAAACCGGTGCGCTTTGCTGCATAACATAATTTCCTCATTCCTAGATCTAGAAAATTCACAAATCACAATCTGTAATAAAAAATTGTGATTGGGAACAAGTTTAAAAATCGCTTTTATAGCTCTTGAGATATTCGATAATCAATATTTGATTTATGTAGCGGGTACCTCCTTCAGTATTCGTCCTACGTTTAGTCGTGTAAAATAGTTGCTTGCGAAAGTAGTTGGGACCAAATTTAAGAACTTTCGCTTTTAAGATATTCGATAATATGTGCTTTGCATGGGGGTACCTTTCCATCTTATCCTATCAGAATTTTTTATAGCCTATGTAACTTTCGGTTATATTGTGATCACATACATACACACATCCTATTTTATATGTATATTAATGAATAAAAGTCATATTTCTTAACTATTTTAAATATAATTTTCATTTTCATTCAAAATATCTATTGAAAATGCCTTCAACGACAAATAATAGAGAGAAATGAATGATTATGGACTATTTGAGAAAAGTTTTCTTGTAAAATTTTCTAAGAATTAAGGAAATAAAGCAAAATAATATAAATTCTTTAGGGAAATTATGTTGAAAGAAAGAATTTTTTAAAGTTTAATAACTCGAAAAAAATAACTTTTTTAAAACAGTATTTTGGCTTGTAGTTTTACAAAAACTGTGTTTTTGACTGTATTTTTTTAATAGAGAAAACTTTTTAATTTGTTATTAAGTTTTATTGTACTTTGAAGGACAAAAAATATTGAATGGAAAATTATGGAAAATAATATCAGAAACAACTATTAAAATGTCATGTACTTATTGAAATGTCAAGTTTAACGAATTTAGTACAATTTCAGTCTATATCCCAGATATAGGAAAAAAGTCAATTCAGACAAAATAATCTGAAATCTATAAAAAACAGCTTTGAAATTATAATATAAAATTAGATAAGTTCGAATATAAAATACCCTACACCACAAAGTTTATGTCAAAATTTATAAAGAAAATAAAATTGAATTGAAAAAATGCCACTTTTCCAGGCGGATATATCCAAAATCCTAATCCAGAAAAATCTTGTTTAAAACTCACTGACTTTTTTCACAGAAACGGTCACCATGACCAAATTTAGAATTTAATTGACTAAATTTTGAATATTTTTGCTCCAAATATTCCCGTTATGAGTTTCTTTCAAAACTTATTGATTTGAACGGTTTACCAGTGAATTAATATTGTCACCCTTTTCGAAAAAATAAAACAAAAAACGATTTTTATTTTCATAGTTTTAAATTCAGATCAATATAACTTTTAAACGGACTCATATATTTATAGGGTTATAACCGTCATATTTCTTAGAATTTTGTAGAAAATCTGTTAAAAAATTTAAATTTATTTAAATCTAAATTTATATTTAGACCATTAACTTAAAAGGTCTAAGCAAATGTTTTTAGTTTGTGTAGAAGTTAAATAAAGGTAAATAATAACAAAATCATAATACGATTATTTTGTTCTCTTTTTAATTTAAAGCTTTTTTCTTTTTAAAAATACTATTTCTCTCTATTTTTAAACTATTTATATTAATATTAATCTATTTAAGCAACTTTAAGCTCTCTATAATATGCACCATTATGGTAAACTCTTCCCTCCTCAAAGTATGCTTTAAATTATTTGTCACAAAATTATAGGTAATAAAATTTTAATGTAGCATTTATTTTTGTTCTTATTTAATAACCACAATAAGTTAAATTGCATATTGGACATTAAATATGTCATAATATTTACGAGCAGATCACTTTAACCAAATAACCATCAACTTTATTTATGACAAGAAAAGTTAATTTAGTCGCGGAATAAACGCATCTAAATCCCTGAAAATGTTGTTGCTTTTGTTTTATGTGCATAATTAAAAGTCGGCGTAAAGTAATAAAATGTACACGTGGCTTTCATCTGGTTAATGAGGTGGATTTTATTAAAAAACATTAAATATACGTAAGAGAACAGAAAAAAAATTAATATAACAAATAAGTCGGTCAAGCCCGACTATGTAATGCCCAACACCACAATGTTGGTCATAAATAGTAGTTACGAAAAATTTATGAACGATCCTCGTATAACTTGATTTTATGTTTTTTTCTTAAGTGTGCAATAATTTATTGTGACAATAAAATTAATGTGAAATTAAGAAGTTTCAAAATTGATTTATGTTGTTGTATGGGAGCTACAAGAAATCATGGATTGACCATCGTATAGTATTTCACATAAATTTTTTCGCATATATTTTAATTAGACCAGTTATTACTACAATACCAATGTGTATGAGAGTTTTATGCATTTCGATGTGATACTTGGGAGGTATGGGACCTATGGAAAGCAATGGACAGACAGACTGAGGGACTAAATGACAAAAAATGATTAGTAGAACTGTATACTTAAACTTCAAACAAACTTTACCACAAACGGATAATACCCCAACTATCTATGTTGTGTAGGGTATAATAAAAAGAGCATATTTATAAAATACTTGAAAACAACTGTTGCTCTTTTTATCTGAGGATTATAGGATTTAAAAAAAAAAAACAATAATACAAAAGGTTATATTCTATTATGGTCGATAATAATTTACTTTTAAATGTGATTTATATATCATTCAATTCAGATGGCGTACAATCACCATTAGGGTGACTAGTTCTGGAAAATGCTCGCATTTTAGGTTATATACGAGGTTTCAGAGGAGATGGTCCTCTCATGGTTCCAAGAGGATCTAAAAATGTTTGTGCTTCAAAAATAAAAGTAAATTAGAAATTAGAAAGTATGTTTAATATTCCCACTTTTTCATTTCAAAATACCCAAAATTCCTAATTTATTCGTCAAGATACTTTTTTGATGACTAATTGGGGGGAAATTGTTCTCGGATTTGCTTTATATGTATTTTGAAATTCTTTCAGAATTGAGAAAAGAATTGTATAATCAGAGAGTTGATTTCCTTTTTATAGAGAACTATAAATAGTACATGTAACTTTTTTTAATTAAATCATAAATAAAATTTTGGCAATTTTTCAAAAATCGTCATATCCAAGATGAGCAAATTTGGAGATTCAAGAAAATACTTTCAGAATTTTTGTGCGAAATTTCAATAACAAATATTCAATAGTTCCGAAGTTACACAATTATTACTAAAATAAAACGTTTTGAGACCACTGTGCCTTCATCCAATCGACGCATAAAGACACAGATTTTGATTTAAAGTACAAAGAGTAAAATTTTTATTATTATTATTTTTACTTTTGATACAAATTAATTAACCGTTATAATTAAACAAAACAGCCACCTCAAAAAGCCAAACAAATTATATTTAAATTAAAAAATTTATTAACTATGATTTCGCTAAATAAAGTTATTCTCTTAAAATTTAGCCTCCAGTCGGTTAAGAAAACTTTTAATAATAAAATAATATTTATTATTGTAAATTTAGAATTTTACTTGAGATTCAATATGATAATTTTTGCGTATGACATTTATGTAAATTTTATTTATGATGACTTTATTTAGATTTAATATACAAGAAAATGTATGTTAATATTTCATTACAAATTAGTAATTAAATTATTTACACAAATGAATTTTTAAGTGATGAAAATCATAATGAACTTTTCAAAGTCTTTTAAAGTTCATTAAATGTTATAAAAATATATGGAGGATTTGGTTCCTAGAAATTTTTAATTAAATTTAAAGTTTATGGTGCGTAAATGTGCAATTATAGGAAACTCATTAACTGTCAGTTTCTTTGTGTTCCTCTCTTTTAGAAGCTATGGTTCACATGGATTTACGATGCATAGTGGTTTCAAATTTATTATTTTTATTATTATTATTATTATTATTATTATTATTATTATTATTATTATATAAAATTTCACCCAAATATTTTTAGATATTTTCCAAATAAATTCTAAAAAGCACATACACTTAGTAGATTCATAAAATAAATGAACTTTCTCGGATATGAAAATATTTATGTTCGAATCCAAAGCAATTTTTTCCCTGTCTCTTTTAGATGAATTAATGAAAACTTTATTCCTTTATTAACTTCTATTAATATGTTCATTATCCTAAATTACAACAGAAATAAATTCCTCTTTTTATAATGCAATGAAAACAATGCGAACCTATAAATTAGCTGTTCAAAACTTGAGCAATTTTTAACGTTACGTTTAATATTTTCCGTTTCCTTTGAACTCTCTCCACTTTTTGGACAAAAATAGTTTAATATTCGTTAGAACAGATGCAGACAGCGCTTTTGACTTTGATTTCAAGCAGTTAATTAGCTACAAATTATCTCTGAAATATCGTGTTATTTTTTTATTCCCTCCACCACCACAAATGGTCAAGAAGGTATATTAATTTTGTCATTCCACGTGTAACGTTAAGAAGAAATCATCTAAGACCCACAATGTATATATATTCTGTTTACATTTTCAAAATTTAATCAAAATCTGTCCGTCTGCCTGTTTGCCTGTCCGTCTGTCTGTTTGTCCCTCCGTCTGCCTGTCTGTCTGTTTTTGAAATTTGGTCCCAGTATTTAATAAAGTCCTGAGAAGTTTCCTATTTAAAACCAGCAAAATTATTATGTTCAGAGATAAAAATCGATATCTGAAACAACCTCTAAATTAAAGCGAAGAACTTTCGTGAAATTGTCGATTTTTAACCGACAAATTAAAATGCAAAATAATTAAGAGAATCGTATCAAAAAAAGTTTTAGCTTAAATTGTTACTTATTTTACATATTTTTTGAGTGTATGTGTGTGTATGTGTGTATATGTGAGGATAATGTACATGTACGAAACATAATGTATTTAGGCTTTTGTGGTGGAGGGTATTGAAGATTCGGCATAGCCGAATATAGCATTCTTACTTATTTTCTTCCCTCCGATTTGATTTGGGTAAATTTAGATTCACCACTAAATGAACTACTGCTCTAGTCTAAAGAAGTCAAGGGGGTGGATGAATTTTGATTTTAACCTGTTTTACAGAAAACGTGGACCGTTTTCCAAAGTTACAAAAAAAAAAACATTTTGAAATCACTGTACAAAAATCATTAAAAATTATCAATCAACCATACAAAAAGCAAATTAATAATAATTAAATATTATTTTCTCTTTTATTTACAGATCCTAACGAATGAAGGTCAATCCTTTCAAAAATACGAAACAAAACAACGAAAATAATTATTCAAATTTATAGCACAAAAAAAATAATAATAATTATAGTAGACATTTTTGCAAAATATAAAAAACTATAGCAATAATTTAGAAAATAAAAATTGTTCGATAATTATAGAATAATAACAAAAATCTATAATAAAACTTTTAATTGAGGTTATGGTAGATAAATGAAAATTTTGCTTACCTTTTTTATTATTAAAACCAAACTCTAATTAAAATCTCAATAGAATTTTAATAAAAATTAGTAAAATTAGAAATAATTTATATGCAATTAATATGTGGAAAAATTATAAACAAACGTTTAATAATAAAATAATAACAATAATTATAATAATATGGCTAATACAGCAGCAACAAGTAAACTATGGTGTATCATGTGGTAAGTTAACACAAACTGCTACAAATGCAGCAGAAGGTCAACAACAAACTATGAAAGATTTAGTTGATAAACAAAGAAATTTAAGTTATGATAACTCTGTAGCAAAAGTTTGTTCTTCTAATGGAACAACAAGCAACAAATTAAATGTCAACAAAACGGATACCCAAAGGACCCTTGAGCTGAAAGATGCAACAATTAAAAACATTTTTAAATCTGCACAAGATTCCAATAGCAACAGGTGGTTTGAAATAACTAACACAACGAGGACATTTGTTGAACCAGTAATAGGATCTCCTGAAACAAATTCAACTCTTAATAAAAAACTAAATAGTTCAACTAAATTGGAACAAAAATCTACAACAACAAAATCGTTAAATTTTACTCAATCTAATGGAAAACATAAAAAGGATTCAGAAAGTACAAAAGAAACAACTTTATTGAGTTCAAGTCAGATAATTATAAACAATTTAAATGGAAATAATAATTTAATTAATAAAACGTACACAAAGGTAACAGATAAAGGATTTATGTTAAGGATTTTAAAGGATTTGCAAGAAAAATATGCTGTTAAGCCAGCAGCCACAGTGTTAATTGAAAAAGATTCCTTACCAAGGACCACCTATGGAGAGGGGGTGGGAAAAACCACAATAGCAAACCCAATTACTGAATATTCAACAAAAAACTTGCTGCAGGAAAAAGGAAAAAAGGATAATGAAATAACAACAGAGGTGAATTTAAATACAATGAATTTAAAGGCTCTAAGGCATGAAAATGAAAGGCAGTTTAATAGTAAAGAGCCTGGACAAAGTAAGATTAAAGAGAATACATTAAAACTAAAACATACAAATGATTTTAACACAAACGATCAAGCTTTGGAGCTTAATCATATGAAAGCAAAAACGAAATCTGTTGCTTTAGAAAATTTTAATGGAAACTTATTTCAAAATACAAAACATTCGGTTGCAAATTATTCTTCATTAAAAGTTTTGAATTCTTCTAAACTTGCGGAAGCAGAAAATTTAGAAAAACATCATGATTCAAATGCTGAAGCAGTTTCTTTAAAAAATAATTCCGCTAGCAGTACTGAAACAAATTATGAAATGTTTATTAAAAATATTCAAACTTCTCCTGAACCGAAAACCACTTCAAAAGCTTTAAATTCCTCTACTCAAGAATCGCTGCATAAAAATGCTATAAAAGAAAATATTGATATTAATTATCAATTAAACTTAGAAAATCAAATGAAAATTTTATTTCAAAAAGAATTTGAAATAGAAAACAAATTTTCCAAACTCAAAGAGGAGGAAGATCAAAAAAGCTCTAAATTAACAAAAGAGTTAGAAAATCTAAAAAAAGAACTTAAAAAACTAAAAATAGAGCAAACAGTGGAAAACAAAATAATTTATAAAACAATGACAGAAAACGTAAATCGTACAGAAAATACAGAAAATTCAACTTTTATGCGAAAAAAGCGTAAGAATTTGTTTAACAATCAAGCAAATACGACAAAAATACCACAGCAAATCCTTCTAGGAAATTCCACAGAAAGTTCTAAGAAATTCTTAATAAAAACGAAAACAGATACCATCATTTCACCTTCAACATCGACAATTCCAAATTCAAAGCCAATAAATGGAATCGAATCAAAAGCAAACACAGATAAACAAACAATTAATGACATAAAACAAAAACAAAATGAAACGAAAATTGAAAGCGTTGATTTGGAAAAACCGGATGTACGAAAATTAAAATTTACTGATGAACAAAAACTATTGATATCCAATAATGAAGCTACAAATACTGATACAACAGAAGATGCAGGAAATGACAATAATATAAGGACAATAAAAAATATTATGAATAAGCAGCTGGATGACAATTTGCAGCACAACCAAGATAACAACAACAGCAGCAGCAACAATAATAACAATGAAAAACAAATAATGCCAATTATTGAGAGGGAACATAATGTTGGCGATATTAATGTGTTGCCAGCAACAGCAATGACAATAAATACACAAGCAACAGCAATATTACCAGAAGTTGATGCTGAATTATATCCAACTTATATAATCAATGAGCCTACAACACACACAAATGACAATGTGTCATTTACAGCTGTGACAAAAGAAAACTTATGGGAATTTCCTTCAATATTAACAACAGTTTTAACGCCCAATAGCACCGCCCCCTCATTGTATCCTTTAATAACAGCCTCTGCTGAAAGCCTTTCAAAGTTAACAACAACAACAAGAGAAAAAATCGCCTCATTGACCACAACTAATGAACCCTTATCAATACATAACTTAGTTAATACTACATTAAACACAGCCGACAAAGAAACTAAAACTATAGTATCTACTCCACCAAAAACAACTACAACTACAACTATAACTACAACATTATCAAATCTTCTTGAATATCCTACTTATTCTACAATGTCTACCACAAAACCTTTATATTCCTCTACAACTATTTCTACACGTTCCTCCTCTTATACCACCTCTTTGGCAGCAAACCACCACAATTTTGCCACAACCTCAACTTCTGTAACACCCTCATGGCCAGTTAAGCATGCTTCTGTAATGGAGGGTAATGTTATTTTAGGTGGCCTCATGATGGTTCATTCGCGTGAGGATACCATAACTTGTGGTCCCATTATGCCTCAAGGTGGTATACAAGCTTTAGAAGCTATGCTGTATACATTGGATCAGGTTAATAAGCAACAATTATTACCGAATATTACATTAGGTGCTCATATCCTTGATGATTGTGATAAGGATACTTATGGCTTAGAAATGGCAGTTGATTTTATCAAGGGTAAGTAAAAGTTGTATGTTATTTGGTTAAAAAATTACTTGCTCCTTTTTTGGGATTATAATTTCAGTTAGACCGAAATTAAAAAAAAAAGAAATACTGGTTAATAACTAAACATCGCGGTTATTTGGATTTAAACTATATTTTAAGTTTTTTTAATTATCATTCTGCTAGTTAACCCATGAAAAGCTTTTGGAAGTAATTAAAGACAGAAAATTACAAAAAAGCTCTAAAACTTTTAATGTTTTCTCTTGCAATATCTGCTGTTTTACTTTTAATGCTAAGAATTTAAAAAGTTTTTAGATTTCTTAAAAGCTCATAAAATTTTTTTCATAAAATTTTGATAAGCTTCTCAGTACACAGTGATCACAAAATATTGTTATTAATAATAATAATGTACCTATAGAAGTACTGAATATTTGAAATATTTTTAAATTGATTTGGCGCAAAATTAGATCATATTAATGAATCCAGGTGATTGGAGTGGATTATAGAATTTAGTTCCTTATTCTTTTGGCCTTTAAATGTTTAAAAGAGCTGCTTATTTTATTGAAAGTTCCATATTTCATCAAATTCATCAATGTATTAATGAACTCAATTTGAATACAAACAGAAATCTTTAAAATTATCTGGATTCTGTAAAACTTTTGTAGCTTTAAAAGTGCTAGAAATTGTTGAAATAATTTTACATGGACATTATTGAAATTTGGAGAAGTACATGTTGACCGTCAAATTTGGTTACCTCGACTACGAACATTTTAAAAAATACCCTGATCTTTGAAGCTTATTTATGGTGCTTAAGCCAATTAAGTCATATTTTTCAAAATTTACAAAAGTGATCACAGATAGAGCTGATATTCCTGATTGGAGGCTTATGAAAGAAATTGAAGTTATCACAAATCAAGCGTAGATTCTTTATTGAAGGCTTATCAGCACCAATTTAATATGCTCACATATCAAGCTTAGATTCCTGATTAGAGGCTTATTTGTGGAATTAGAGCAAATTTTAATTTCATTTAAAAAAACTAAAAAGAGATCAAATTAAATTTTATTTTTGAAAATAAGATTTTTGATCGGAGGCTTATTTAAAGAATTCGAGCCAATTTTAGTTTTATTTTTTGGAAATTTTGAAAAATGATCGCAGATTATGGTTAGATTTTGGATTGGAGGCCTAAATTAAGAATTAGTGTCAATTTTTGACTGAATTCTAAAATTTGAAAGGTGATAACAGATTAGGTTCTTGATTTCAGTCTTATTTCACGACTTGAAAAAGGTCTTATTTCACTTGTTAAAAAAGTATTTGGAGCCACGGTGGATTGCAAAATGTTTTTTTTTTTAATTTTGTATTATACAAAATCTTAAACTTTTATTTTTTTACTGTTATTATTAGACAAAATTTGTATAATAATAGCGAAATAACTGTTTCAAATGAAATCCAGAATCATATAAAATTTTGCTAAATAAATGCAAAAAAATGTATTTCGAGTTCATCATATGTTCCCAGAAATTTGAAATTTTGTGCAGCAAAGCGTACCGGGTAAAAGCAAGTGCTTTATAACGTTAATTTAAACTACATCAAAGTAAATATATAGAATTTCCTTTTGCGAAATAAATTATTGCTTAAGAAACAATGATTCCGACATTAAAAATATTCCAATTATTTCCGCAATTTACCTCAATTTTTACACACCGGAAATACACAATTTCATTAAGTTAAGTAATAATGTTAATAAAAAACCTATTTCCTAAACAAAAACAAAAAAGGAAAACTTATTACAACTTTCTATTCATTTTTCCCTTGAAAAGGTGTCAATAAAAAAGGGCTTTTTTGCTGAAAATATATGGGCAACATAAAAGGAATTTAAAATCAAAACTTTATTAAGTGTAAAAATTCTTGTAGCTTTAAAATCACATAAATTATGTCTTATATAACAATACGTATGGTTAACAGCAACAGCAAAACTTATAAATCTTTACTGAATATTAAGATTTTTCCTTAACAATTTTCCAAAAAAATGGAAATAAAACTTTATTTTGATGTTGGCCATAAATACAAATGAAGAGAGAGAGAGAGAGAGAGAGAGAGAGAGAGGGAGAGATGGTGTAGTAAGTCTGAGAATAACATTTACAATAAAAATAAATAAATTAACTTAAAACGTAGTTTCTTTCCTAGATTTATTCATAATATTCATTAATTCGTACCATTTGTTTGGGGTTTAGAAAGAAAAAAAGAGTTTATTTCACTGCTATTTTTAACTTTAATATTATTTCCTTTTTCCCCTTCTACGGCATTGGTTGTTGTTGTTGTTTTAGCTTTAAGGATTTCGTTTCTTAAGTTTTATCTATGAGTGTGTATGTAATGAAGGAACTGCTTACGCTTTTTACCTTTTAATTTTTCTTTTAAAGATTTTAAGCCGTAACTTTTAAATGGATATAAATTTTGCTTTAAAAGCAGAAATGTAGTTAAATAAAGAATACATTACAATGGTAAAAGAATTAACAATGCACAGTGGGCACAAAATAAAAACTAAAATATAGATTGTAAATATATTTTACTGTATCAAAACTTGGAAAAGAATTTAGATGAGTGATCTATTGCTCATAAAATATGCAATATTATTATGTACGATAATAACTATAATTAACAAAAATGATTTTCGTTTATACTAAGGATTGAGATCGTAAAATGTTTAACACACGTATATGTAAATAAAAACGAAACCATTACAGTTACTGTTTAAATATTATTTGATTAAAATTATTATAACAACTTACTATAAAGAAATGTATAGTCACTTTCGACGAAATTTTGAAACTTTTCCGAAATACTTCCACTAATGTTTTTGAAGAGCTTTCTGTCACACTTTTGGAACAGGTAGTCTTTCTCGATTTTAAATCTACCACACTTTTGAATCCCTTTTTTGTACTCTTCAAGTCTCTTTTAACAAAAGTCCAATATCTCTGCACTGATCTTAATTCTGGGCAGTTGTAAGGATTTTACTCTCTTGGAATTTTTAATAGAACTTTACTATTCTTGTACAACTCAAGGACCTTACTAAATTCAAAAATAATCGGACACATTATGAAGTATTTTGCACACAACTGCATACTGCTTACCACACTAAGAAATTTTTGGGAAATTTTATACTGCTTTTGGGTTCTAAACTTTTCTATAACTCAGCAAATAAAGTTTTTGACCTGAAATACGACTTCAATTTATATGCTCTGCTTTTGGCATCTAAATTTTTAAAATGTTCCACTCAGGAATTTTTTGAGCCTTGAATGATTTTAAACGTGCAACGAATGTGTTGAAAGCTTTTTTTTTCAAGAAAAAATTCGAAAGAAACTTTGGTTAACAGTTCTAATAAAAAATGTGTGTTAAGAATTTTTCCATCTTACTCTCGAGGTTATTGTCTGCAGTATAGATGAGATTATTGTCTATACCATAAGCAAGATAATTTTCAATAATATACGAGATCATTACACATAGACGTTATTACTAAAGAAGACATTATTTTTATACCATATGCAAGATTATTGTCTATACTATAGATGAGATTATTGTCTAAACCACTATAATTGTTGTCTATACTATAAACCTTATTATTTTCTGTACTATAGAAAATAAAATTGTGTTAACTACACAATTATTACATAAAAGTATCCCACAGTAAAACAAATTTGATAATGTTTAAATTTCTCTCAATTTCTACGTGGGTTTTGCGAAATGTTGAAAAAGGAGAAATTAAGGACAATTTCAGAAAGCCCTTAGTAAATTACTTTCTATTAAATGCTAGAAATCCTCAAATTAAATGCGTTTAAATTTGACTTTTCAGTTAAGGTTGCGACATATCTGCTTTGTCCTCAATAAAATAAATGTTTGATTTAAAAATTTTTATTTTCAATACTTTAGTTTTATGTTGAAAAATCTCTAAAATGTTAGACAAAAGTTAAAAATGCTTTCATTTGGAAATGAAGCTATAAATTTTTTATTTTAATCATAAAATGTTGCATAATTCAAGGGTTACTAAGTGTTCGTTTAACAGAAAATTCAAACAGAAAATTAATTTATAGTTTTTATGATTAATAACACTTTACAAATATCAAATTATAAATATTAAAATTTATTAAAAACAGTTTACACAATTATACTTCTCTTATATTGAAACAATGAAATAAATTTTATATAACAATTAATGAAACCAAAGGATGGGAAAACCCCCATCACAATACATTTATGAAATATATTGCAAACAACAGATCTCGTAAATATTATTAAACAATAACCAATGGACACCATATTACTTGCAAAGGACCAGTTACATGTAAAAGCAAGAAGGAATATCAACAGCACTCGTGTATCCCTTAGTGTTGTCATTTTATAGTTAAACAAACTGTAAGTTAATCCAGTTAAAATTGAAAGAAAATATTTATTTTATTTCATTTATATTTTCTTTGGTTTCATTTTCTCATGTAACCGAGGGGATTTGGTATTTATTTTTTCGTTAAGAAATTCGCAGAAAAAGACGTGAATATAAATCATGATTTTTGCATTTTTTTATTTTTTTCCATACAAAAAGATTTTCTTTCCTTCCTTTCATATTTCAATTTTTGATATTTTTTTTAAATACAAAGAAATTGTCGAAAGTTAAGAAAATTAAGACAAATAATTCAAAGCATATTTTACAATGCTACAATAAAGTTATAATTGAGGTATACTTTTAGGGATTTTATTGAAATTATGTGAAAAATTTAAAATATCCGTAGTTAGTAATATTGTTCATTAAAAATCATATTTTTAATAACATCTCTAAAAATATTTATTTCTTTAATATTAAATGAACTTTGTCTTTTCTCTCTTTCTGCAGCCTTTAAATATGTTAGACAATTTAGTTCAAAACTATAGTAATAAATTATTGTCAACATTGTGCACATGCAAATTGAAAAATTCTATTAAAGGAAATAAAGTTTATTAGAATATATGAACATATATATTTAACTTAAATGCAAATGGCCTTAAGTATTCTAAATTGCTGTCGAAATGATTTATGAATTATTTAAATATAAAATTAAAATGTCTCTTTACCTAAAATTTTAAATAAAAATTTAAATATAAACAAAATTGAAAATCAAATAATTTATATTTAAACACTAGATAATAAGACAAATGTCTATGTCATAAACCAGAGAATAGTTTAATCAATAAATACCTTAATTTGTAGACGAGGAAATAGTCTATCTATAGACCAGAGAACATTCTAATTAATGCAACGAACAATACTTTGTCTATACATCTGACAACAGTATTTTTATAGAGCAGAGAATAGCATAATTTTTATACGAGGCAATAGTCTAATCTATAGACCAGACAGCAGTATACAGAACAGACAACGGTCTAATCTGTAGACCAGATAATGCTCTAATCTATAGACCAGACAATAGTCTTACCTACAAGCCAAACAATAATCTGTATAATCTAAATCCCAGATAGTCAAGTCTATAGAATGGACAATATTATTATATATAAACCAGAAAATAGTCTAATATATAGCCCAGGAAAAATGCTAGTCTATAGAACAGACATTAGTCTAATTTTTAGACCAGATAACCGTTTAACCTGTAGACCAGACAATAGCCTTACCTACAGAGTAGTCAATATTTTAATCTATATACCAGACAGTAGTCTTATCTGTAGACCAGATAACAGTCAAATTTATAGACCAGTCTAATCTGTAGAACAGACAAGAGTATCATCTGCACAACAGATAGCAATCTTATCTACAGACCGGACAATATTCTTATCTATGGACCAGAAAAAAGTCTAATCTAAGCACTAGTTAACAGTCTTATTTGTAGACCAGACAGCATTCTTATCTATAGAGAACAGTGTGATCTATTTTTATGACATTTGATCTGAAAGTATTCTATTCTGTAGACCAGATAATAGTCTAATCTATAGACTAAAAACCATTTGAAATTTTAGCCTCATTTACAATTTATATAACAAACAACTCTATCGCCTAGATTCCATTATTGTAAATTTCCAGTTACAAAAGTTCAACGAATATATGCAAAAACAAGTAAAAACTATGCTGGTTATTATGGACCGACCTTCGTAAAATTTTGTACATCGATTTTTGCTTATATTTATCTAAATTTCACCAATTCTTATCACAATACCAACTTATATGTGAGATATAAGCCCCTTTAAAGTGATTTTTTTAAAGGGGACCTATTAGAAGTAATAAACCGATCCTTTTATAATTTAGCACTTAATTTTAAAATACTATAAATTTATTTTTGCAAAACATCGCTGAAATTGCTTTATATTCCCCATTTTGGGAGAAATATTTGTATGTGGCTACTGCGACTTGCGTTTTGTTCACAAGGCATATAGGGGCAGCCAGCAAGTCGGACGGTCAGACATCGTTAAGTCGACTCAGAAAATGATTCTTAACGGTATACTTACTACTGGTAGCAATATTTTTTCTGCCAGTTACAAACTACTGCACAAACACATATTACCGCAAATAAATATTAATGTTAATTAAAATATGTCTCAATTCTTAACAGACAAGAATCTGCATAAATTTTCTCCCTCATCAGGTGTAAAATTGTATAAATTTTGAAATATTTTAAATAAAGCAAATTTTTTGATAAATAACAATCTTCTGAATAAACAAATACACCTACAATCACATATACAAAATAGCTTTTATTAGATCTTTCAATACATACTTATGCAAGTAAATAGTAGTTAAGTAAATATTTAAGAAATTATATAAGCAAATTTATGTATGTATGCCAATTTGTGTGTATGTGTTTTTTGAAAATGTCTTTTACAGTTGTTTATTGATAAATTTAACATCAGGGTGTTTTTACGCTCTGCTTCTCATTATTCAATTATTATTTACATTAATATTATTAATATTATAATCCTGGTTGTTGTTAATATTATTGTTGTTGTTGTTGATTATATATAAGTAAATATGACTTATTTACACATAATCATTGTAATCTATCTAAAATATTTGTCATTATAACATACATACATATATATATATTCACACACATACACATATATGACAAATGTTTGTTTTATATTTAATTTAATCATAATTTATATTAAAGTGAGACGAATTTTCTGTTTTTGATGTCTCAATTAAAATTTATTCTGTTTAATTTTTAATTAAAATCATAAATTTATTCGGTATCTTGTAGTTGTTTGGATGTGTATATGCACACTTGTAGATATATTTGTTTTATTTTAATTGAGATGTAAATTAAAATTATATATTTTTAATTGCCAGTTAACTAATTATTGTAATCAAATTGCCATTTTAACTAAAGTATTTTTTATAATTTCAAGAACAAACATAAACCTGGAATAATAAATATTTAAACATTAAATGTCAATAATAAATGGACAAGAGAATATCTGTGAGATATAAAATAAATATTAATTTTATTTTGAACGAAATTAAATAAAATTTAATCAGAACTGAACTAGAACTCAACTAGAAGTAAACAACAACTCAAATAAAATTGAACTAGAACTGAACTAGAACTGTACCAGAACTGAACTAGAACTGAACTAAAATTGAACTAGAACTGAACTAGAACAGAACTAGAACTGTACCAGAACAGAACTAGAACTGAACTAGAACTGAACTAAAATTGAACTATAACTGAACTAGAACTAAACTAGAGCTGAACCAAAACTCCACTTTGAATGTTTAAGATAAAAGAAAAATCCTTGTTACCTTTAACATGTCTATGTTATTTCCAGTCATTTTTCTGTTAACTTTATGTAATTTTTATGTAAAAATTTAACTCGTTACTCTGTTGTTGAAGGAATGAAAAAATATCCTTTAAACACTTAGCACTATGTTAAATAAAAGTCCTGTTGACTGCGAAAGCTTTCTGTGGTGGCTGTCTGAGCTAAAATGTTTCATTAATATAACATTTTATAAATACGTTATACTTTCGTACTGTTATATTAAATGTGAAGTTTATTCACTAGAACTTATAAAAGCTATATTGCAACAAAACTTTTATACACATATTATAGCATAATTGTAATAAATATTTATGAAAATGGAATTGTATAACAATTATTCTATAGCATTCATTCCATATGTGTTTGTGGTAAAATGCATATTAAAAGTAAAAAAACTGTTAATTGTTTTTTTTACAAGGAAGTTCATCTTAATTAAGTTTTAAGTTGATATATCAGAGTTTCATATAATAACAATTCACAGAAATGGAATAATGCATTTATGATTAACTCTTTGTCATTTCTTGCATATGAGACTAATTAATTTATATAACATATATAAATGTATATTTCGGAATGAATTGCTTTTGTAAGACTTTAATTAATTTTCCAATTATTATATAACACGAAATTAGCATTAAACTAAATAAAACATATTTAATAACAATCAAGAACTTTAATATGTTTTTGGCAAAAATATTATATGTTTGCAAAAACATAAATATAAATTTAAGGAAATAATTAAATAGAACTATAAGATCAACTAAACTCATAAGTAGTAGAATTTGAAAAGAAAGAAAGTTAGCAATTGTTTTCTAAATTCTATTCAATTAAGTAATTAATGCAAACTATGGTCTTCACTTCTAGTTCTAGTACAGTTCTAGTTCAGTCCAAATTTAGTTCTAGTTCAGTTCTACTTCAGTTCTAGTTCATATCGAGTTCAGTTCTAGTTCAGTTCACATTCAGTTCTAGTTCAGTTCTTGTCACTTCTTGTATAATTCTAGCTCAGTTTTAGTTCAGTTTTCGCCATTATAAAAGTAATTATTTTATATTATTAATTAAATATTGTTTCCTAGTTTGCCTTTTCAATATCGGTCTTCCTTAAAATCAACGTTGAAAATAGTTAATCTGATTTTTCGTGCCAGAACTGGTGATAAATGATTGATGAGATTGTAGCATTTAATATAGAGAAACTATTATGCTTTCAAATATATATAAATATATAGAATTTATTCTAAATTGTTTTTCATTTCAATTGCAAAACTGAAAATCATCTTTTAGCAAAACAATTAAAAATTATTATCAATATTAATTGTTAGCAGACATAATTTGTCTTACAAATGATTTATTAGAAGACTGAAGAGTCTTTTAAAACTTTTTTCAACATGTTTTTGTATTTGTATTTTTAAGTTTGTTTTAAAATATTTTTGGAAAATTATAATTTGACTGCTATTTAAGTATTTTGTTAGTTGAAATATTTTTACTACACCAGACTATCAGTCCATTATTACATTAATCTGCCGATAAACGTTTTACATAATTTTTAATGTTAAACATTTTTTATTGTTAGAAAAGGTCGTTAGTTTATTTTTTTTTTTTTTTTTGATATTTATGGCTGAAATATTTGTTGTTTTGTCTGTTTTGTGGGTGGAGTTAAGTGTAAATTGAAAGCAGAATTCCAAAATTGTAAAGGAATTTAATATAAGTTATTATAATCACACAAATTTTTAATTAAATTATTTAATATCAACGGGGTTGATTTACAGTTCCCACCCCGGACGTATTCTGAGCTGGACCATTTGAGTCACTCTGGTTATGTTCACTTGTTTGTACTTTTTCGGCATGTTATTCCTAAAGCTCGATGTAATTCAACCGGTCTGTCGAGAAATCTTCAATTTAAAACTAGAAACGTCGGTTCCATTTAAGACAATTTCAAATTCAAAAGAAATTATTTAACTTATCAATGAAATCTTAGTTGATTTATATAAAAATTCTCAATTTCAGATCCGTTAAAATATTATAGTAAAATATAAGAACTTAATCTATTTATATGTGGAAATAAGAGTGTTTGCATGGAATTTTCGTTGAAGAACACAACTCGGTAGTTTGTGGTCGCTGCCACTATTTATTTATCTGCGAGCAATTGTACCATTTCTCTGACAACCTATGTTGAGCTGCATCTTATCACTCGGTGTTAAACAGTGTGTCGTGTTGGTAAAAAAGTGGTTCAATGCATTATTGTCTTACATCTTAGGGAACTTACTTTAAATGTATTGAACTGATTTTGGTGGCAAATACTCAGACCAAATTTTATTGAACTTTGTCAATTATTGCGAATATGAGGCTGTCAACATTAGACAGACGGACAGACCGACATAACTAAATCGATTTTGATTTGATGAAAGATTAAACACATTATGGGATCTGAGATGATTTTTTCTTAGCGTTACACACAGTATGACAAAGTTATTATACCCTCTTAACCACTTGTGGTGGTGGAGGGTAAAAAAGTCAAATGCTTTTATAGGAATATGCATTAGAGTATTTTAGAGACATAATTTTAGCCTTAAGAGTATATTTTGCAAAAATTAAAAGGAAATAAAAAAATTCAGTTATAAATTTTTTTATTTAAATTTTAAAGAGCCAAATTATCTCTCAAACAAAAATTTATTTCATAAAAATCTTACAAATTAAGCACAAAATTCTTGTCTCATAGAAATAAGAAAATATTTGTATTAAATTAAATATTCTAATATTTAAACCATAAGACGTATGATTGATATTTAAATTAAATATCCATCATACGCAGTATTTTGTAGATATTTAATTTAATTCTAAATAAAATATAAAATTTAATATAATTTATTTTGCAAAGTTTCCTTTAAAAATCAAAATCGGTTTAGTATATTAAAAGTTATAGACCGATATCTGAGGCATCCTCTAAGTTGAAGCAACATTTTTTCTTAAAATGGATAATTATAATGTTATTAATATTATGTTATATGTATTCAATTATCCTTCCAAAAATTATTAAAATCGGTTGAGTAAGAAAAAGCTATAGCCAAGAATATTATTATGTTCCGCGAATTTCTTTGACCGCATTTGTGGTGGAGCGTAGTGAAGATTCGGCATAGCCGACTATAACATTCCGACTTGTTTTTATTAATTTTATTTTTGTAAAATATATAAGATATTTATGCTGATATTTTATCACATTTAGCCATAAAACCTATATGAGCAGAAAACTTTTTACCAATAAAACTAATTGATATTATAAACATTTTAAACAACCATTATAAAAACTAAAAATCACTAAAATGTATTTATTTTCGTAACAATAATATGACAAATTGAGATAGAAGGTGAAATAAAACAAAAATTAATGATATGAAATTATCTCATAAATTTAGGGATTAAAATAAAGCTACTTATAGTGGACATTAATTAAATAGAAAAAATATAATTGGGAAATAAAAAAAACTTTTTTAGTTTCCTTATTTATTTTGAATTTTCTTTCATTTTTAAAAGAGAAAAAGGGATTAAAGAATGATTGAGTTTTTCTAATTTATTAGAAATTAATTGAGAACATGAAAAATATGGATAAAAAAGAATAAAAATTTGAAGTGCATATAGCAGAAATAAATAGTTATTTATTTATCCTTTTATAAAGGAAGTAAATTAAATAAAATTCTTAAAAGGAGTCCTTATATTTGATCAAATTATGATATGTCCATTTTGTTATAATATTTGCTCAAAATGGATTGTTTTCATAAAAAAATAAAAGGAAATATTTATTTTTTATACATATTTCGCTCATTTGCTGCAAAGTAGTCATAATTCTAAAATCGATTTTTTCAATATTTTTATGTTTTGACTTAATATTTGGTAAATTTATGCGTAAATATACAATGACTTTGTCATTCCCTGTGCAATGCCAAAAAGGAATTTTCTAACTCCCCATAAAGTATATTAGTATATTGTTGCATTATGTCATAAACTTATTCGATTAAGCCAAGTCCGTTTGTTGTCAATAAAATTTGGTCAGATTTTTTTGTCACTGATTTAATCAGTTTGCCCTTTGAAACTAGCAAAATCGGTCCAGTAACAAGGGATTTTAGACCAATATATGAGACAACTTCGAAATTCCCACAAAATAGTTGTCAACACATCCGTTGGAGAAACAGTCCAGTTAGCTCAGGGATCGGAATATTTGGTACAAACATAAAAAACAGAGAGTGCGATTATGAAAAAGAAAATTAAAATTTTATATATTCTGTTGATTCGTATGTGTATATTTTCATAAAAATATTTTTTGGCTTAAGAATCCTTTAAGCTGATTTGTGTATTAATTAAGCTTCAAAGTAAATAACACTTTTTCACTTTATATACTTTTTCAATTTAATTCTTCTTTTAACAACAAAAGAAAATTATTTATTAACCAGCAAAATGGAAAGTTGTGGAGCATTTTAGTTGGCAGTACAGAATTTTTAATACCCTCATTAAATGCACTGATACATAACACAATAAACGCATTTCTCTATTTTTTCATTATATCTTTGTTTTCCATATCTAAATGTTAAGTTTAAGTTTATTGAAAGAGTGGCAACTTAACTATACCTTTTTAAAGTAGAAGATATGTTTGTTTGCATTATTCATGCGTTCAAATGTTCTTAGAGCTATTTTATGTGGAACAAGCGCAGATGACCAAGAAAAATTTACTGTTGGATCAAAAAAAGATACAAAATAAAATTTTTCATAATCTAGATTATTCCCGTAAAAAATTTGGTCCTAAAGTTACACGTATCGATAGTATGGAGCGTAATTTCTTAACACAGTACATAATTAATATTTTCGAAAACCTTCCAAGGAAAACACAAAATAAATATTCCCGAGATTTCCAAACACGTTTCTTACATTTTTAAATTTTAAGTTTCAGTATTGGCAGTTTATTATTAAATCAATAATCAAAAGTTTTTGTCAGATATCTTTGTATAACCTTCTTCCTCTTAAGAAGATGTTAGGGGTTTCTAATAAGAAAAAAGGAGAGAAGATTTTCTACATTTCTTCAATTACCATAAGTGTAAGAAGATGATCGATCAGACAGACAAACTCAGTTAAATCAAGAGTAAGAAATTATCCAAAACAAATATTCCTTATATGGTCTCAGAAAATTTTTCTTTGATGTTACATAAAGTATGTGGGAATGCCACTATAAACTCTTTGCCATTTCGGTTAGTAAAGGGTACATAAATCCTGAAATGTATTTATCTTTGCAGTTAAAAATTCACCAAATCCTTAATATGCTTAACACGCAAAATAAACATTTTCTTATTAATTCTGCACTGTTTTTTTGTATTTGTCTTTCTATTTAGAATTCATCATATTCTCTCTTCTTCACAACAGCAATATTACATTAAAAGTTGCATAAAGTGCCAGTTTTTTTTTATTTTGGCAAAATATAAAAAAGCTAAAAATTGTTTTTTTCTATTACTTCATTCATGTCATAATACGAAGAATATGTCATGGTATAACATTGTTTATTATAACCTCCACTACCACAAGTGATGATGCGGTTATATTAACTTTGTCATTCCGTATGTAACACCAAGCTTTACCCATCTGTCTGTTGGAAATATTTTCATATCTTAATTATCCAAATTTTACTTTGAAATTTGACCTGAGTTTGAGCAGTTTTTATTTAAAATCAACTATATTGGTTCATTAACAAAAAAGTTATAGACCGATATCTAAGATAAACTCATAATTCCAAAAAAGTTTTTTTATACTTTTTATCAAAGTAGGAACTGGATTTAAGCAAGAATTTGGCTGTAACATACAGTTATATATGCTTCATTATCGTATAAAAAAATCAACAGAAAAAACGTTATAAAAAATATGTATTATTTTTAAGATAAACTTTGCCATATATTTATTTTGACACAATAATAAACTCAAACTTACTATATTGTGTTAGGCAATCGTTATTTGACCTAACTTCCTAATAAGACCCTTTTCCGGAATATGCTTTATAGCTTCTTAATATAAAATTATTCTATTCTCACTGTATTGAATATAAGTTATTAAAGAACAATATCGGTCCATATTTTGCAATAGTTCTCATATGAGGACCCCTTCCGGAAAACGGGTTTGAGTTTATAAATCTCCTAAATAAACTCCAATTCTATTGAATTGCGTCACAATTATTTTTCTAATTCTCCTTAATATATATAAATAATTTGGCCAAACTCGGTTCATATTTTTCTATAGCTTTTATGTAAGACCCCTGCTTGAAAAACTTTTGAGCTAATAAAGCTAGTAAATTAATTTATTAACTGTATTGAATATATATGTTTTTAATTTGATCAATATAATATTTTGCTACTCGTTGCAATGAAACCCGTTTTCCGGGAAGGGACCGTAACAAATTTAAAACTCTCTTATAAATCCAATTCTAATGAAATAAAAATAAAATATATATATTTTTTTAAATTACCAACTTCAATACATTATTGATTTGGACCATATAGGTCGATATTTGGTTATAGTTCTCATTTAAAACCCCGGGAAACAGTTTCGAGCTTATAAAACTCAACGAATTCTTTAACTTAAATTGTCACGAAGTTTTTCTAACTGGCTGGAATATGTCTTACTTTCATGACGAATTTAGGTCCATGTTTTACAATAGACCTTAAAACATGAAACAATTTTCTTGAAAATCGGTACAATTCTTACTCTAACTATTTTACGTATATATTACTTTTTTGATGAATATCGGGCTACATTTTACTAAAGTTACCATTTAATGCCTTTTTCAATATTTGATTCAGTTTTATTGAAATTTGGTGCAAGCGTAGTTTTAAACTGTCTTTAATATATAAATTTGGTTTGACAGTTATCGGGCCATATTTGGCTGTTACTTCTTTGGTTTAAAAGTGTTTAAAAAATGGGCCAATTCTATCGAAATTCACATATTTATCTTAATATTTTCAATAAATGTGACTAATTTTATAGACATTTCATAGTATCAGTAGTGGAGGGTATTTAGGATTCGACACAACCGAATATACCATTCTTACTTGCTTTTAGTTAAGATTCTATAAAAGATTTGATGTGATATTTGTGTTTTTCGTTAAACTTTTCTTTTTTGCTTCCATACGAATACTTGAGCTAAGAACAAGAAGTCTTGAAAAGTTTTTCGGTTTTTTTTGTCACGTTGTAAATGAAGTAAAAGTTTCTTAAATAATAAATAAACGAAAATGTAATGAATTTAAGCTTAGATCTATAGATACAGACTGACAAGTAAATACTAAGAAATAGACAAATATTCAAAAAGCAAAAAGTTTAAAGCAGTTTAAATGCAGAGATACATACAAAGGGAATTTATGGTAAATTTAAGCATTTAAAATTTAGAAGATAAGAAATTATGTAGAAACAAGTAAAAGTGTTAAAGATACCCTACATCACATCGTTGGTTGTAAATGATTGATACGAAAAATTTATGAATGGATCTCGTATAATTTGCTTTTCTTATTTATGCTTAAGTGTTCAATAGATTATTATGGCTTTTTAAATGGAAGTTAGAAAATATTATGAAATGACCCTCGTAAAAGTTCACACAAAGATTTTGCTTACATTTATCTCAATTTGACAAGACATTTTTACAATACTCAAGTACATGAGCGATTTACGAGATACTTTTAAGGATAATTGCATGGGTCCTATAAAATAATGCACTGATTCTCAAAGGTCCTATTCCATAAATTTGGATAAAATTGTTCTGTATTAAGGATTTTCATGAACAAAAAAACCCATCGAGTGAGACATTTGTATGGGGCCTATATGAAATAATGTACTAATTATAACCAATTTTAATAGGCCTCGTCCTTGCAAAGAAAATTTAAAAGAAACTAAAACCATTTGTATCTGAAATAAATTTATACAGAAAATGAAACTTTTAAATTGTATATTCATTAAGATTCTCAAATTGTATAAATAATTAGTTTTAAATTGATAATAATGAATTTAATTGTTTTTATTAAGCATTAGCGTATGATTGATATTTCATGCACAAGGATTAATCATACGTATATAAAGATTTTAGATCAAAGAGCAATGTATTCCACAGAAATGTAACGATTAGTTATCGAATATATGAAGATTTTATATAGCGAGAGTTTTGAAATTCTGCCTCAACCTCTTACTAACGAATATTATTTAGAAGGTAATATTTGGAATAGATAGGGTCAAGGGGAGAGGTATGAAGCTATCATTGTTTGTTTATGAGCAAATACGAAGGACACCCAGCAAGGTTTGGTTGTCCTAGGAAGTAATCTATTATCTTACGTTTCTTACGTTTCTTCACAATCCAAAAAAGATTTTTGCTTACTTGGGCATTAAGATACATTTGGTGGCGTAAGAGTGTATCGGATTATATGTTCAAGTTTTATATTATATTCCTACGATAAACCTAAAAGCTGTAGGGAAACTAAAAAGTGGTTTTATCTAATTATTACAATTCTTATTACTCTTACTTTGAGTCTGTTTTCCTAGAAAATAACATTTGATAGACTTTGAAAAATATTAAATATCTCATAATGAATTTTATGTATACAGATTTTTGTTTTTAATTTACAGATAAATATTTTCACATCATAAAAAATGTTTCATTTCTGTTTTAAAATTTTATTTCAATTTTTTTGTTCATGAATTCTAGTTTTTGTCCTTTTGGTAACATTTTCATTAGAATTCAATTTCAGATCTACTAAATGCATCAATGTAAAAAATATATTTTTAATATTAAAACTGTAAAAAATATAAATATTTAAAACTTCTAAAAATATAAATAAAATGTTGAATAAATGCAAAATATTTGTTTAATATTTCGCTGCATATTTTCTTAGAATTAAATCTATTTTGTTGCCTAAACCACCGTAGGTATTTGGTGACATTATGTGTTTATGCGGATGTTTGTAACATACAAAAAAATAGTGTCACTTTCTGAGTCAATTTTAAGACGTCCAACTGGCTCTTCATGTTAACGTTGCGAGCAATCTACAATTCACATTGTTGAAATTGTTCATGGTAAAGATTAATATTTTGACCCAAGGACGAAGCCTATTGAAATTGGTTATAACGAGTCTAGTATTTCAGGTAGCTACAATACAAATGACTTTCCGGAATGAGGTTTAAAGCTCAAAAAGGGTTAAATATAACGCGATTTCAAGGAAGTTTGACAGCGATAATTCTTATGATTTGCCAAATTATGCGAGAGTCAGTTTCATTGTTTCTTATTGATCTCATACAAGCCTTCTTCCAAATATCATTTTGAAAGACATAATTTTTGTTTATATTGGTTATTAATTGATCAAGTTAAGTTAAATCGATATGCCAAATTATAAGCCAATCAGTTCATGATTTCATGTAGCTGCCATTTAACCCCTTACAAACAAATTCATTTTGAAACGCATAAATCATACATTAATGTTAATTTCACAGTAATGTACTGGACACTTAAATGTAAATTAGAAAATAATTTAATTAAAAGGTGTTTCAAAACTTTTTTCAAGTATCATTTATAACCAACATTGTGGTGTAGGGTATAATATAGTCGGGCTTGATCGATTATAATATTCCTACTTGTTTAATATTTATGTTCATTTTATTCAAAAGTAAAAAATAAAATTTATAGAAAATCTGAGACTTTTAAATTCCAGAGAATAACCGATAATCAACAATTAAGGTTTATTTAACTTTGACCAGACAAAAGAAATAAATTTAGCAAAGAAATTTTGTTTTGAAACTCTTAAGAAAAACCAAAAAAACAATACGAGAATTCCTGGAAAAAATAAACATTTTACATTGAAATATATTCCAACATTTGAACTCGTGCATGTGTGGCCATGCATGTGTATGAATGTGTAAACAGAAAGTTTAATATGAAACCGAGGGAGATAAAGAGAGAAGAGAAATAGAGAAAAAACTGAGTATAACAAATGATAATAATGAACTCTGAAGATGGAAAGAAACAAATCTCAGCTCGTTTTTAACTTATTAACTTTTTGCCACAAAACTAATTATCAAAGTCTTTGAGATGTTTATATTTTCTATTAATTTTATTTCACTACAAATTCCGAAAAGGGTGTATTAATTTTCTCATAACGTGTGTAACGCTAAGAAAGAATAATCTCAGATCAGATAATGTATATATATTCGTACATCAAATCAAAATCTGAGTCAATTTAGCTTTATTCGACTGTCTTTCTCTCTTTGTGTGTCTGTCCGTCGGGCCGTCCGTCCATCTTTCCCTCCATCTGCTTTAGAAATGCTCACATCTACAAAAATTTACAAAGTTCAATGAAATTTTGCCTGGGCATTTGATGTAGTCCAGAGAAGTACCCTATTTAAAACCAGAAAAATCTGTTCAGTATATTAAAAGATATAGACCGATATCTGAGGCTTCCTCTTAGTTGCTAAAATTGCCAACATTACATTGTATCTACTTCATTACCATTCCAAAAATGATCAAAATCGGTTCAGTAACAAAAAAAAGTTAAAACCAACGCATTAAATGCTTCAATATTATACTTAAGAAAAACTTTTGTTTATTGTATACGTTTATGAGTGAATATGTGAGTGTATATGTATGAAATATAACGTATTTTTTTGACATGCATTTGAGATGGAGGGTATTGGGGATTCGGCATAGCCGTATAAAACAATTTTACTTGTTTTTGTTAATTTCTTCTGTTTATTATTGTAAAAGCAATTTTGCCTTGGAAAACAATTAATGCATCCTTTTGTATTGTTAAGCGAAAGAAATTCACATGTTAATGTATTTTTGCCTTTAATTTGTGAATTAGAAAAGAGAATTAAGACAATAAAGTTTTAAATACATTTATAATGTTTATGTCATAAAGTTAATGTTAAGAACTTAAGGCAATAAAATTTGTCTTAAAATTCATATGAGATTTAACAATTAAAAAATATCTAAATGTTGAAAACTTTTGTTACATAAAGAATAATGAATTAAATTATTAACTTTATTGTAAATTCCTCATCTATGTGGGTAAAATAGCACTTTGACATTACGTACCACAGATGGGAAACTGAAAACTTTTACATGCACGCATTTTTTTTTTTTTTTGATCTGTAGCAGATTTGATTGTGATAAAATTGTACATCTAAGCAGTGAGATCGAAAAATTATTAACACAAATTTTTCGTTAACACTATTTGCCAAGTATTATTTGGTTTTCAAAGTTTTATCACTTGTGAATAAAACCATATAAATAGCGGAAAAAATATTGCTAAAGTGATGGTCACTTTGATGGTTAGCGTTTTACTCAGAATCACTTACTGAGACGATTTAACGATATTCGTTTGTCTTGCTTGTTATATAAACCTTTTGAACAAAGGGCAGTTCGCAAATTTAGAGATATGTCGATAATGTCTTACGACTTTGGCTCAGTAACTATGACGATGTCGATAGATTCATTATTTCATCTTTTTTTTAAATATTATTTTTGAAGCGAAAATTATGAAAATATCAAATGAGATAAAAATTTTATGAAAATTCTGAATTTTAATGAAATTGAAAAATTTATATTTTTATGGAAATTTTTAATTTTAATGAAAATTAAAAAATAATAATAATAAAATTAAAATTTCAATGAAAATCTGAAATTTAAATAAAAATTTAAATTTCTAACGGAGATTCGAAGTGAGAATAAAAATTTGAAATTTTAATTAAAATTTGAAATTTTAATTAAAATTTGAAATTTTAATGAAAATTTGAAATTTTAATGAAAATTTGAAATTTTAATGAGAATTTAAAATTTTAATGAAAATTTGAAATCTTAATGAAATTTAAAAATTTAAAGAAACATTTGAATATTAAAGATTTTGAAGCAAGAATTATATAAATAAAGTATTTATGAAAATTAAAAGTTGGAGTTTTAATTTCCGCAAATTTGTATTTTCCTTAATATTTTGATTTGTGTAAGAAATTTAAATGTAAACATTTAAAGATTTATTATAAAATTAATTTTTTTTATAAAAATTAAATATGGAGAAAATTTTGATTTTTTCAGAAAATATGGATGTAAAATCATTCAAAAAATTATATATTTCCTTAATTATTTTTTAAAGAATCTTTTTGTAGCTCTATTCGAATATTTTGAATTTTTATTGAAAAATTCAATTTAAATTGTAACGTTAATAAAAAATGTTTTTTAAAAATCTATATATTTTTAAAAATTTTCCTTAAAGCCCTATAAATTGGAAATACTATATTTAAAAATATCCAAAAAAATAATTCATTTTCAAATAATATTTTTCCCATTTAATTATTTCTATTTAAGGGTTGAACTTTTTTCATTGTTATTTAAAAAATACCACAATATTTATTTTATAAATTTTAAAACCCCCTAGACACATAGTAGCCCTAGTTTTCCCCTCATTTAAATATGACACTTATTTCCCCTCTTTCTTTGCTGTTATACAAAGTCTTTCTATTCCTGCAAATACTCAATATTTCTCCTTTTCTTTTGAAAATTTCTTAAAACAGCAACAAGTGTTTGTATCATTCATAAAAACTTATAAACAACATGCGCTTAACAGATTTAATTTAACTGTTATACTACTGTTATATTATGTTTGCTATTACTTTTAAAACAGTATAACAAATTTCCCCTTTTTTGTGGCTAATTCAAACAGCTGTTAATTCGACTAGTTTTACTTTAAATTGTTATACACAAATTCGTATAATTTTTGTTGTTTAAAGGCTTTGAGCCTTTTATGAATTGTCAGTAAAATTTAGTTACAAACCGGTGTTACGCAGTAATGGACGTTAATTTAGCTGCGTCATTGTTAAAGCGGGCTAATATATGGATAATTATAATAAAGATAAACAAATGTGATTATTATAAAAACATAAAGTGAAAGTGAAAAATATGTGAAATTTTAATTTATAAAAAAATAATTTTAACGTATAAAAAATTTAAAAAATAATTAAATAACAAATTTAAAAAATATTATATATTATATTTATTAAAATAATTTAAAAAAATTCTAAAAATATGCTCTTCGAAATTTATGTTACTTATAATCTGGCTTAAGTATACTTCTTATATAATAACTTCATTACAATTAATTATAAAATATTAGTGATATAAATATGAATTAATGCTTAATGTTTCGCTTTTGAATTTTTCATTAATCAATATAAATTAAAAAACGTAACAAAATTAACCTGAAATTTAATGCAACATTATATGATAAAATTATATAAATTGCTAATAAAAAATAAAATTAGTATCAAAAAAGAAGTAATGTAATACTATTAATATCTTATTAGTTTTAACCTAAAAATATGCTTTAATTTGAATCAATAAAAATTAAAATTAAATGAAGGTAATAAGCCGAAAAAATGTAATTATAAATTTAATTTAAGATCAGTGTTAAAAAGTATAACAAAATTTCATTCTGCGTCTCAAAGTGTGCTTTAAATAAAAAAATACTAGACCCAAAAGTATGCTGTATAACTACTTCTAATGTAAATACGCAATTATAAAATATAAATAAAAAAAAATAATAAAAAATACTAATAAAATAAACGAAATTATATAAAATTTAAATCGAAAACTGTGTATCTTCTACCTCTTTAACCTAAAAGTATGCTTTTAATAAACAAAGCAAATGAAAACACGTTGAAAATTGCAAAAAGAGTAGTTTAAATTTTGTTTTAAAATAAGTGTTAAAATAATAAAAATATTTTTATCTGTCCCAATGTATGCTTTAAATAAAAATGACCCCAAAAAATATGTTATTAAATTTACTTTCTCTTAATTCACACAAACAAAGAAAATAAGATAAATGATTGATAAAAAATATTGCATAAATAATTAAATAAAGTTGATTTTGATTTTAAAACTAAATTATTTTATCCTGAAAGTATGCTTTGATTTGAATCATATTTTAGCTACAAAAATATTATTTTTAACATAAACACATTAAGAAAGACATTGTAAATGATGATAAGACTTATTATAAAATATACATAAATAAATAAAATCCGTTCTGTAGCCTAAAATATACTTTAAATAATTACACTACTGACCCAAAATGTATGCTTTGCAAAATGATCACTTTTTGTTTTTCACATAATTCAAGTATACAAGTATATAAGTATGTAAATAATTTATTAAAAAGAAAATATTAGAAATATTAGATAAGTAGAAATCAGAGTCAAGTTGCATTTTACAAATTTTAACCGGAAAGTATGCTTTGATTTAAATCTCTACAGATGGTAACTAACCGACGAGTTTTTTATAATACATTATTTTTCATGATTGTTATTTTAAAATCAGTGTTAAAAGTAAAAGCCTCTCTGTCACCTAAACTATGCTTTAAGTAATAAAATAATAAAATTAAATCTCCTTAAACTATACTAAGAATTCTATTTAATAAATTATGCTCTATAAGTAAATAGATGGAGTCTCAAATTATTTTTTCAAAACTATTAACAAAAATTCCAAAATGTATGCTATTAACTTTTTAATTTATTGATTCAATTAAGACATTATAATTTGAAAACAACTGAAATTTAAAACATCACTTCTATTTCAATTAATTTGTTCTTTTAAATATTTAAAATTTTATATAAAATTTAAAAAAATGTGTTCAAACATAAGGATGACCAAGCGGTTACCTTGACGTATGGGTGATATTAATTACATTCCCGAATGTAATTAATATCACTCATACGTATTTTTATTTCAGTATTTTCTTAAAATCAATATTTTTAACTTTTAATTACATTTAAATTCAGTTGTTCCGACCCATAGTTTGGATGTGTAAAGAATAGCTTACAGTATTACAATGGTAGAATCAGGATTTTTTTATAATTTTTCATCCTAAAAAAAGGAAGTTGAGAGTTGCACTATCAATTTTATGATTGCAACAATATTTAACTTTGGTTTTGATGAGGAGGAAAAATTCCTCAATTGCCAAAATTATATCAATTGCAAAAAAAATTAAACCGAAATGTCCAAGTTTAAAAATCTGTTAAAATTTATTATTCTTATGACCCGTAAACAGAACAAGAACTCGTCTGTTGATAGAAAATCTGGTTAAGGCAGAAGAAATGGTCCATATGATGCTTTTTAAGTCAACAAATACAAAGCATTTTAATTAGAGCTCCCAATATAAGCCCGGTATGCTTAGTACTCGGACTATTAGGTACGAAAATTTAAAGCTCCTGCAAGCTTAAAAACATACATGGATCAGTAAAATTGTTAAACATTTAGAGGCCAAAAACTTAGCACGGAAATTGAAATCAAGTTTTCTTAAAAAATATACTTGCAGCGTAATGGATGACGAAACATATATTCTGGCAGATTTTTTGAACTTTCTGGTCAAACATTTTATGTTTCTGTTGCTTGAGGGATTGTTGAAATAAAGTTTAGGACCCAAAAACAGTCAAAACTTTGGCGCATGGATTATAGACTGCGTATTTATAGTATAATAGGTCATGGTAAAGTGGTAGCCTTTTGCGAGCGAAATTTTTACCATGTTCCTAGAATATTTTTATTAATTTACTTTATTCGGTATATGCGAATATAGAAAAAAATGTATTTCTCTCATAAAATATATTTCTAGGAGAAAATAATTTTTTAAATGCATTTATATAAATATTTTTCAGTGTAAAATTTTATGTGGCATATTCGAACTAAGCATAAGATTTCATGAACACATTGATGGTAACTCATCTTACATTTTGTAATATGACATCCCCAATATTCCTCTTTTTATTATATTGTTATTTCTACAAAATACATATTTTGAAAACATTCTTAATTCAGAAGAAGGTGATTATTTTAATCCGAACGACTAGTTTGATTTTAATTAACTAACTGAAGTCTAAGAGAGTTTAAGTTTTGAGTTTGGACCTTGCGGACTTAACGGTGGTATATATTTATTTCCATTTCATTTTTCACTTGAGACACTGTGCGATCTGGACTTTGCGTTACAAACTTCTGAACAAATTATAAAATTTATAAAAAGGGAAAGCCATAGAAAAATATGAATAGATTGAAAAAATTAAATTTTTAAGGATAATTAAAATATAAATACCAAAAAAAAAAGAAGAAAAAAAATACATTAAATTTTAGTTACTAATAAAATTTTTTAAATACAAATTTCCCAGAAATCTTTAACAATGATCCATTTTATTTTTTAAAGAATTCAAAAAAATTAGACAACAATTTTTGTCATAATAATATAACAATAAACATAAATTGATATTGAAAACATCGAATTCTAGAACAAAAGTATAATTTCTACATAAAATGTTTAAAGAGTTGCCATGGCAACTAAGACTTCAATAAAAAGTGAAATTAAAAGAAATAATTTTTCAAAGAAAAGTTTGCGTGAAAATGAACAAAAAAAATGAAAAGTTGAAAAATAGTATTTAGAATCAAGCAAAACAAAAGTTATTAAAAAATCCCTTAAAGTATGCTAAAAAATAAAGCGATAAAAAATTTAAAATAATAAAAAGAAAAATGTGATTGAAATGAAAATGTAAAAAATACAAATAACATGAACGGAAATTCTATTAACAGTTAATTCCAGCTGTTTTATCAAAAAAATAACTAAAAGTATGATAATAAAAAAAATTAAATAAAAAAATTTATAATAAAATAATATTTATTCCAATTAACATTAAAAAAAATTAATGTACTAAAAAAGCATGTGTAAACACGCGTTGGATCTTAAAATCCACCTGTTTTATTATATTAAAATGCCATAAAATATGCTTTAAAAATTAAACAATAATTTTTTAACATTAAGTAAACACATAAATTAATAATCTATAAATTAATAATTCCAGAAAAGTATACTTACTAATTGCCTTAAAGTATGCTTCAATTTTCTATTACGTGATAAACAAAAATGTCTTTCTAAATGATTATTGAAAATAATTAAATTCCACAAATTACCTTAAATTTTTAATTAAATAAAATTTACTTTTATTAAACATTAAATACCTTTACAAGTGCAACGAGTTTTTTTAAGAATAAGTTGAATGCTACTAAAAGTATGCTTCAAATATTAAATATGAGAATTATTCAGTATAATTTTTAATTGATACTAAAATAAAATATTTGAATTTTAATTAAATTATAATTAAATATTATAAAACAACATTTAACTATATATAAAACAAATAAAATTAGAGATTTTTTTTTTACCCAAAAGTATGCTTTTATTTTATTTGAAAAATAAAAATAATTGTTTTTATTTTAGTTGCGAACCTTAAAGGGATTATTTTTTCAGAATATGAAATATTTAAAGATTATTAGACGAATGTTTATAATTTTGCCAGGCGTATGATTTCCTTACTAAAGTAATAACCTAAAAGTATGCTTGCAATTTTAGATATGCAAAAAACTCATTAAAATTTAAGTAAAATGGAAATATATGTACAAATAAAATGTATAAATGCTTCACATATTTAAAATTTTAATAGTTAAATGAATACAGTAAAATCTCAAATATTAGAACTCTTTGCAAATTCGAAGTGACAAAATATTAGAACACATCTTATAGGGTATAAGATTTGAACCTGTTGTTCAAAAGTTTACATTTTATTTATGTATATGATACTTGATAGCATTTGGCCGTTATCTATATATAAACCTAAAACAAGGTGATAATTTCTAAGAGTCCTCTGTATTCGCTATACACACCTTCAAACACTGCCCTAAATTAAAACAGATATGTGAATAAGAAGTTTGAATTTAATATAGCAAATTATAATAAAATATAATTTGTATTTTAATTAATAGTTAATTAAAATTTATTCGCCTAAATATAGGCTACAAATTTTGAAATATATTAAACAAGTAGTTGATAATAATATTAAATAGTATTTCAAATTTAATTAAAAATCATTAAAATTATATTAATAATTTACCAACCTGTGCTGGTATAAAGTAGAATATATAAATATTTTGTTTTAACCTAAAGATTTAAATTTAAAAAATTGGTTTTAAGTAAATGTTTAAATTATGAAGAATTAATTTACATAAATGAAAATAAAACAGTAATTTAGTATTATAACAATAAAATGTTAACCTAGAAGTATGCTTTACATTTGAAAAACGTTAAATATGCAAGAGTTTCATTAAGTTATGAACTTAATTAAAAATGGAGTTAAAAAGAAATATTTACTTGTACTAATTAAAGTTGACTATGAAATTAAAAAATTTTCAAGATTTAAAATATGTACTTATGTGTAATATTATGTATTCGCTACGAAGAGGGGAACGAAGCCTACCGAGTATTTCCTTGTATAATTTTTCTTTCTAAAATTTATTTACCATCCCTAGAAATGGACATTAATATTATGATGTTAAAAAATGAAAAAACATTAAAATATTTGAAAACTTTTTAGAAATAAATTAAAATTTCCAAGTGCTTTTATTGCATATTTAATTAAATTGTTTATTTAGCCATTAGCAAAATATTTAATTATTTTTAAATTTTAATCCTTTCAACAGACATTTATTGAAATAGTTTACTGTTGCTATTGTTTTTATTGTTATACCCCCTATTATAAGTACAAAAAAAGAAAGTATTTAAAGTTTGTCAAACCGTATGAAACGACTACAGGTTTTGTATATTTCTACATCGAATCAGAATTTCGGTATATAATGTTAGCTCTGTTTTTCTAAAAGTCTTTCCCCCTTTCTTTGTGTCTGTCAGTCGGTCCTTGTATCTGTCTTTTGACCGTTTGAAAGTCCATCTTACTTTCTGTTATATCGTATCTGATGAGTAGAAATATCATGTATGCGAATTAAATAATGAATAGATGCGATGGAATACCCTCGAAAACTAAACAAGAAACCTCAACGACTTTTTCATAGGAAGTAAACAGATTTTCATTTGTGTGTGTACGTATATATATTCTATACATTCGCATACCCTAAAAGGACAATCACATTCTGTCTAGATACTCTCAAAGAGAACACCACTCAAATATTGTACACACTTAACCATAAATCTACCATCACCGAAATTACGTTTCGAGGTCCAAACATCGTTTAGTTCCGAACAGTGTCAACAATACGAGTTTGAGCCTGGACCGTTAAAATTAACTTTTCAACTCCTCTACCCATTTTATGTATTTTCGCCTAAATTTCTTTAAAATCATAACCCTAATCATAGACAAGAAAAATTCAACATATTTTATTTTTGGTAATATTTTTTAAACAACCTTCACTCCTGCTTTTATAGAAATATTGCACATATAGTAGTATTAGAAGCTTTGATAAGGCAAAAAAACTAGACTAAGAAAAATTAACATTACTTTTGATTAAGAGTAACAAAGATAAAATAAAAATAAAGAAAATTTTATATGCGTTTATAGGAATATGTAACGGTGCAGTACACCAACATGTTTTCACAATACTTCCGTATTTTATTTTTATCTCCAAAATGCATTTATTTGTAAACAAACTATAAATTTGTGTTATTTTGTTTTTATTGCTAAAATTTAATCCCCAAATGATTTTCAACCAGAAAAAATGGAATTAATTTTCCATGAAAACAACAATAACAACCAAAATAGAAAATATAAAATATTGAAATTTTAAATAAAAATAGTTTTTATATTTCCACTATTCTTGTGTTATGACAAACATTTTGTGATATATTTACATAATTAAACATGTGACCACAAATTTGTGAACACAACAGTTTAATGTTCAATCATGACTTTGACCACATATCAAGTGATATTTTGGGTTTATTCTATGTAAACGATTTTTGACAAAAATAAAATAGATTATTGGGTTTGTAAACTTTTGTAATTACAGACATTCATTTAAATTCACTTTAGTAAAAACACAGACTAGAAATTTTTGTGCATTGAACGAAAGTTGAATTTCAAAATAGCATTAACCTGGTGCGCTTAACAGGACAAATATTTGGGGCTAAAGTTTTGAGCTCTAGCTATGAAGGTACCACGGTCCTATCTGTCCCATATCTTTTTCAACACTACCATTCTTCAAGAAGGTTATTAGAATAGTTTGTCCAGTAAAACAGTTCCAAAAGAAAACAACTGAGATAAAATCTTAATACTTTTACTTCAAAAGTTCTTAAAATATTCGTTTGCTTTGTATGGGGGCTACCTTTCCCGTAATCCTATTCATCTTACATTTTGTCCAGTAAAACAGTTGCTTGATAAGGATATTGGAAACAATTTTAAAATTCTTGTTGTTGTATTTCTTTAGATATTCGATATTCAGTATTTAACTTGAAAGGGGCTACCTCTCCTCCTGATCCTATCTGCCCTAAATTTTGTTCACATTTTTTTGAGAAAGATATTGGGACCAAATTTTAAAATTATTGTTGTTATAGTTCTTCAGATATTCGATAATCAATATTGGCTTTGCTTGTGAGGCACATTTTCCCCTGGTCCTATATTGGGATCATTCTGTGAAAATTTCGTCAAAATTGGCCCAGCCGGATTAGAGTCTATATGATAAAACATACATACATACATACATACATACATACATACATACATACATACATACATACATACATACATACATACATACATGCATACATTCATACATACATATACACATACAAATACATACAAATACACGCATCCTATTTTATATACATACAAAGATTAAACTACAAACCTAATTTACTTTCCCATAATTCCTCAAGTGTTTGAACTTTATTTCTTAATTCTCTTGTTGTAACTTACTTTTGCTCAAAAGAAGAGGAGAATATAGCATTTGCTAAATTGATTTTTTAATAAGTATTTAATAGCTTTAGGCGTTACTTCTACAAAAATTGCTACCTTCTCTAATTTTTTTCCTTCGCCATACCAAAATAATTAAAAATAAGCAAACAAAATAACATAAAATGAGTTTTCCTTTGCATTTTACTTATGACTTTAAAAGCCCTTGGCGTATAATTAATATTTTAAGGTCATATTAAGTATACGTATTTTAAGTAAAGAAAATAAGTAAATCATATCTGCTACTGCGTATTCATAATTTTCTTATTAGTTTTTCTTCTTTTATGTTTTCGGTTTTATGTCATAATCTCTTTATTTTTATTTGTAAAAAAAAAACACTTTATTTAAGAACCTTAAAAAATTGTCCTTAAACTAATGCATTTCAAAGGTACAAGAGGATTAAAAATGATTAGGAGTTACATAAAAAAGTATGTAATTAATTGTGTTGATTAACATAAGAATAAAAATAACAAAAAGTAATATTGAAAATAAACCCAAACTCACGTTTAGCCACTTTACAATATAAGTAAATCTTTTTTCAACTGATGGAAAAAATTAAGGTTATTGGAGTATCATTGCGTATTTGTGCAGATGTTTGTAATAATCCCATTATTCACTCAAAATCACTTTATATTTAGTGCGATTCCAATAATTTTTTGTAGAGAATTTTCAACAAACAGTTTGTAATTTATTAATTCATTTCTAAGGAAATTTCTCATAATTTCTATCGGATGAACAGGGACTACCCCTGGACAAAGCAGATGTTGATTATCGAATATCTAAAAAACTATAACAGTAATAGTTCCCAAAAATAGCCCCAATCACTTTCTCAGGAATATATTTTACTCGCAAAAATGTAGGACGTATAGAACCTGGTGAAAAGTACAAAATAAATATTGATTATGGATTATCTGAAGAACTATAACAGCGGACAATTTCAAATTTGGTCCCAATCATTTACTCGAGAATCTGTTTTAGTGGACAAAATTTAGGATTGATAGCACAAAGGCAAGGGGTACCCTCCACAGAAAGCAAAACATCATCACTTTCTCAAGAAAACAGTTTTACTGGACAAAGTGTAGCCCACGTGCAATGAAAATATAAATAAAAATTTTAGAACTGACTCATCCGCAGGATTTGGCAAAATAACGAATTTTTTAACACACGTTATGATTTGTGAAATTTTCTACGAGATCTAGGAATAAGGATATTTTTTGTGCAGCAAGGCGTTTAGAAGCAAATTTATGTTATAATAATTTAAAGAATATCTTTGCTGTAACCTAAAACATGCTCTTAAAAACAACGTTGTTTGGATCCTAGACTTATACTGAAACTAAATTGAAAGCCTTTGACTCATGCTATTATTTTCCTTTATTTATTGTTTAAAAAATGTCCTCTTGACCGATCAAAAACTCTGTCTTTTATATATATTTTTTTCTAAGTTTCCTTAACAATATTTTTTATAGAAAATATTTCAAGACTTTTATCTTTAGAGAACATTTTATTAAGAAGAAATTTTCTTGTCATGCAAAATAAATGTTAAGTTAATAATAATGAAATTCCAGTTAATTTTTCATTAGAACTCTATTTTATGCCAATTTTCTATTGACTCGATCCCATAATTGCTATATTATTTATGACATTATTTAATTGTCTCAATTGTGTCAATAAAACTGAAAAACGAAATTAATAGAACAGTCTGTTAGACATTGCTAATTAGTGGCAAAAATATTGTGAGTTTCTATTTTCATTATTTGAACTTTAGACCTATTAGTTTTTGCTAATTAGTATTATTTTGATTATATTTTGTTTCCTTCTTTTCCTAAAGGTCTTGTCAATTTTGACAACTCTTTTTTTATAATGAAATTCTTTACTTTTTCATTTAATTATTTTTTCAATGAAATTTTAATGGACACGAGTGTACATTTTAATAATATTAGTATGTAACTGAAATATAAATATTGTAATGGATTATAAATGACAAGGTTTTAGGGGATTATTATATGGAATTAATTAAGTTTATTAAAATTAATTACTTAAGCAAAAAATAGATGTAATAAAAATAATAAAAATATATAAACAATATAATTAACATTAAAAGGAATAGATAGCGTAGACTTTAATTTATGCATTTTTATTCAAATTAATATATTTAAAATCTCAAATAATTAATTACTTATTTTACATTTAAGGGTATATTGAATATTTATACCCGCCACCATCACAAATGGTAATAGAGCGTGTATTTAGTTTGTCATTCCATGTGTAATGTCAGGAAAGGAAAATCTAAAATTCCGTTAAGCATATAAAAATATATTCACACACCACGTCAAATCTTAGAAAATTTAGCCATGTTCGTCTGTCTGTCCATATATTTGTCTGTCCGTCTGTCTGCCTGTAAGAAATATTCTAACGGTCATAATAAAAAAGTTTGACCAGATTATTTGCTGTTGTCCTAAACTGGTAGTAACCTCAAAATCGCTTCAGTAACTAAGAAGTTAAGGACTTATATCTGTGACATGAAAAGACGTTTGTCAACTTTTCAAAAACTAGTTATCAATTTAAAATTAAATTTATATACAAATTATAACTACGAACACAAATTAAGGTCGGTTAATTAGAAAAAGAGTTATAGTTGAAAATATGTGAACGACTATATATATAACAACAGATTTAGTTCCTTTATATTTTGGTTTCAGTTCTGTTCGAAAGATTATCTCCAACTTCGGTAACGCATACGTAATATTTGGATGTATTATTAAGTATACGCTGCACAATGTGCCTACGATATTTTTTATTTCTGTAACTTTTAAACCGTTAGAGCTTTCTTAACAAAATTTCATATGCTTACAGCTGATTTGTATTGGAGTTAATTGGGAAAAGTATAGATTCTACCCAAACAAATGTGTCGTTGGTGACACATTGGAGTAATTGGGAAAAGTATAGATTCTACATAAAAAATGTTTCGTTGGTGACCCTCCAAATTAAGGCCACTTCAGGTATTATAATTTTTGCCAAAAATTTATTTATAAATTTGTATGTAAATAGTCCTTGAAAATCCTTATATGAACTAATCATAAATTTATAGCTTATGTGTTATAGTTAAAATAACATTTAAAATGAAATAAATTTTATTTTGTTCAAGTTTTGCAGTTTTAAGCCTTTTTAAGCTTGCGGGCTTCCTGACATCTTTTATAAACTTAAACCAGATTTCCTATAAAATTCTGCCCTAACCACAACAGATCTCTAAAAAAGTTATATAAATCTGAAATTCGAACTTTAAAAATTTTCCTATTTGTGGACTTTTTTCTAAAATTTGTTATTAACTGAATCCGAAAGATCTTAATGCACCATTAGCCATATCCAAATTTGGTCATTTTGGTTAAAAGAGTATATCATTATTTTTTTCGCAAGTTCTCAAACTGAAAAGCTGGTGTCAGCTTTGATTTTTCATTAGTGTATATGTAAGACAAGCTCCCGAAAGGTATTTTTAGTGGAAAAGAACTTATAATGACAGGGTGATCATTTCAGAGAAAAAATTAAATTTTGAAACATAATTTATACGGTTTTGGATTTTGAGTACTTTGACATAGAAAAGTGAGACTATTTTTTAACCCTTGATTCGTAATTTCGTATGTATCGTGCTGAAATTTCAAACAAATATTTCAAATTTTTTCGAACTTAAATATATCTTTTAATTTTGAACAAACAGCAAACATTCAAAATATTTATTATTTTTTCTAAATTTAAGACATCTAATTTCATAAAATTCTTTTTAGGAATTGCGGGTTATCAAGTTCTAACGTTTTCGTAGACATTAGATATTTTTATAAGGATTTTTGACTTGAAAATTTAAATAAAAATCATTTAAATATTTTAAGATTTCGATATTGATATGATCATAAGTTCGAGTTCTTCACATTTTTTTACATTAAGGATAGTTAACATACTTCTTCCTTAAAAATCGTGAATTTCTGAATCAAACATTTTCATTGATACCAAATATTTTTATGAAATACCTTGGCCCAAATTTTTACCTAAATTAGGTTTCCTCCAATCAAATTAGTTGAAAAAACTGTTGCAACATTTTTTATTTCTTTTCCGGTTCGGAAGTGTATCTTTAAGTTAAGAAACGTATACTTAATATGTGAATGCAATATTAAGTATACGTTAGTGGAATTTATAATAATAAGAATTCAAATTTGTTTTTTATAGAATTCAAATATGAGTTTATGAATTTTCCTTGGTCATGAAGACCATGATGATGTGTGATTGTGCCTTTAACTCACTTTTTTAAAGAAAAGTTCTATTCTTTTGTTTTTCTTAATCATTTTCATTTAAATATTTTTCATGAAATACAATAAAACGAAATTCATTTTTCTTTTCACATTTTATTCATTAATCTCCTTTAATTTCTTTTTTCGTTTCGCTGATGGTGTTGTTGCTTTGTTTCATGAAAGAACCAACAACGACAACTGTGAAACAATAAAATATGAAAAAAACGAAAGAAAACACTTTGTAATTTTTTGCTTATGGAAGTGAAAAATAAAATAATAAAACAGGAAATGAAAAAAACAAAAGAACAAAAGATTTTCCTTTTCGTTTATGTGTTGCGTTTGTTGTTTGTGGTTTAAGTAAGGTTTTTTGTCTGTTCTATTTTATGCCTTTTGCTACTGTTTGTTAAACAAGGAACAAGAAAAAGGAAATAAAACTTAAAAAAGCTCAGCGAATTTCATAAGATATTAAAATAAAGAAACACTTTGAAACATTTCAATTTACAAATTTATTAAAAAGCCTAAAATCATTTAATTTATGTTTCTTAGCTTTTATCGAAAGAACCTTTTATTTAACCTACTTTTTTCCAAATTTTAATATTTAATAAATTTTTAATTAAATTTAAATTACATTAATATTTCACATTCACATTTTTTGTGGTTTTATTAATATGCAAATATTTAAATATAAAAATATTAATTCGTATGTTTGGAAAGTTTTTTTTTTTTTTTTTTTTTTTTTTTTTGATGGCATAAAATTATTCTTAAAATCTTATAAATTATATAGAAAATTTATTGGAAGGAATTTTTGGCAACTTTGACAAAATTGAATGACAAAAAATAGCAAATTGATTGTGAACAAAATTTTAACAAAATAATTGAACTTAAACAAGTAAGAATTCGGCTTTGCTGAATCTTTCCATTTTCCGGAAAGGACCTCATATGGGAGCTAAAGCATAATATGTACCAACATTTTTTTACATTACGTCAAATCCAGTCGAAACTGGACTCCATTCAGTTGAATTTAGTTATTTATCATACAAATTTCAATAACTTCTTTTTCTTGTATTTTTCCCTTCATCTTGCTGTTGTAGAATCAAATAAATCTTTAAAAAATCTGTGTTGAAAAGTGAATTATTTTGCTAATTTTTGATGCGTAACATAAACTTTGATGACTTCCTGAAATGATTTTGTTGTTTTCTGCCACATCAAACCCTTTTACCTTCATCCCATTTAAATGATAATAATTTTAGTGTACACATATACACACTCACTAGTGTTTCTATATACAAATCTTAAAAATTTACTCCTTAAATGATACCTTCCATAACTCTAGGGAATTTTTTGTAAAACATACCTACAAACAACTCTTTTTTTTTTTTGCAAAACCAAAAGAAAATAAAAAAAACGGTGAGTGAAGAAATACTCACGAGTAAAATTTAAATGAAGCAAAGACCTTCAACAATTTCAAACATTCTCACCTCCAAAAAATAACACAAGTAAAATATTTGAATACAACACGGGAAACAGGAAAACGGAAATTGAATTAAGTGTTCTTGTTATACTCTTTTTTGGTTTGTAAGTTTTAACAAAATTTAAGAATTTTGTTTATTGTTACTTATATGTGTGTATAGAAACACCTACATATGTAAACATATGAATATATAATTTTCTCTATTTGTTCGTTGTAATGTCATTTATGTCTCCTGTCTACACGTTTCTTTAAATTACAAATAAGATAAAAACAACAACAACGACAATAACAAAAACAAATATAATTTCTATGTAATACGATATCATTTCATACAAAAACATAAAATAATTTACATAAATTAGTTGAAAAATAATAACACGCACACATAGACATCTATAATATCAATGTATATGTAAATTAAAATAAAGTTGTACATGAAACAGAAGAGGTTTAGAAAATAAATTAGATTAAAAAAAAGGTATTAGACAAAAAAGAGAAATAGACAGTAAAGAAATTTTGTATAAATACATGATCTAAATATAAATAAATTCAGTTTAATAAAATTATGTAAAAATTTCTGTGTATCGCTCATATGCTGCTAGATAGTCATAACTCAGAAAAAAACGTATTTTCAGAAAAAAAAAATAAATTTTTTTCTTACAGAAACATATTTAATTTTTAATTAATTAATTTTTTTCTTATACGTTTATAGAAATACCATAATGTAAATTTAGTTTTCAGAATTAATTATTATTTTTTGTATGTTTGTCGCGTTCATCTCTGATATACGAATAGTTTTTCACAAAAATGTGAATCAGCTTATCTACTATCTTCTGATGATGCTCAGTCCAAAATGACAGAGTTATGAAAATCTAACATAAAATGAGAGATATGTATTATAAAGTACAGAATATTTTTAAAATATATTTTTTTAAACATAATGTTTTTTTGATGTCAATCCTGTCAGAAAAGTCATTTGATGCTTACTTAACCAACCTTAGTCATAACGAATTGTTTTTCTATTTAAACAAGTTCGATTTTGGCGCATTTAATCAGATTTAAGTGAATTTATTTTTATTACACCCTCCACCATCACAAGTGTGAGGAGGATATATTAACTAGGAAGGAATCATTTTAGACCTCATAATGTATACATATTCTTGCATCGAATCAAAATCTGACTCCGCCATATTGTTCACATTTATTTAGATATCGTTGGACCTTTACTGTCATCCTAATTTTATTTGATCGCATTACACGTTGGCCTGAGATTTATCTCCTTAGAGATATTAATGCCAAATCTGTAGAACATACGCTGTTAAGAAATTATATATATATCTATATATATCTGAAAATAACAAAAGATCAAGGTACTCAATTTACTTTATATATGTTTATAGAATTTGTTTAAGTTTTAAGTTGCTTTAATATTACAACTTTATTGCTAAAAGGACATATTGGCAAAATATTCGTCTACCGAATGAAAAAGTTATTGACGAAAATCAATGATGATGAAAGAATATAAGATCAAATATTATTGATCAAAAGGATTTTGAAACAGGTATATCTAAGAATTGTATTAAGGAAAAACTTTTTTATTGTTCATATTTTGAATAAAAAATTAATTAAATATCCTCCTTTGATATCGTTTGCACCACCAAAGGTCGGGTCGTTATGCGAGTTTACTAATGTGGTATTACACTTATTTTTATGTCTAACTAATGGATCAGAATTAAAATGCACAATCCATGCTCAGGATCACTTTTATAGTCTATTTACGCTACAACTACATATTATTTAGGAACAAGGAAAACCTATTGAAATTATGCTCAATATTTTAGGGTAACTACCATTCAAATATCCTCCAAGAATTAGAGGTAAAAAGCTCATAAAATATACAGATATTAACATATATAAATTACATTACAACATAACATACAAATAGCATTAGTCCAAACACATTTTACACGGACAAGGATTTTGGATATTTCCTTATGGAACGTTTTTTTAAAGATTCTTATATATCATATAATCGTGAAACTTATAACCAAAATAATTTACGTTAAATTATGAAAAAATATATCAGAAAATTAATTCAGATTATTTTTATATATTTGATATTACTCTTATATATAACCAATCGAAGAAATTATTAATTAGGATATACATTTTTTCCTTCACTAATACTACTTCACACAAATTTACTAACACTTTCTGACAGGTACTAAGCGAGTTTTCATACTATATTAACTATACTATAATGTTTAATGTAATGCTTTTATTAAATATAAGTGAATAAATAGGAAATGTAAAACGAATATAAATAAACGTTAATTATTTTTAAATCTAAACTAAATGAATTATTTCATATATTTGAATAGAACAATAAGTAATTAATTTGATTTTTTTTCTTTTAATTTTCTTCGTGTGAGAAATTTCGCTGAAACTACCTAAACACTTCTAAAGTCAAGTAGATCTACTTAATCAGTTCCCTTTTTATTTTCATTTAAATATTTTAGTTTCTATCCTGAATCGCCTAGATACAAGATGAAATTCTTATCTGTAAAATGAGTATCTGCTGAAGTGTCTTATATAAAATGACAAACTCATTTATATTCTCATTCAGTTCCAGCTGGCAAATAAAGGAGGGTGTTATAATGTTATAATAAACCTTTAACCTGACAAAAGGAAAAAAAAAAACAATAAAAAACATAAACTTATATTAAATTAAAAGAAATTCTTTAAAGAAAAAGAGTGAGAGAGCACGTGTGTGTATGTTTATGATTTGATAAAACGAAAACTGAATTTTTAAATTTAAAATTTTTAAATTCTTTCCAAAACATTTGAAATAAAATATAATGACAAAACCATGAGAACCTCCAATTAAAGTGATGGTCTAATAATATTATAAAATCCAATAAAATAAAAATTCAAAAGTATTTAAAAGGTTTTTTACAAAATTCTTAGATAAAAAAATTTTAAAACCACCACAATTGGTGAAGAGGGTATATTAACTTTGTCATTCCATGTGTAACACTAAGAAGAAATTATCTCAAACCCCAAAATGTATATATATTCATGCATAGAAATACGTCTGTCCGTGTGTATGTCTTTCTGTTTGATGTTGACACGCTCACATATGAAATGACAGAGCTCATTGATATCTTGCCTGAGCATTTGTTCTTGTTTTCTATTTAAAATCAGCATAAACGGTTCTGTATTTCAAAAGATATAGACCGATATCTGCGGCAACCTCTAATTTCCAACGAACAATTTTCTTAAAACTCTCAATTAGAAATCAGCAAATTAGAGTAGGAATTTTGGCATAATATAAATCGGTTAAGTTGAAAAAAGTTATAGCAGAAACTGCTAATAATATAAGGACTCTGTATTGTGCTTAAGAAAAACTTGTATATATTTTTACGTTTGTAAGTGTGTATGTACGAAACATAGCGTATTAACTTACACGCTTGTGGTAGAGTATTGAAGATTCGGCATAACCGAATATAACATTCTTACTTGTTTTGTAACAGTTTAACATAATTATTAAAAAAAAAAGTTTTCTTAAACTTTTATATTGCGTATGTGTGTGTTTGCGTATGCGGGTAACGGTATGTGGAGTTTATGGTTGTATTGTGTCCTTTTATTTTTTTATTGTTTTTGTTCTTTTTTATACTTGTTTAGTTGTTGTTTTTGTTGCTGCTATTTTGTAATCATATTATTGCTCATTTAGAAAAAAGGACTTGCTTTTCCTTTCTCCCCGTATTTATGATAATTAAATTTTGTCCTTTTTTATGGGTGGGTATATGAGTGTGTTTGTTACTTGTCTCTTACATATAAATAGCATACATATATATATCCTTTTTAATTAAAGTGTGGTTAGAGTTGAAATTATCCATAAAGAAATAAAAATATGATAATAAACAATTTTATGGACCCTTAAATAGCTTCTGTAAATAATGACTATATTTTACTTTTATATTCATATTTTATATTGTCTAATATTAATTTCTTAGAAAATTAACATATCATTAATCAGCCTGTGGCAAATTAACAATTTTTACAAAAAATACTTTTTTAGTTTAAGTTTCAAACCACAAAATTAAAAATGGTTTAAAATTACTTCCATAAGTATTTTTACCAAAATTTAATTTTCAGCATATAATGTCCATTATTAGGATATTAAATAATAATATTTTCAATAATTAATACCACATAGTTCAGGTGCCCTACATGGAACAAAACATAAACTCTGAACTAGAACTGAACTAGACATGAACTAGAACTACACTAGAAAAGAGCTGGAACTGAACTAGGTAAAAATCTTTAGTTATAGTTATCGATATATATTCGTTTGAAGTCTTAAATTTCCCCACTAGATTTGTTTTTTTCAGAACAGTGTCCGAACTGTAATTTCAAAGTATTTACTTTTGTTATTTTATTTTTACTGCACTTAATGCAAACATAATCGTTAAATGTATTTAATTATTTCCATAATCATTAATTATAATTTTATTTTTATAAAAATAGACTTAAATACGGATTATAAATATGTCTGAGTATGATATTTTCATTTTTATTTTGTAAAATTTATTATATCCACATCCGTATTATGATGTAAATACATTAAATTAATTACCACTGGGACTTGCTAACATTTACAGTGATGTCAATAAATTAAACACCATGCGAAATATCATTAAAGAATCAAATTCAATAATTTTCTATGAATAAAACAAAAAAGATTATTAAATTATTTAAAAATTAATTTAAATAAATTTTCTAAAATGCTGGCAATTTCAGAATTGACTGTTGTATTAAAAATTAAACAACAAATATATACTGGATATCGCAAAATTATAGTTTTATCATTAAATCAAAGCTGCATTAAAATTCTATAAAAAATCTGCTTATTTAATTAGATAAAATAAATAACTTATTTCAATATAATATATATATTATAATTAAGTGATTGATGCTTTAAGTTTCTAGAGAGAGAGGGAGTAAAAATATATAAAATAATTTTTTAATTATTGACACACACACATACATGTTGCATATTTTGTGGTTTTATTAATTTTTTAAAATTAATTAAAATTCTTTTGGAGTTTATAAGGTTTTTTCAAGTAAATAAGGTTTTTATGAAGTAAATAATGGAAAATGTGTTATATATAAGGATTTTTCCATTTATATATTTTTGGATAAATCACTTCACACCATTTGATGACACTGAATTTTAAATTCCCTTTTTAGTAAGTAAAAGTATCGTTACCATGTATCAACTAGCTTTATCCAGAAGTAATTCGTTTCCAGTTCTAGTTCAGTTTAATTTCAGTTGTAGTTCATATCTAGTTCATATCTAGTTCAGGTCTAGTTCTGTTCGAGTTCTCAAGTTTAGTTCTTATTCATTTTTAGTTCAATTCTAGTTAAGTTCAACTTTAGTTCCAATTCAGTTCTAACTTAGTTCTAGTTCGGTTCAAGTTCAGTTTTAGTTCATTTCTGGTTTCGTTCTAGTTCAGTTCTTGTTCAGTTTTAGTTCAATTCTAGTTCAGTTTTAGTTGAGTTTAAATTAAATTCTAGTTCAGTTCGCTTTAAGATCTAGTCCGATTCTATTTCAGTTCTAGTTCTGTGCTTCTTCAGTTTTAGTTCAATTTTAGTTAAGTTCCAGTTCAGTTCTAATTTATTTCTAGTTCAGTTCTAGTTCAGTTCAAGTTCAGCTCTATTTCATTTATAGTTCAGTTCTATTTTAATTATTAAAAATACCTCAATTCTTCGCTTTAATCTGAATTTTGTATTGCAAATGTTCATTGAACATCGCGCTGTTGTTAAAATGAAAACGATATTGTCAAGTCATGCATTGTAATGTTACTAATAGAATTCACTGCAAATATAATAAAAACCACAGCAAAAAATTTTATTTTAATGAAACCTAAATAAATAAATAATTAAAAGAAAATGCCAAAAATAACACAAGACATTAATTTAACACAAAAAGTGTAAAAATACCCACAAGATAAAGAAAGAAACGCACCAAGGAGACTGAACACAATTCCTTATAATTTTTCTCTCTTTCACCAATACCTCAAAGTGTGTAAACATGTGCTAGTGCATAACAAAAGTCATTTGATTTTTACACGTACAACTTTTTTTGTTCATGTTGCAGCGCAATTAAATAAAAGTTTATTTATTTATTTCATTCTCTTGTTTTTATATTTTTGAGACAATGGAAACATAAAATCCAGAATAATTAGTGTCTGATGTTTTTATTTCAACTTTTATTTTGTATTTTATAACTTACGCTTATTTGGCAACACAACAGAAATGTCAGAATTAATGTTGATTTCATTTATTTAAATGAGTCTAAGTGGTTGATACAATTTTTTAATTTCTTTTGAAATTTTTTTGAAAACTGAATTTTTTTACTAAAATTTCAAATTTTTAATAAAAATTGAATTAAAATTTTTATTAAATTTAAATTTTTCATTAAATTTAAATTTTTCACAAAAAAAAATTCAACTTTTCCCAAAAATTCAAAATTTTCACAAAAAATTTTGAATTAAAATTTTTATTAAATTTAAATTTTTCATTAAATTTAAATTTTTCACAAAAAAAATTCAACTTTTCCCAAAAATTCAAAATTTTCACAAAAAAATTCAATTTTTCACAAAAAATTTAATTTTTTACAAAAAATTCAATTTTTCACAAAAAATTTAATTTCTCACAAAAAAATTAATTTTTCACAAAAAAATTCAATTTTTCATAAAAAAATTCAATTTTTCACGAAAAATTCAATTTTTCATAAAAAAATTCAATTTTTCACGAAAAATTCAATTTTTCACGAAAAATTCAATTTTTCATAAAAAAATTCAATTTTTCATAAAAAAATTCAATTTTTCATAAAAAAATTCAATTTTTCATAAAAAAATTCAATTTTTCACGAAAAATTCAATTTTTCATAAAAAAATTCAATTTTTCACGAAAAATTCAATTTTTCATAAAAAAATCAATTTTTCACAAAAAATTCAATTTTTCACAAAAAAATTCAATTTTTCACAAAAAAATTAAATTTTTCACAAAAATTCAAAATTTTCACAAAAAAATTAAATTTTTTACAAAAAATTCACTTTTTCACCAAAAATTCAATTTTTCATAAAGAATTAAATTTTTCACAAAAAATTCAATTTTTCATAAAGAATTAAATTTTTCAAAAAAAATTCAATTTTTCATAAAGAATTCAATTTTTCACAAAGACTTCAATTTTTCATAAAGAATTCAATTTTTCACAAAGACTTCAATTTTTCACAAAGAATTCAATTTTTCACAAAGACTTCAATTTTTCACTAAAAAATTACAGATTCACTAAAAGTTCACATTTCCAACAGATTTCAAAGTTTTTCGAAAAAAAATTGTTGTGTCATGGAAAAGTTTCATTATCCTCTTGAGTTAAAATTGCACTGATTTTCTGCATGGGAATGTGTAGTTGTACTCAACAATTTTGTTGTTGTTTTAATCCGTAACGATTTACATTACAAATTACTTAAATTTGTGAACAGGATATCTCTAGTTATTGTTATGATATAACTTGATTACACAAAAGTCTCCCAACAGAAAATGTAGGAACAAGCGTTTATCAAGATAAATTACATGTTACAAATACACATAAGTATAATTTAAGGTGTAGAAAAATATAAAGTTTATAATTAAAACAGAATTATTTACAGCAAAGAGATTAGTATTTTAGAGATACGAATTGGTGGCAAAGGTGTTAAAGTAAAAAGTTGTGAATTATGTTTACTTCATAATAAAATAAAAGATAATAAAATTTCATAGAAATCTTTTTTATTCAGTTTTTTGTAATTAAATTATTTACGTCCTTTAAAAAACGTTCTAAATAGTTGTAAATCTAAAATGTTTTTTTGTTCAAGTTTTCTTCATCACAACTGGTGAAGAGGGTATATCCACGTTGTCACTCCGTGTGAAATGCTAAGAGGGAATCAATTTAGACACTCTATTTTCTGTCTGTCTATCTGTTTTTTTGATACCCTCATATTTACAACAATTGATAGAGCTCAATGAAATTTGGTCCGAGTATTTATTATGGCCCTTAAAAGTTTTCATTTAACATTGCTTCACCATTTTATACAGTTTCTTGAAAATAATCTTATTTTAAAATAGTTTCAAAAACTATTCGTTCTATTATTTTATACATTAATATCGGGAGATTCTAATATGTACAATATTATTTCACCACAAAATTAAAAACGTTTAATTTAAACTAATTTAAAAAAATATTCATTTTCAAATCAACTATGTTCAACGTTAATTTTGCTTTATGTTTTTTTCTGTGTATACTTATTTTTAATTTATTACACTCATTTTATTGAAAAATACATATTTTTTCTGTTTCATTTTTCAATTATTGTTTAAAAATATTGCCCAACATGACGTATGATTGATATAAATTATTTGTTTATTTTTAGAGTTTTTATCATGTTATTTTACTACTTTGCTTTTAACCAAACTTAATGATTGATGATAATGAATGTTAGATAACAAAAGGCAAAAAAAAAAATTTAAATTCTTATATAAATATATATATAAAAAATCCTTTTGAGCAAAAAAAGAATACATTTTTATTTTTTGCTTTTTTTTAAATTATAGAAAGAATTTACGGCCATAAAGAAAGAGAAAAAATACTTGAGTTTTATTTAGAGAAAAATTGTGCATTATTTATCAAAGCTAAAAAGTTAGAATAAAATTAATTGAAATTTATATTATCAACACCCTCATAAACGTCATATATATGTATGTCATCAACATCATGAAATTATTTCTTTGTACTTAATACGTTTCATAAGACTTATAAGAATCCTGTTAATGAATATTTTTATATGATTACTATGCTCTCTTCTTCTTTTTCTTACAGAGAGTTGGCAAAAATATATTTATTATTAAAATGTTTTTACTAGCAAATCTTTCTATATATATACCCTTCACTACCACAAATACAGAAAGAGATTATATAAAGTTTAGAATTTTTTGTGTAATATGCAGACATGGTCAAAGCTTTTGTAGTAGCAACGCTACTTTTCCGAATAACTTATAATAACCGTATGTATTTAAATAATGATATTTAGTTGCCCCAGATAACCTCTGAGGTCATATAAAAATTGTAACAATAATTTCGTATTCAATAAAAATGTTTTTAATATGTTTTGACTTCATTTAGACCAAAATTTCGTGCGCATTATTCACTTTTGTAGTAAGAATTTAACTACTTAAATTCAGGATAAACATATAATTAAGAACAAAAAGTAGATATGAAAAATGATGGAACATCCTTGGTATAATTTAGTCCTTCATTTTCGGCTTGAATTTTCAATAATTTATTATGATACTGATATTTGTGTGATATATATGCCTTTTTAAAATGATTTTTTTTCGAAAGAGAAAGCTAAAGGATCTATATGATATGTAAAAAATGTGAAATTTCCAATTACATATCAAATATATATTTTCAAATTTGTAAACGATAAAAATTTTATTTGAATTTTATTTAAATAATTTTCATAGAAAAAACTAATATTCTGAAATATCGATCAAAAACTTGAGAAGAGTTCTTTGCCAAATGTGAAATTGTATTTATTTTATGTTATTAGTATATGAATGTGTGGGTGTATATTATGTTTGTATTATATACATAACTTTTTCACTTCCTTCTTCTCAATTACCTTCAACTTATGCTGGAGGGTATTAAAGTTTCCTCATAACCGAATATAAAATATTCTCACTTCCATTTGTCTCTGTCCTGTAAACTTTTGACTTTGTATGTATTAGAGATCATAAAAAAAAGAAACAATTCAAAAAAAGTTTTTATGCTGATGTTTATGTGTAACACTCTTTTTCGAGTGTTATTTGCTTTTATTTCCTTTTTTCTATTTCCTTTTTTAGAACAACAAACAAATTTAGGTTTATTTTTTTTTATTTGACTTCTTCTTTTTCTTTGTTAAAATATTAATTTTTTATTTCGTTCATTTATTCATTCCATATATTTTTCCTAAATTTGAAGAGAACTGGAGAATAAAAGAATCACAAATATATATTCTAAACTCGTAACCATAGTAAAACCAATACATGCGCCATAAAATATGCTTTATTCATTTAATAGGTGTTTATTGCTTTTATACACTTATACATGCAAAAGCTATATAAGCATGTATTGGTTCAAGTTATTGTTTTAAGTAACAATGACTTTAATAATATAAAAATATATAGTATATAAATAGGCAAAAGGACTCTATAAAGAAGCCTGAAAATATGCAAGAGTCATATTTTGATTATTTTAATAAATATTATACCAAATTCTTTGTAGGTGCCAAAATCAGCAAAAATTTTTTAGGATCCTATTCTATATCTATGAGCTTTTTTTTTTAGGGAGATATTAAAAATTTGTGTTACTAATTTCATTACCTTAAGTATTAATAAGTATGTGGATGACAAGAGATGTAAGATTTATGAAAATATTATAAAATTCTTCTTTCAGGAGGTTAAAGTGTTTTAACTTCTATCATTAAGATGGAATTTTATGTTTAACGCGTGTGCTGAAATTTCATAACGACCTTAATAAATTCATGTTTTAAAATTATAAAATAACAGGATGATATTATATTCGTCTATGATGAAACTTAAATATCCTGTTAAGAAAAAAGCATTTAAAATTTAATATTAAATCATATATTACTCACAAATACATACCCATACACATTTACATAAATAAACATTAATCAACATAAAAGTTTCCATACTGTTATCCTTTTTGCACTACAATTTTTTGCCATTAAGTTGATATTGTTAACTTTAAGATTTTATCAAACCAAAATGTTGTTCCAAAACATAATGCTAAAATAAGGATCTAGACACTGATGCAGTCTATAAAATATGATAAGTTATGAAATAGTATATTGTCTAACTTATGCTTAAGTATATTGTCTAGATTGTAATCTGGTCCACGGTCTGGACTATACCCTATATAATGATCTCATATATTGACTAGACTATGGCTAGACTATGTTCCTTTCTACTGTCTTGACTTAAATAAATTCCATTATTATAAAATCTGAAATTTAATCTTATGTCTGGTAAATGATCTAGATGATGATCTAATATTTTGTCCGAACTATGATTATATATATATACGAAAACAACTAACATCTACTGTTATCTAGTCTATTAAAGTGTCTGTATTATGATCTAGTCTATGGTCTAGTCTAGTCTAGTCTCTTGTCTGGATTATGATCTAAACTTTTATGTAGACTATAATCTAGTCTCTGATCTGGAAAATGATAAAGTAAACAATTATCCTGTCTATTATTACAACTATAATCTGGTTTGATATCTAGTTAATGATCTTTTCAGTTTAAGTCCTGCTAACAAGAATTTGACTTATTAAAATTTCATTTACATTATTTCAATTTTATATTTTAGATCACAAATTGCATTTGTATATCGAATTAAAATAAAATTAAAATTTTTGCAACTTAAAAATAAACAAAGTTTCACTTAAAAACTTAAATTAAGTTAAATTATCATTAAAACAGTAAACATTTTTGCATTAAAGTTATTTAATAAATAAACTGCTTTTAAATGAAGTAAATATTATTTCAATTTTAAATTATAAAATTATTTAAAGTTTTTCTGTAAATGACAACTTGCGGCATAAAAAGCTTAAAAATAATAGTGAAATTTAGAGAAAAATTACATTAAATTACAAATAAAAAATAATTATGAATTTTATAAACTAAAATATTATTATTTCATTTAAAGTAATTTAATAGTTTTAACTTAAAAACATGTGCAAATTGCCTTACAGAAAGCTCTCTAGAACAAACAGATCTCAAAAATACAATTTCTTAACCTATCAAAATTCAGCCTATAATTATATCTAGTTCGTATTAAGGAACACTCTCCTTCCTTAAGAGCTTTTACTGTTTTTATAATTTAAAACATTCATATACAGAATTGTTTATGTAAATCACCAGATTACATTACTTTATTTTTCTTTATTAACTTAAAAAGCAATTGAAATAATTTAAACACATACACTTACAAACATTGTATAAATATATTCAAGCAACATGTTGTCTATCTGTATTATTTACTCATATTTATTAATTATATATTATGTTACACATACTCATATGCTACTTATGTACACATATATACATATTTCAACGACAAAAACAAAATGAGAAAATCCATTTTAATATTTCAAATGTACAATAACAACAAAGATATTCATATTGAAATGTTTGTTTGTTTGTTTGTATTATTGTCTGTATAAATGTAAAATAATTTAAACAGGAAAAACTAAAATCTCTTCACATTCACAACAAAATAATGGATGACATACATATATAAACACACACATACATATGGGAAAAAGCTTTTCTTATACAGGTAATTTTCTAGTCATGCGAAGTGAAGAAGAAGGCAAAATAACATAATCTATAAAACACATGTTGAATGTAAAAAGATTTAGTCCTTCGTTAGTCTATTGTTTAGACTAAGATCTAGAATACATTCCAAGGCATATCTGTTCCTCAGAATATATTCAAAATTATTCCCCACATTATGATCTAAATTTTTCTTAAGACTACGACCCGGTCTAATCCTCATACTTTGATATGTTCGCCATAATACTATGTTGGCACTTGCTTAATCTAAGATTTAGTCTATGCCCAATTTATGATGTAGTTAACTGACTAGTCTATGCTTAGACTATGATATATATATTGCCAGACATAAGATCTAGTATATTGTCCAGAATTTGATCTAACGTATTATATTGTCTATCACCAAATCTCTTGTCCAAACAGATTATGATCTGGTCTATTATTTATACAGTGCTATAGTCTTTCGTATTAGCTGTAGACAAGTCTATTCTCGAGCACATAAACTTGGCTTTTGCCTTTTATATTTTCGTCACTTAAGTTTTTGCCACTGTATATATCACAATTGTACATACCATGATCCATTCGATTGTCCTAACTGCATGCTAATTTAAACTATGAACTAAAATGACTTCTAGACAAGGACATTGAATATAATTTTATATTTTTCTATATTATTTAATCGATAGTCTAGTCTGTATACAGATAGTATACCAATATAGACTACAGTCTAATTTAGTCCAGTCTGTACTATGGACGAGTGTGTGGCCTCAACTGTGGCTTGTGACTTAGTTCATTTCCTAGGCTATTAATATTGTTTTGTATACTTTCCAGACTATTTATTAGTCTCTTGTCTAGTTTACAATAAACGAGTATATTGTATTATCTATAGTCTTTCTTATTGTCTAATATATAATCAAGTCTTATGTCTGACCTATTGTATGGACTATTTTCTAAACTGTGATTGTAATTCGATATTATATTGTCCTGACTATTACCTAATACATTGTCACAAGCGTGATCTAGATAATAGTCAAATGTGTAGGCCACGATCTTTTGTAGTGACTAAATGATTTTTATTGTATGGAGTATAATGTGATCTGTGATAAAGGCTGTTTAGACTATTATAACGTATATTGTTTTATGGTAAGCTAATATTTTATGCTCAGTTTATTTATTTTATTTTTATATATTTATTTTGTTTATATAATTTCTATAAAAATATTAATTTTGCAGTTATTAAAAATGTATTTCCATTAATTATATAATGCATTCGAATAAAATCAAATTTGCATAAAAACCAGAAAATTCAATCAGACATTTATATTTTCATTTGAATGAAATATAATTAAAAACGAAAAATAGCTACACCTATATATATAAATGAATCTGTGTTTGTTTGTATGTTTGTTTGGTCTTATAAGCAGCTAAACTACTTAACCGATTTTGCTGAAAATTACACACAATGGTCCCATTATAACCGAAAGTCAAATAGGACTAAAACTGTAAGAATTTTTCAAATTTGGTCCCAACTACTTTTTCAAGGAACTATTTTACTGGACATAATGTATGTCGGACAAGACCAGGGGAAGGGGTACTCCTCATACAAAGCAAATATCGAATATCAAAAGATTTTTTTCAGCGAGAATGTTCAAATGTGGCTCCAAAATCTTTCTCTGAACAAAATGTAGGGACAGAAGAGAATTTAAAAAATTTCCAATCACTTCCTCAATCAATCTCAATCACTTCCTCAACGACAAAATGTAGAACGGTTCGGATAAGTAATAATTTTATTTTCTGATTTTTTCATAAGTGAAAAACTCCTATAATTTCGATAGGATTCGGCCAAGAATAATACTAAATAGCAAATTTCATCAAAGTATTTCAAAAGTTGCGTTATGTAGAGTGACTTAAACGTTTACATGAATATCCAGCTGGACGGTATACCTAAAGTTGGGTGGTACGCTATTTTTTCTACATGTGACAAACATCGGCACAAACGCATAATACCCCAAACACCTACGGTGGTGTAGGGTATGAATATCGAAAAAAAAAACACACACACACACATTGCGCCTTAAATCTTTAATATTTTTATTCATATCCTTTATGTAATTTACCCCAAAGGATAAACTGTACATTCTTAGTGCATGCATGAGCATAAAAATGAAAATGAATAAATGTAAACAAAAATAGTTTTCTTCTTAAAATTGTAACTTTCTTGTATTTAAGTTTACATAAATGTGGGCGCTAACAAAATACTCGAGTCCTTTTTTATAAAATTTTCATTATATATTTTCAAGTGTATGTGTATAAGAAAAACTCAACATATTTGTTTTTGTTGAAGTGAAGACTGTAACCAAAATTCGTCTCAGACGTAAAGAATCTCTAGAAAAATGTACATTTTTTTGTATCTTAAACTCTTTTAATTCTCGTTTGCATCTTTTTCGTTCAAAAAGGGAAAATATTTCAGAAATATTTTTTCATTTAAAAGAAAATTCGCTAAAGCAAATAATAAAATAAGAATTTTACAAAATTCCCCACAGAATTTACATTTACTTAAGGAGAATGATTCAAGCAAAGTAAAAATACGATTTTTGATTACAGAGGAGGGAAAAGAAGATACCGAATATGAAACATTTAATATATTATGAACTATTGATAGTCCCGACTTTATATATACACTGGTCTTTTGACTGTCTTAACAATAGGCTATACGTTGCCTGGACTATAAAATATATATGATCCAAAACAAAAGACTAATTAAGGCCACTGTACTGTGATCAAAATTCATATTTAGTCTGTGCAATAGTTTATATTTATTCTGGACAATGACCTACTTACAATCTGTTTTACTGAACAAAATGTAGGATGGATATGACCTGGGGCTGGGGTATCCCACATACAAATATTGATTATCGAAGAACTAAAAAACTTTAGAAATGAGAATTTTAAAATCTGGTCCTCATCACATCCTCAACGAACTGTTTTGGTGACAGAATGAAAGACGGATAGGATCTGAGTGTGTGGTAGCCCCCATACAAAGCAAAGTTTAATTATTGAATATCTAAAAAACTGAAAAACTGAAAGTGTCAAAATTTCATCCAAATTATTTTCCCAAAGAACAGTGTTACTGCACAAAATGCAAAATGAATAGGATCTGGATGAAAGTCCAACTTTTGCAGTTAGAATTCATAAATTTAGCCCCAATAGTTAACCTGTTAAGCAGTTTTACGTTAGAAAATGAGTGGCAGATGTGATCATATGAAGAAAACAAAGATCCGAAAATACATATAGAAATTACTAATTCTTGAATATCTAAAGAACTATTTCATAAAGCGGTTTTATTTGACAAAAATCCCTTTACATGATTTTTTTAATACACGTCTACATATTCAATAGTCCAAATTATATTCTTGTCTTTTTTTAGTTTAACCACAAAGCGAATAAGTTAATGCAATTTTGATCAGATATCTGTCTAAGAGATTATCATTTAGACAAATTCATTGTTCGTATTTTACAACCTAAAGCAATCTGGGCGAAGACGACAGCTTAAGCTGACAAAAGAAAATCAAAATTATTTCACCTCTCCCCGGATTATCTACTAAGAAAATCTATCTCTATAAAATTGCTTTTGCTATTGTTAGTGGTTGTGTATATGTCAGTGTGCATTTTTTTTACATACAGATTTTTTTATGATTTCAACATTTCAGTGAAATAAAAAATTTTTATAACAAAGAAATTTTTCCATTTACAGCAAGAGAGTTGGAGAGAAAGTGTAATATGGTCAAATTATAAATTTTATAGCATAATTTTAGGCATAAGGAAAGTAATTTTTTAAATAAAAGAATTCTTTTTGTTGAGTCTTAAGCAATTTGTTAACAAAAAATATAATAATAATAACTGTAAAAATAATAAAAAATATTGTTAAAATTAAATTTTATTTATTGTTTATAATAACAATTTTATATTATATGACTTTACCTTGACTTTAATTTAATGTCAAGTTGAAAATATGATATATGATGTGAAATGTTGTAAATTTTATTATTGCGTAAACTTTAGGGAATGAAAAGGCAATTTTAAGGTTATCTTTAAGGTGGATTGTTATAAATAATATATTTTTATATAATTTCCAGAAAAAAATATTATATTATTACGTAATAATGGAATTAAAAAATGTTTCATTTAACTTTAAAATTTTGGAGAATGATTTTTAAAACACTTTTTGAATAAATGAAAAATATTTAAAATATTATGGCATTTTTTAAGTTTTCTATAAAATCAGATTAGTGGTTTTGATGTGATTGTGTCAAAAATACACAAAATCTCTAAAAATTATATACATTGTAGTCTTCTGAACGACATTAACATAATGTGAGTTGAATAAATATTTAAAATGTGAAATAAAAATTATTCGTTATCAATATATCTGTTTTTATATTATACTATAATTCTATAATGATTTTAATCCTAAAAGTATGCCTCATTTTATATTTAATACATTTATGTCAATTGAAAAATATTTAAGTTTTTTTTACATTTAGAATTGTTAAGTAAATATTATTTAAATAATATTATATATTATATAATAAAGTTCAATCTGTCGTAGATTATATGATTGTAAAATTGTGTAGCCCCTTGAAATATGCAACAGTAAACTCAGCCTTATAATGTTATATTATATTTTCATTGAATACAATTCAAAGCAATTTTTATTTTCCTCATTTATTAGGAATAGAAAACATGCAACATTATTTAAATTTTTTCAATGCAATTTTAATTAATTAATTTTTATATCTAAATATTAGTTAAAAACAGTTAAGATATTTTAACATATTTCAGCTTATCACACCAAAACTGAAATAAAATTTTGCGCCTATAAATATGCCACGGAATAAATTTAATATCTTAAGAATTATTTTGTGGAAAGTTACGCCGCTATTCAGCCGGGCTAATAGATAATAGTATATGAATTTGTTTACTTCTCTGTGAATATCAAAAATAATTGATTAACTTTTTACAACTCAACATATTAATTTCTGTCAATCACCCTCTTACTAAAATAACTTTTTGCTCCTTAAAATATGCAGCATATTTAATGCAAATGTAGGAAAGAGAAGGATAATATTAGTTACAGAAATGGAAGCTTTGGAAGGCCACATGTTACCCGGCTATCCAGCCGCGTTAAAAGCTCCAAACTTCTGTAATTAAAATAACAGATAAAATATTTTTATATATAATATATCTTTTACCCAAGATGGCCAACTTTGAATGGCCCCTCACTTGATGTTCGCGTATATTTAATATCTACAAGTTTCAAATTCCTCTTTATAATTTAAATTAAAAAAAAAAAAACAATTTATATATAACATATTTTTACTGAGTTTAAACCGAAGATGAATAAGAATCCTTCAAATCTAATTGAAAACAGTTTGCCGAAACTATTTTAAAGTTTATTAAAATACCTCCAACAGTACAAAAGGAACGTATTTTTCAGGAAAGACCATTTAAAATGTCTGTGCGCAGAAAATTTAAACCCTCATAAATATGCAGTACTTTTATTTTGTAAATTGAAGGTTATGAATGCAAATTTATATATCCTGCACCAACACAGATAATAGGAATTAATATGTGTGTATTCAGATGTTCAGAAAAAAATAATTTAAATTTTTATCGTTCGACTTAAAATCACTTCATTTCTAGGTACAATAGCAAGAGTATCCATATGAACTTAGTGCAAAAATACAGATCGCAAGATCAAAAAAACCCTTTCAACAGATTGTGCACAAATGTTATTTATTATATTTTTAAATGCGCCACATTATATATATAACGGTTCAGTATTTTCATATTAATGCGAGGGTCGTTCCAATTTTTTTCACTTTTTAGCGACCATAACTTTTTTGCTTGTTCATAAATATTAAAAAACTATTGTGACTTTTTATTTCAATGAACAACACCATTTTTCACCTATAAGTATGCAGCAATTTATACTTAATTTCTTGTAGCTCATTAAAGTACTTTTTTAATTCTATTTAATATTTTAAATTTATGCAAAAATGTGAGAAAAAGATATAAATTAATACATAGTGTTTATGACTCCTTAAAATATGCTGCACCTTTTATTAGGTATGAGTAGGCTTTTCTGATAGAATCTGAAATCGTTAACATTTCCTTATTATCAAAATATGTAAAAATTAAAATACATTTTATCCAGCCAAAGAATTTTCAGCAATTTCCTATAAAAATACCATAAATTTTAAGCCATAAATTTCTTAGCGTATTGTTAAAACATCCATAATTAACTCGATAGCAAAATTAACACACAAAATTTATGTTTTAATCTTGAAAAAAAATTGCTTAAAAAGAGTTGTTTATTCCTTTATCTCTTTAAAATATTTACGACTTTATTGTTGTAAAATATAAAGGAAAATAAGGACAAAAAATGAGAAAGTATCGTTACAAAGAGTTTGTTTTCTAGGATAATAACAGATTTATGACAATTTTAAAGCTTAAAATGTATTCAAAAATCGGAACAAATATGAAAATTCTCGCTGTAGATAATCATTTCTTGCTTTAAATAGGGCTACCTCTCCCCCTGATACCACCTGTATTTTGTTTTGTACAGTAAAATAGTTCATTGAGAAAGAGGCCAAATTTTCAGATATTCAATTATCAATATTTGCTTTGTATTGGGGATACTGTATCTCCCTAGTTCTATCCACCCCATTTTTTTCAGTTAAACAGTTCCTTGAGAAAGTAATTGGAACCAAATTTAAGAACTCTTACTGTTATAGTCCTTTAGATATCCGATTATCTATACATGCTTTGTTGGAGGGTACCCCTTCCCCTGGCCCTGATTTTAGATTTAATTTCTAATTCAGCATACTGTTCAGTATATTGATATTTCTTTTTTCCTGGAAAATTTTCCCAGATTTCTATACCCTCCTCCACAGCAAGTGGTGAAAAAATATACCAACTTTTTCATTTCGTGTGTAACGCTAAGAAGAAATCTTCTCAGAATCCATAATGTATATACATATTCTTGCATCAAATCGAAAGCTGAGTCGCTGAATTAAATATAGTTTTAGTATTTGTTATTGTCCTGAAAAATTTCCTATTTAAAACCAGCAAAATTGTTACTCTATATTAAAAGATATAGACCGATATCTTAGGTAACCTCTTTATTCAAGGAAAGAACTTTCATACAATTTTCCATTATAAATCGACAAATTAGATTTTTTCTACAACATTAAGCTACATGTACTTCATTACCGCTCCAAAAATTAAAATCGGTTCAGTAGAAAGGATGTTATAGTCTGAAATATAATTAATTTTACATCTCATTAAGTGTAGCTATGTCATATTTAAGAAAAACTTTTACATATTCTATACAATTATGAATGTATGTGTATGCTTACATACATAACGAATTTACGTCATAAGAATTGGTGGTGGAGGGCATTGAAAAATCAGCATAACCGAACACAGTATTCTTACTTGTTTCTTCTTCAATTATTTTAGTTTTGAATTTTTTTCTCGTTTTTCTTAAAATGTTCTATATTGTTGCCTTTAATTATATTTATGCATCATTAAATTTTAATTTCCTTTTAAAACATTTTACATATTTACACCAGCCACAGCTGTCAATAGTTAACTTTAGTTTTCTAAAGTTTCAAAAAAAATATATATAATTTTTGCAATAATGAGAAAAACGAAAAAAGACATAAAACGGAAAAGTTGTTGAAAAGTTTAACGAATAAAATTTTCACATTTACAAATTTTCGGAAAAACGTAAAAGCAAAAAGCCATTAAAAATTGGTTTAATGTTTATAAAACATCTATGAAATAATTAATCATTAAAATAGTACGTATCTCATTACACACACACAAAGACTTTTCTAGATGCAAGTATGGAGGAAAGAAAAAGTTTTGTTTTTTTGTTTCCGTTTTTTAAGAGGAGAAAATGCAGGATTTTTCAATGTAATTAGTATTTGATATAAAACATATTGATTTAAACGCAAAATTTATTTTTAAGTTTTCTACCATAAACTCTTTCAAGAGTGTAAGAGAGAAAAGGAGAAGTTTTGTTATATAAAAAATTTAAATATCCTTGTGCTAAAGTGCGTGTATATGTAAGATATCATAAAAATTTAACTTTAACTATGTGAATGTATGTATATTGATTTTTAATGTTCGAATAGCTTTATAAGATTTTTATATTGAACCTTTACTTTACGAGTTTCTCTTTTGGGATCATAAAAATTAAAGAAATAAAAACTGTATTCAGCATTAAAACGAAAATTTTGCTATTATTCTAATCTTGTCAGAAACATAAGGACTTTGTTTGATAGATTCTTTTTGTTTTTAAATTTTATGTTTTATATCTTAAAAAGGCATATTTATTACGTTCAGAACAGATAAAAGTCCAAAACCAAATTATAGGATCTACTCACATTCCGATTATGTTTAAATTCAGATCATTGATTATAGCTAAACTATAGAAAAGACTCTTCAATAGACTAAGCTAAAGACTACTCGCTATGAGCTTTATTTTAGGCAGTGCTATAAACTGTACACCATCCTATCATTTAGACCCATCACTAAACCGTAGGACAGAATATAAACTTAATTACTAATCAGATTTAAAATTAAAGTGTAGATATGATTATATAGCACCAATTCAGATTATAGGCAACAAGAAAAGTTGTTAAATTGGATGGAGCCTTCTGTTAGCAAAACTGTACACTAGAAACATACTACAGCTTAGACTTTGTTCAAGACTATAACAAAATATAAAAAATTTATTAAAGACAATATATGTTCATATAGTACCTAACTATAGGCTATAATATAGGCTCCAATACAAGCCAAAGTAAAAACCAGGTAAACATTGGTATGTAGTAGAACAAAGACTACACTTCTACTAGGAAATAAATGAGATTTATTCAGGGTACACTAATGTAAAAGATACGCTTAAAAGTGGACTAAAAGTGTACTTAATGCAGTATATATCGGAGACTTTTATCAAAATAATATATTAGAAGTTATGCTAAACTATAGGGAACACTAACAAGACTACTCTGTAAGCCGGTGTATTTGGACACACCGGATTACAGATTGTACTTGTGACAGACTATACTTTTGACTATTTGATTTGATAAATTGAAAGCAGCACTAGACTAAGACAGACTATCGGGAAATAATTGTTCTGAAAGTTTTCCTTGACTGTAAGGTATACCCTTGACTAAAGTATAAGCCTCCAAAAATTAGACTAAAAAGTCAGACTTTAGAGTGAATTATAGGCCAAACTATGGGCCATATTATAGAATACAATAAAGATCAAAAGCGACAAATTACCTGGTTGATATTAACTCTATTTGTTCTATTTTTTTCTGGGATTATAGGCCTTTGTCGATGAATTTTTGACAACCTGGCTTAAGGAGGTTAATTAAGGAATCATAATCTGTTAATAATCTGAAAAAATATCACAATAGCTTATGCTGCTACAAGCACATATATACTGCGAAGAAGGAATAACTACTGGCTGGTATTGATGAAGAAACATTATTATCTATTTTTAAAACGGCTGACTCATTAGAGCTTAATTATGCTTCTCCAGTGTGGATCCCTTCACTGAGTGTTGCGCAGTGAAGAAATATCTAAAAGAACCGAAACAGGTTCATGTTCTCAATATACCACGAGGAGACGAATATCCAACCGGTTAGGAATCGAATGAAATGCTTGTTAGATGTCACTGTAGTCATCATTCTAGCTTCAATTCTAGTAATTCCATGATTTATCTTATAAATGTCATATTTGGAGATTCTTCTTAAGTCTATTAGCAAGCTCTGGATTTTAATGTCTATAGCATTTTCATGTTGGTCCCACTTTTAAATATTTTCTAAATTTCTTTGTATTAAATTTCAATGAAATATTAAAAAATTCATAAAAGTCATACAACCATCGATAACATTTTAGTTCTTTTCACTTTTTTTGACATTCTTCTCTATTGCAGCTGGCTGACCTTCAATAAATTTCAACTTTCTTTATTTCTTAAACAATTTGCCAATATTTCGAAATTATTCAACGTTGAACCAATTATTATTGATTATGGTTTAAGTAAAAATTCTTTTTGGTATTTGTTTCTTTGTTGTTGTTCTGTGCATTCTGTAACTGACAGACTGTAACAAAATGTAAAATTTTAGGGTCATATTTTGAAAAGTGTGAAATTGAGAGAAAAAAATTTACATTTTATAATAAGAAAGTCAATATCTAGATTAGGCCAATAATTTATGTGTGTGTTTGTAACAGAAAATAAATAAGAATAAAAGTCTCTCCGTCTATGTCTTGAGGTCTAGAAACAACACTAAAGATGAGGAAAATTAAAATTATATTTGTAAACAGTAAACATTTTTTAGGACTTAAACAAGAAATAAAAAGGATGCGACTCAAGGCGTTTTTCCTTATATTTGCTCTTTAATGCTGCCAGCGAACTAAGTTTTTTCTTTTCATAAAATTTTATAAAAAGGAAAATATAAAAATTTTAGAGGTACGGATCTTTTAACTTTCTTTTTAATAGAAGGAAGGAAAAAGGGTTTCTTTATAAGCTCGTTAAAAATATATTTTTAAAATTCCTTAATGTTTTTATTTGAAAATTGGCCTCCCTTTTTCCCATAAATTCTTAAAGAATTATTATTGTTCTGGGCGAAAGGACACGCTAATGCATTAAAAGGTTTAAGGGTGAAAATATGAATCCTTCTGAAATTAATTTCACATTAAATTTTTGTAAAAATATTTTCAAAGCTTTTAAATTTTGAAAACTATATATATTGTTTTAATTGGCATGTAAAAGATATTTTATTTCAAAATGTTATTTTAAGTCTACACTTCTAAATGTCCATTTTTTCTCTAGGAACCAGAACTACTAAAATCACTGTTTCCGTTTTCCTATTCTGACATTAACACACAGAAAAAATCCGTGTAAAATTATTCAAATAAAAATAATTTTATTTTTTTGTTTCCAATTATGATTTTGCTTCATAAAAAATGTTAATTTAACATCGCTTCACAATAAATATAATTTCTTGAAAATTCTTGAACTTTAAATACTTAAAAGTAATTTTAAAAAAGTATCGATGCATACTTTTATATATTTGTATCGAAAGATTCTAATATGTACAATATTATTTCACCACAAAAGTAAAAACGATTTTTCTTAAACTAGAAGAAAAAATAAATATTCAATCTCAAAATCAACTATGCTAAACGTTGATTTTGCTTTGTGTTTTTTTTCAGTAATGTGCAGAGCACAATAAAACAACAATTAAATAAATGTATTTAATTTAAAATCTTGTTTTATTTAAAAAAATGCAATTGAAGTTTAAACTTACTTCCAAAAAAATCAATTTTATTTTAAAATATTTTACCTTTAAATTGCACTTCACAAACAACCATTTCCCCCAAATGTATGCAACACTTTATTACGTAACATTTCACTCTCTCATGCATTCCATGTTCACTGTTATTGGTTATGTAAATTACTATACATATATATTTTTGTATTTGTATATAAGAATTTTTTATATAATTTATTTTCCATTTTATATTTTACATAATAAAGTTGTATCTGTTTAAGACTCATTTTTTTTTTCAATAAATAACAAACACATCAGCTGTAGTTGAGTGTTACTTAATTAAGTAGCAACAATTTAATTATATAAATTTTATTATATTCATCTATGTAATTGAAAAATCCATGTTTTATGAAATTTTGTTATCGTATGAGAATAAAATTGAGATAAATAAAATGAAGGATTTTCAAAAAAAGTGATATTTATATAAAAAGATTTAATTAGGGAAATAACAAAGGAAGTAGTTTGACTATGACACATAATTAATGCTGAAATTTCGATTATGAATGATTTGATAATTTTGAATATAGTGGAATATATAATTTAGATTTTAGCTTATAACTAGCAGACCCTACACATTTCATTTTACGAAAAAAATTTTAGAAAAGTACGATACGTTGAATGAAAGTACGATTTAATAAGATTATTAATAATTCAAATGTGTTAATATAAATTTGGCCTTGGTCTTATCCATTAACACATATTCTTGAGGAAGTAATTTGGGATAAATTAGAAAACTTTCAGTGTTTTAGCTTTTAAGACATTCGATATTCCATATTTGCTTCGTATGGGCATACTTCTCCCCATGGTCTTTTCTGACCAGCATTTCTTCCGGTTAAACAGTTCCTTAAGAAAGTTGTTGTACCAAATTTGAAACAGAAAATTTTTTTCCTGAATTGGAATTTTGGGTATTTTAGATTCAATAGGCCTAATTCAGCATAATAATGCCTTTAGATTTAGTTAACCTTATTATTTAAGCTTTCCTGGATAGAAGTCGTATATGTTTATGAAAATGGAACCACTTACTAACATTTTTATTCAAAATTCTTTCAATCATTTTACTCGAACAAGTAGACCATATCCGCTTAAAAGCTACCATTTAAAAGCTAAATCTCTTTCAATAAGAACCCAAAATTCTACACTGGCCTTAGCTCTGGATAATTTGGAGGATTTGCCACTTGGTACAAAAACCCCATGTTTGTTTTTGTACCATTCAAGGGCTTGTTTATTATAATGACAAGAACCCAAGTCGTTCCTTTTAACTGAACCCAATTTTCAGCCAACGAAACAGTTCTCCCGGTACTGTTAAATAACATTGGAAACGGTTTGGCTACAGACCCTTCAATGATTCAACAAGCTGGGTTTTATTGAAAATATTTAATAATTTTTTCTGGTCACTAATTTTAATCAGATTAACAATATATTCATTAGTTAGACATTAACCATAATAACTGTCATATTTAAGTAACCCGATCTCACTTGTTGTTAGTTTAATTATTTTGAGAGCTGCATAACTTTTGAAATTTAAAATTAAAAGTTTATTTCCTGTAATATGCAATAATAATAATGACTGTATTATAATTTGTTCTAATCTCGTAATCCTCATATAATCTCTTTAATTCTCCTTAATTTGATTAAATTTTCAATTTATTTCTTAATTTTCTCTATAAAATATGATTAAAATTTTAAATTTATTTCATTATCATGAAGTTTTTAGTTATATTTCTCTGACCTGAATCAGTATTTTCATTTTAATTTATTGACTATTAAATCTTTAACCAGATTTCTTTATTTTCTACTCAAAATCTATTTCAATATATTGTTACACTCTATAATTCCTAGAAAAAATCTGAAAGAAAATCTAAAATTTTCATTTTTACTTACAAACCAACGAGTGAAATCTAAACAATCAGAACACAATGAAAACAAAGAGAGAAATAAGAAGAGAATGTTGTTTGGGTTGTTTATTATTTATAAAATTTAAAACAACAAAAACCATAGAATCTAAGGAATTTGCAGGAGGTACGGAAAAGCAGACAATTTTCTTAAACCATAAAATTCAATACATAAATACTCAGTCGAAAAAATCTAACATTCTGTTTTAGATACGAACATAAAAACTCGAATACAGATACACACATACACAGAGAATATAAGTCTTTAAGATATTAGAGAGTCAATCTTTAATGATAGAAAAAAGGGGCCTTTAGGGAATTTAATATTTTGAAAATTTTACTAGAGAAGCATTTAATTTGTGGGGGGGAGGTTCTCACAAAATTTCCATATTTCAGCATGAAGGCTTTTATTTTAAGAGTCCTGTTTGTGTTGCCTGTTTTATGAAATAAACAATCCTTTTTTCATATGACTAAAGTGTCATGGTATTGTCACATTTACTTGTCTCAAACACACACACTCACACATTTAATATATTTTATATCAACTTGTGAGAGTTTAAGATACAACAAAAAAGGCATGAACTTTTAACAACAAAAATTCTGTTTTAACTTTTTAGCTAAGTTGACAATGTGAAGCTTTACTAAGTGGAAAATAAGTGAAATGAAAAGAAAATAAAGAAATTGTCTTGAGAGCTTTTTAGAAAAAATATTATTTTATAATATTTCGTGAGGAAACGGTAAGAAATCTTAAATACTCCATGTTGGTTATGGAGTATTTTTCTTTAAATGCTTAAGAGCTTTTCTATGAAAGTTGGTGTCTAAATTTAAACAGAATGTTTAGGTATTTAAAAAACTTTTTTTTAGAACATTTATAGCAACAAAATCTTATTCCGGTCAAATATTTGTTAATTGGAGTAATGAACAATATTTGTTAATTGAAATAATGGACTGTTTTCTAAATTGCGATATACATACTCATACCCATACAAATTTACAGCAAAGCCGACCTTTTTCCTCGATGCTAAAACTCGCCCATTAAAAAAATATGTGGGGATTCTCCCTGCAAACTCTAGCATTATATCCGGTAGAATTTAGCTCTCGACGAACAGGACAGGATCGAACACCTATTCTATTGTTTACCTTCAACATTTCAGAAATTTCGTACAAGTTGGGACAAAAGAAATTTAGTATACAGATGGTTCATGTCCATGCTTACTTATGTAGGATATCTTTTATTGTTTCAGAGATATTTAAGTTTAAATTAAATTTTTCAGAAATATTCCCCTTTTTAAGTCTTCTCAGTTAGCGAACGTTATAAAGGACTGGAAATTAAAAAAAATGGTGGCAGATTTGGCAATTTGTGCGATATCCGCCAAAAAGTAATAAAAAATAACAAAAAGGTGGTAAAAACACTTTGCTGGTAAAGCCTTTTTTCAGGTCTGAGCTTAAACATCAAATTCCACTAATTATTTCGAATCTTCAAATCCTAGTGATAGTGGTTTATATCTTAGCTGAAAATCCAGCCTTAAAACAAATTCATGATTGAATTTTTGGCGAAATAAAAAAAAATGTGCATATTCGTAATGAAAGTGGTCGCACCACTGCTCAATTAACGACCTATATTTCTCCAAGTCAACTCGAAAGCACCTTTATTCCAACCAAAAAATTTAAAAATTATGGAATTATTTTTATAAAGTTAATTTGGAAACAGTATGTGCCATATCTATATAAAAGAAAAAATCGGCAAATAATCGTTAATACTCATACCTTTATAACAAAATATATAACGTTTCTCCTTAATAGTAATCTCTACAAAACATAATGTTACTGTGGAATGATTTAAAACGAATGAATTTATAAGTGTCTTTTGTTTCTAACAATAAAATTATATTATTTATATCCTTTTCCTGTTAGTATGTTTGTAAACAATTATTGTTCCTTTAGTCCTAAAATGAACTTTGTATTAGAATTACAAAGTTTAATTTTTTTCTCATAAAACTTTTTATTTGAATTTTTTATAAATTTAACGCATAAATTATAAAATTGACAAACACACACACACATCCTTTTTATTCATGTCTTTTTACTTTACGAACAAGTTAAAGAAAGAGAAAACTTTTATTTTTCTTAAAACATCGAGCTGACTTTGTGTCATAATTAGCCAACTTGTTAAAGACATTATTTATTCAGTGTTTTTAATTTTTCTTCTTCATAACTGTTCTGTTCTGTTGTGTTTTATTTATTTATTTTTTGTTTGTTTGTGTTATTTTCCTTCTTAACTCAAAATTCATTACACTTTGGCTGTTTCCTTCCGGTTTAATGTTATTTCGAGTTTGTTATTGCAACTGCTGTTGTTAATGTTTCGCTACAATTTTTATGTGTTTAACCTTGAAATATTGTGCTAAAATCACATAAATTTTATAAAGTATTCAAATTATAATATTTTTATTTTAAATTATATTAAAGCGAGTTGAGTTAAGCGAGTTTATGACCTTTTTTCCTTTAAAGTTTTTAAAAGCATTTTTTTGTAATTTATTATAAATTCAGTTCTATTGGCTCCCTTACCGTTATTAAGTCTGAAAATAAAATTTGCATTTTATTTAATGGGAAACAAAGTAAATAAAACCATTTAACCAACTATAAAACAAAATTCTATATTATTGTGGAGAATGTGAACTCAATTAAAATAAATCACTGGTGTTTTATTAAAAACAACAACAACAAAGAACGAAATTGAATTTTACTTATATAACAATTTCTGAAAACAGAAACAGATTTTTTCCCTTACATTTACATTTTGTTTTCCTTCAAACGCAGATAACCTGCATTTTTATTTCAGAATTTTTTTTTTATCCTTTTAACAGCACCTCTATACCCTGTTGCCATAACAGAAAAACGTTGTTGTTTTTTTAATTCAACTGAAAACCTAGAAAAAAGCGGAAACTGCCATGAGTTTTTTTCTTTAGTATTCCTGGTGTAAATCACATTGACTTACAAATGATGTCAGGTGAAAATAATGTAAATATAAAAGAAAAATATAATTTAAAATTTTATTCAGACACAAACATACATTCAAATAAAAAATAAATGTGAATAACGATTTTATTGATACCGCAATTTAAGGTAAAAGAAAATAAGGGATTTGATTTGTGTTATTGCCAATAATGGAAATCAGAAATATTTTTAAATGTAAAAAATGCAAATGAAATAGTTAAGAATAAATTTTATTAAAAAACATTTCAAATTTGAAAATTGTTTGAAGGAAATAAAGTCAAAAACTTTTTACAAACTTCTATAAACAGTTAAAAATGTTTATTTAAACATCATTTGATGGATATTTTACAACTGACTTCTGCTTTAAATAACAAATATGATATTTTGGAGGGTAAAAACAGCCAAAGGATTTCTTCTGTGAATTTTTAATAATACATTTTTCTTCGTATTGCGACTTATTTCAACTTTTATTTTAGTAAAAGTTTATTTATAGACAAACTCGTCTTTAACTACAAAAATAATAAATTTCCATATAAAATACTTATATTAATATAAAAATACCCGATAAATTTGCAATTATTCAAAAATTAAAATTAATCAAATCCAATCAAAAGTTTGTTTGTTATGCCAAATAAAAAAATATCAAAAAAAGTTTTAAACTGTAGACGAAAATTGTTCCATCAATTCGCAATCACAAATATATAAAAAGAAGAAATATGAGCCAAAAAAAAGTATAAAAGAGAAGTGAAACGGAAAAAGAAACATAAAAAAGTCACATCAGATTTATTGGTTTAAAAGTTTTAACAAAGAAAAAAAACAACAACAAAAACACCTAATTGAGAACTCAACACAATTGGATTTAAATCGGTTGCAAGGAATAAGAGAAATAAAAAAATAAAAACTGAAAAATCAAAGCCAAATTCAAAGCAAATTGAAAAGGAGGCGAATAAAACTTTGTGATAGAAGGTTAAGGATTTAAATAAAAAAGGGAAAAGAGTGGTATTAACAGTGGGGCAAAAGTAAACAAAAATGAATATAGAGCTATAATTTGGATAGCAAAGAAGTTTTTCTTAGCATATCAAGAAGATAGATAATACAACTGCCCTGAAAATGGATTTTAAAATTGCAAACTTACTTAATTCTTGAAAGGACATATTCAAAACAAGTTAGAATATTAAAACAAAAACAATATAATACTCCATACTACAAATGGTAATTATGAAAAAAGTAATCAATTACCCTCGTGTAATTGTATTTTCTGGTTTATTCTTAAGTGTGCTGTACATTATTGTGGACATTTAAGTGAAATTTATGCGCCTAAAATGTTTTTTTTTTTGGGTGACGGGGGGTTGGATTAAAATGGGAGCTACAAGAAATCCTGAACCGACCCTCGTATAAATTGCTATATCGATTTTAGCTTATATTACAATACAAATCTATCTATATGTGAGATTTATGCTCTCCAAAGTGATATTTGAAGTAGACTTGTATGGGACCTATGAAAAGACAAGGCTCGTCCCTCGTAAAATTAGGTACAACGGTTTAGAATATCTTGAGACTTATTGAACAACATGAACAACCAGCCGGGCGAACAGACAAACGGAAGTATGTATATTAAAAACAGAAGCACAAACGCATAATACCTCAACCACCTACGGTGATGTAGGGTATCGAAGAGAGATTAATCTGATAAACCAGTAGCAATTCGTAACAAATTGAATTCACACAAATAAATAACAACCTTAATGCTCCTGAGACTTACTTAATCATCCAAACACAAAACATAAAATAGAAGAATCCAAAATGTAGTTCAATGTTCACGATTGCCACGATTTAAGCTCAAAGGATACTCAGTCATCATAATGTAATTTCGGCAGAGGTTGCGTTATGGTCTTGGCAGCATTTGCTGCAGATGGTAAATCAAAAATTCGTTTTTTTTTCAAGAAAAATTATTAGTACAATTCACAACGAATTGCTAGAAGACGTTTTCCTCACTCTGTTATGGGCGAAGAATCGATGAAGTTTGCAAGAGAATGATGTGGTAGTCAAATCACTGTTTAGCGAACACGACATACCTCTGATGCAGTCCGGACTTAAACCCAACTTAAACTTGAGGACCATAAAGTTTATTAAAAAATTTCCCAAAACGATAGCATAATGGCTCTAACAGAGCTAAAAATAAGGCAAGTTTAAAAGGAAATTGATTCTGATCTCTTTAAAAATATTAATGGAATCAATTTCAGACCATATTTTTAAGGTAATTCAAAACAAGGATTTATCCACCCGTTTGTGATACTCAAGCAAATAATTATAAACAATACATTTATTTTCAAAAATTTTAAATTCTGTCCCATTGTTTGATTTTAAAAAATATCTTTATATTAACACGTGTTGGTATTGCGACATTTTATTTATATCACTAAATATATTTGAAAATAGAAAGTATTTTAAACAAAAGTTTAAATTTAATATTAAAATATACATGAATTTCAATTAAATTATTTTTCTTTTTGAAATCAATTTTTTTAAAACTTCTACTTTCAATATTAAAAAAAGTTTTGTTTTCTTTTCCTGAGAAAAATTATCATAAAAAAGGGACTGCAGAATGTTATTTTATAAATTTAGCCAATTTATCGATTTTTTCTATGATTCTTTATATTAAAAAAGTTATTGACCATTTGGAAAAATAAAAATATGTTATTGAGAACAAGGATTAAATATAAAAATAAATAGAAAAGAGATTATGATTTCATAGTAAATAATAAAAATGGAAATTTAGGAAAATTGGAACAAAAAAAGTATAAAATGCCAATTAAAGAATGAGACATTTGGCAGTGGTTTGTTATTGCCCAGAGAAGTTTCTCATTTAAACCAGCAAAATTGGTTCAATTTTTTAAAAAGATATAGACCGATATCTTAGGCAAGCTTTAAATTCAATGGAAGATCTCATTAATATTGTCGATTATTAACCGACAAATGCTACAACATTAAATTGTATGTACGTCATTACCATTCCAAGAATTATCAAAACCAATTCAGTAGATAGAAAGTTATAGCCAAACAAATAAATAATTCTATGACTCATTTAATGTTCTTATATTATATTAAAAAACTATATATATATTGTAAACGTTTGTGTGTGTATGTGTAAGATTCGGCATAGCCGAATATATAATTCATACTTGTTATATTTTATGGACAAAAATGTGTATTTTTGATTATTTAATCTAATAATTTTTTTATAATCGCGCTAACATTTCCTCAAAATTAAAGCAATAAAAATTTTTCATATAGAAATGCCATATTCGGCTGTGCCAAGTCTTAAAGATTCTCTACCCAAATTTTCAACAATGTTTATTTAAGTCATTAATCTAAATGTGTATATATTATTGCAACGAATCAAATTCTGAGTCGATTTAACCATTTGTGGCAGCCATATTTTTTTCAACACGTTACAGACTTCTACACAAACGCACAGTACCCCAAGCTGCTTAGGGTATTAAAAGCAAACAAGACCATTAAACAAATTACCAACCACAATTACAACTTAATGATCATCTTCTTAGAAATAATAACAAAAGTAAACAAAAACATATACAATTCAGATCCACAGTATTTTCTTTCACATGTTTTCAAAGTTACCAAATTACAAATTTAAATTACTTTCAAATCCCAAAATTTATTACACAGTTACTGTGATTATTCTCTTGTTATAAAATCCATAAAAAATTAAAATAATCAAAATTCTAAATTAACATCCTTAAACGTATTATTTGTGGAAAAAAGGAAATAATAACTTTTTTAACAAGTTTTTTTTCTAAATTACTTTTACTTCCTTTAACAAGTATAAATGTTGTTTGTTATCATTATACCCTACATCACTGTATAAAGGTGTTTGGGGTATTATATGTTTGTGCTGATGTTTGTAATATACGTATATGTTCCCTCGCCTTTAAGTATACCGTTTGACCCAGAATCATTTTCTGAGTTGGTTTACTATGTCTGTCCGTCTGCCTGTCCGGTTGGCTGTCCATGTAAACGTTTAGAACAAAAACTGATGTGCAAATTATACAAGGGTCGGTGCATACTTTCTTGTAGCTTTCACATAACCCTCCACCAAAATTCATTTTAAACGCATAAATTTCACATAAATATTAATATAATTAGTATAATAATGTACTGCACAGTTAAGAATAAATTAAATTAATCGAAGATTGTTCATTAATTTTTCGTAAGAATAAATTAAATTAATCGAAGATTGTTCATTAATTTTTCGTAACTACTTTTTATAACCAACATTGTGGTGTAGGGTATAACATAGTCAGGCTTCACCGACTATAATATTTTTATTTGTTTTTATTTATTTTAATGACATGTTCACTTCAAAGAGAAAATGCAAGAAATACATGTGTTTAAATTTCCTCACTCATACACACGCTCTTATACATGCATGCTTGAACTTTTTACAGCTTTTTTTTATATAAAACCAAAGACAAAAATATTTACACTTACATAAAGACTTTTGACAAAAAAATCCATTTTGAATATGAGATTTATTTCGTCTTTTTGACGACGAAGAAAAAAAAACAAAATAAAATGTTACATAATAAATGACACTTCAATATTAAACATCCCCTCAAAGTATACTATACATGTATTTGTCTTTAAAACTCCCACATACAAATACAGTTTTTTTTAAAACAAATAACCCATCGAACATTTTGTGTAGGTCTAGTTAAAAGAAGTATTTTTAATGATAATATCATCAATTACAGTACAAATTAAAAAAAAATCTCTTTCGAAGGTCTAAACAATGAAAGTTAGAATTCAAAAGCGTAAATATAACAAAAAACGCTTAAAAATCAAAATCGCTAAAATGAGAAAATCTCCAAAACATAAAAATTTCAAAACTTAGTGAATGAAAAATCTGATAGCGTACTAATCACTACAAGTGCCACCAATATATACTGCTATTTTTAGTAAAGACTCCCTTTATAAGTTGCTATAGAGTTTCTTACATAATGTAGGAACTAAAATGTGATTTCCTTGTTAATGTATAATTTAAAATATATGATACCAGGATATGGTAGTTTTTACATTACAATACAAAAATGTAAACGCAATTAACAGTGTATCAGTTGGGCCGACTTCACAATACCTTAATTACCATCAAGATACTCACAGTTATGAGTGATAATGTCATGTGTGGTGATTTTCGAAAATGGCGGTTATATAAGAGCTATTATGGACAAATATATATAAAATTTGGTTATATAGCTTTAAAGAAGGGAATAAATATTAAAAGATTTATGCACTTTAACGTGATTTTCAGAACTGGGCTTGTATGGAAGCTATATTGTTATTAGTGGACTGATATTCTTTGGCATGCAAATTTGAACTAATACTAAATTCCTTTGTATCGTATATTTTGTTAAAATTTATTTATATCAAAGAATTTCATGAGCTATTGGTAAAATATCGGTCCAATCGTTACCAGTTTTACTGAGCAAAATAAATAGCAAGCGGCAATTTATCGATATGTTTTGACCCTGACCAGATGGACAGATGAACATGATTGAATCAATTAAGGAAAAGATTCTGAATCGATCGATATTTGTTAAAGTGATGACAGCAATATTATTTCCGCCCGTTACAACTATCTGCACAAACACATAATACCGCAACCACAAATTAGTGCTGTAGGGCATAAAAAAAACGTGAAACGTGAGCTAAAATATTCTGAACAAAAAGTAACAAAAATCAATCAAAAAGCCTTAAGTCTATAATAACAACCCACAACAACAACGAAAAACACAAATCACAAGAGTTTTGAATTAAGCTACAAATATATATTCTTTCCATATACTAAAGAATACGAAACACGTGAACAAATATTTACTAAAATAAAACACAGAATACATACAAACATCAACTTAATTTTTTTTAAGGTTGTGGTAGTGATAATGATGAAAACATTGATAAGATTGAATTTCTTCTAAATAAGCTTAAAGGACCAAAATTATTATTACTTCCGGTTTTGGGGGAAAATTAATTTTATCATGTAAATGATAAATATCATATGAAATAACAAGAAAACCCCATTTAAATTAATATAAAGGAAATAATGGAAAAAAGAGGTAAATAAAATCATATTTAATGAAATATATAATATTGACTTATTTGCCAGATAACCGGATATTAAAAGTAAAAAGGAAATATACAAAAAATATGTAAACAAATAAATGAAAAAGAGAAAAAATGAAAAAAAATTACAGTCGGTCAAGCCCGAAAATGTGACAGGAAGATTAGAACTGTCACAGAATTGATTCGTGTAAAATTGAGTTAATTTATTTCCATAACAAAGGGCTTCAATCCACACTCGGGAGGATAATTGTAAGTGAAATTACTGAAATATATCCAAGACTCGATATAACTAACTACAAGTTTCATCGACATATATTTTTTTTAATTTATGATACCCAGACAGACATCGAAAAATCACTCGGAGGTGATTTTGAGTCGATAACTATTTTCTAGGATTAAAAATTTTTTCGCTCTCATTCCTTGAAATAAACTTCGTCATACATAATAATATTTCAATTTATGAACAACGTCAACAAAAAATATCCCCAAAAAATATATATCATTAAATTCCTATTAAAAACGAAAATAACAAGAAACAGAGAGAAAAAAAGAACAAAAGTATTTTTATTTATAGCAAAATTTATAATAAGATCCTGAAAATGGAATTTAGTTACACGTGCATAATTTCATTTAAATATAAAACAAACTTTAATTGAAACAAATCAATCAGGTGGCAAACATTTGCCTCAAAGTAAACATATTTTGAATACAAAAATCTATATAATAAAAATTTCAATAAGAAAATTATGGAAATTTAATTAAATTGTTGTTTGAAAAGGAATTAAATAAAACTCCTAGAAATTTAATACTCTTGGTTTCCTAAAAAATAAATTTTGTTAGTTAATTTAGAATTCATTAAACAGAAAATATAATTTTCTATAAATTAAAATTTGTTTGTTTTTTATACCTTCCACCTCCTACACTACAAGTAGTAAAGAGGGTATATTTAATTTGTCATTCCGTGTGTAACACTAAGTTTAATCTTCTCAGACCCCATAATTTACACATACATATTATACATCATAAAAAACCTTAGTCTGTCTGTTTATCTGTTGTTGGCACGCTCACATTCACAATAATTGACAGACCTCAACAAAATTTGGCCTGAGTATTTCTTATAGTCCTGAGAAGTTTCGTATTTAAAACCTATAAAGTGGGTTTTATATATTAAAATAAATAGACCAAAATCTGATGCAACTTTTAAGTTCAAGAAAATAACATTCATAATATTGTCAGTTATAAATCGACAAATTAGATTAAAATATTGTCATAACTTTAAGCTGTATGTACTTCACTACAATTCCAAAAAATCACCAAAATCGGTTTGATGGAAAAAAAGTTATAGCCAAAAATATAAATAACTTTTGACTCATTATTTGTTACTGTGTTTTATATTTACATAAAACTTTTATATACTGTATACGTTTGTGAGTGTCTTTGTAATTGTATACGAAGCATAACGTATTTGCTTCACAATCATTCATGGTGAAGGGTATTGGCGATTCGGATTATGGCATTTTGTTTTTGTTTTATCTTAAATTTTTAATAAAATTTTATAAAATTTTTTATACACCAAACGTTTGAAAAAAAGCTTTTAAAATGTACTTGAAACAAGCATTTAAAATGTACTTAAAAACTTTATAGTTAATCAATGTTAATTAAGTATTTTTTATTGTTTTTGTGAAAACTGTAGAAAAAATTAATTAAAATAAATTTGTTTAAAAAACAACGTTTGTTGTGAAATGTTTAAATAAGTGTTTTAGTAGAAAAACAATTTTAACTCCTTTTTTTCGTTGATGAATTTATTTTTTGTCGAATGAAAAAATAGAAAATTATTATAACTGCTTTTTATTAAATATTAATTGGCTGCACATTGGGTACGATTACAAAATCCACTTAGATTCACATAGTCATAATTTGTTATCTCTTAGATCAACTATTTCGTTTCTCTTTTATTAAATTTAAAAAATTACTTTTTATTTGTATGCTATGCAGTTTACTATGACAGGAAGTACTAAAAGTGGCAAAAAGTACCATATAACAATTCTCTTAATAATAAAACCCATTTAATGCCTTAAAATTGTACGTCGTAACAACGAAAATCAAAAAGTACTACAGGGATTCCTCAAAAATATGATAAAATATACTAGTTAAATATACTATATTAAATACGTTTCCAGTATGTTTGGAAATTTGAATAAAAAAGTACCACAAAAAACTTTATGATATACAGTGGGGCAGAATTGATATTTTTAGAAATAAATCTGTTACTTTTAATGGACTATGTAAATTTACATTAAATTTAAAATAGTAATAGCAGGGTAGTGTGGCATTTAAAAGAAAGGCTTGGATTTCATAGAAGCTCCATGAGCGGTGTTAGTGGGATACAACACGGATACCTCTGACACTTAATTTTTTTAACCTCTTATATATTGAATAATTTTACCATAATTAAATAAAGAAATTTTTTTTCAAATCAATAAAAATTGATAAAAATTGTCTTCAATTTAAATATTCCAAAAATGACAAAATATTGTGACTTTTTTTGCCTCAAGAGTGTGTACACTAATTTCAATATAATAAAAATAAAAAAATCATATACGATATTTATATCTTTCTGAAAAGTTTCTGTATTCAAAAAATTCTATAAGACTAAGTCTAGACCCTTTCTTTATCAAAATTTTTGAATTAAATCTTTTAAACTTTTGAACCCTGAATCTTAAAACAGAATTCAAAACATAATAGGTTTTAGCACTAATAAAGAAATTTGAATCTTATTTGGAAACATCGCTATTAACGTTTCTATACTGATCTGTTTTACACTATTTCGGGTTCTTTAAATCTATCTCAACAAAAGCTCAATATATCTCCACTTGCCTTAGCTTCAGACAAATTGGAGGATTTGCCTCTCTTGGTACAAATACCACATCATTGTTCATCTAACAGTGAAGAGCTTGTTTTCATATAAGTTTCGGTGTTTATAGAGCCCTTTATAACTCCTTTATAACAACTTTTGATACAACTGCATATTGATTGCCATATCAAGAACTTTTTGGAAAATTTTAACTACTTTTCTTCAACATTTCCTTGAGCATCTGTTATACAGCAAAATTATATATTTTTTAGAAAACTTGACTTAAAATTTCGTACTCTGCTTTTGGCCTCTAAATTTTTAACAGCGTTCATGTAAAGAACTTTTTTAGTCTTGTTTTGAAATCTGCATTAGCTTTGACTTTTCGTACCAAATAATGCGAGCACCGAGTTAACCGTGTGTGTTTGAAGCTCTGTTAAAAATTGCCTTCTATAGTTTTGCGTTACAAAAATGAAGTAGATCATTCCATCTACCTGGATCAGATTTTCTATCAATGGACACATATCTCCGGTACTGTTTAATAAAACCAAATTTTTCCCATTTTCGTTTTTAGTACCAAATATTAAGTACTGACTCATTAGCATATTTGTTGTATGGGGAAGACATAATTTTGTTAAAATTTCATTTCACTTTAATAATCCTTTAGATATAACTCATCTTACTATCTCTTTCTGATCTAACAATTCACTAATTTAGTGTTTTTTTTAATCCAAAGCAAAACGATTTCCAACTAACTGAATAATAGAAAAATTATCCTGTTTCTTTTCATTATCATGCAAGAATGCAGCTCCTTTTCTTTTGTTAGAATAATATTTTTTATAAAATTTTTGAAAAGATTTTTTTATTGTTCAGAAAAAACGACATCCATTGCATGAATTGTTAATTCCCAAGTATTTCACACACTTATATATGATTTATAGAGGATTAAAAAAACATTAAGCTTTTAAGGAATAAAAAAATATATATTTATAGAATATTATACATAAACAAACGTTATGCACTTTTAAGCAGATATCTGAAATAAAAAGAAATATATAAAATAAACAAGAAATCATATTGTTGATACTATAGGTTTTTTTATCTTGAAAGTACTATGGAGCAGAATGTTTAAACTTAGGAAATAAATAATAACACTTTAAAACCTTATTTCGGTGAACGTTATAGTTAGGGAGCTTCGATGCCACTTAAAATCCAAAATTTAGGAAAAAACTGAAAACTTCGAATTTCTGCTATTTTTGGAAGGTTTCCCTTCACATATGTAGCTATATATTTGAAGATGATACCAGGTTTGGGTAGCAAATTGTCCCCACTTAATTCGAATTCAGTTCACATGGTTTCCCGTTAAGATTTCTTAAAAAGAAAAATTAAAAAACAAGTAAGAAAATAAAGTCGGTCAAGCCCAAATATCTAACACCCTGGATAAAAACGAAAATTACAAAACATTAATGAATGACCCTCGTATAATTTAATTTTCTTATTTATTCTAAAATGATATTCAAAAGGCGGTTTGTATGGGACCTATGAGAAATAATGGTCCAACCCTGGCAACATCGCTTCAAAAATCCTAAAACTTACAGGTGCCAAATTTCGTTCCTAAATAATATGAGCCAAACTCATCGAAAAATCACTAAAATTGTGACCTGTAGACTGTTACATGGAAAGCCTGCCCGGTCGGCAGAGATACAGACGGACGAACGGTCATCATTAAAAGGTCTAAAACACTTTTTTCTTCATCAGCACAAATGCATAATTACCCAACCACCAATGGTGGTGTAGGGTATAAACACTGTATGACATGGAATTCGACGTGGACCAAGAATTTAAATAAGACTAGAATAGAGCGTTAAAAAAATAATTCTCAATTAAAAATATAACACTGACATAACAGCTAATTGTTTAGAAAATATAGTATCTGCCCCACTGTGCAGTGTTTAAAAATAAATGAAAAAATGTCTACTTATGTAAAGTGAATATTGCATGCAACGTTTAACATGAAAAGAAAATATTTAAATTTATTATTTTTATTTTTGCTCTTGTGGGCGAATTGAAAATAACAAGAAAAAGAAGAAGATAAAAATAGCAACAATTGCAGTGACAATTCAGAAATAAATGGTTTAGAAATCTAAGGATATAAGAGAAGCACAAAAAGGATAAGGCATAACAATAGCAGCATTTGGCTTAAATGATACTTATACCCTACACTACAGCAGGTGGTTGTGGATTTATACGTTTGGGCAGCTTCTCTTTGATGTGACGCAAGAATATTTATACCGCACCGAGTCTTCTTGGCGTTATATACGAAATAACAAATATATATGTCTTATTCACCAGTTGTAAAGAAAATTGATACTTGATAAAAATTTGTTTGTCTCCGATTATCGCGCAAGTGAGTTAAAATTTTTAGTGATATCGAGCAATAATTTTAGCGTTTTTCAAACTCCTCTAGTTTTTGGCTTTCGAAAAAAAGAATAATAAAAAGTAAAAGGTTGTACCACGTTAAAACTCTACACAAAGATGGCAGAAGTTTTCCTTTTTATTTTTGTTTTATATATAAACATTATCTCCATCATCATTACATAACTTAACCAAATTTATAATAAGTTTTACTTCAAAATTAACATTAAAATTACCAAGGAATTTCCTTGACCTCTCCTTTTTTATGGTAAATTTTTTTAACATTAATTGACTCAAAAAAAGGATAAAATTATACAAAAATAAAAACTACACCTGTTTTTTTTTCTAAGCTTCTTAAATTAAAAAAATAACATACTTAGACATATAAATCAGCACTCTCCTCCTGCAGGAAAAAAGATATTTTAGGAATTTTGCTATAAGAAAAAGGTGAATGAATTTTACAATGTTTAAAAATATTTTATTGAGATATTTAAAAATAAATATTTTTGGTGAAAAACAAGTAAAAATGCTGTATTCGACTATGCCGAATTTTTTATACCCTCCAGAGTAAACTCGTCTGCCCATCTGTCTGTTGTTGGTATGCTCACGTCTACAATAATTTACAGAGCTCAATAGAAGTTGTCATAATTATTTTTTATAGTCCTGAGAAATTTCCTATTTTTAACCAGCAAAATCGGCAACCTCTAAGTTAATGTGAAGAACTTTTGTACGAAACATAACGTACAAAAGTTCTTCACATTTGAATCAAGAATAAGTTCTTTGATGATTCTTGCTTAGCATTACAAACTGAATGACAAAGTTAATATACTCTTTTCACTAGGAAAATGCTGCAATTATATTTATATTATATTATAATAACATTAACCCATTAGTGATATGAGCTATATTTTTAGATCATTTACTTGTATCTTATTTTGGATTTAGTGCCTTTTTTGTACATTAATTGATTTTTAATGTTTTGGTTCTTAATGATTAAAATAATTGAAAATATTTTTGTAAAAATTTCAAATTTCATTAAATTTTACATATGTATATATGTGTGTGTTATGGGTATATTAAATTTTAGTCATATTTGCTTTTAGTCATATTTTAAAAGGCCTGTAATGCAGCAGTTTAGTACCATTTTACAAGCAAATTCCGGCTCTCCTTATATGCCAAAGGAAGTGATCAGAAATGTTTCTTTAATTTTTTATATCAGATCGAATTGTTTTTCACGAGACCTTAACTCAGAATATTAACATCCATGACATGAAAATTAAGTTAAAAAATATAAAAAGTATTTCTTAACAGGGAAAATATCTTTTTAAACTTCAAATAATGTCAATCAACAAAAAGAACTCTGACCAATTTTAATTGTTCTCTTCTGAACACATCCCTATTTTACTCAAATCCTTCCGACCTCATTAACACTTTCAATTCCATTACCAATGAAAAATAAGTTTTGCAAACAATCGATCCTTTGAAAAACTAAAGAAAATCTGAACCGATTTGTAAAGAAATATTATGAAGTAAAATACCTGAGACAAATCATTTGGAAATGCAAACTCCAAAGTAAATTAAATAGCATTTTATTAGAGCTAAATTATTAGGAGGCCTTACAATGATTCTCGGATAACCCTCGAAGATAAATAAAATAATTTCATTGCAATTGTTATTGTGCGTGTTAGAGACAATATTATTTAATTACCACACTTTCAACATTTTAATCACATACTTCAACATAAACAAAAGGATAATAACATGACTTTTAATAAACAAACAGAAAATTGTTCTGCCTTAAAGTTACCTTTAATAGAAATGACTTTACAAAAAGATTTCTGTACGACACAAAGTGCCACACTCTCTTTCAAAAATAATTCTGTTGTTTTGAAAATTTTGAATATATTTAAAACAATTTTCATGTGAACATTTTTAAGATACTTTTCAATCGACTTGGAGCAGAACAAGTTCTGTGAATGTCTAAGGGATAGGAAGTAGTCCTCCAAAATTGTATTGTATAATTTGGGTACGAAAATTAAATATATACAAATAAGAATGCAATATTCGGCTATGTCAAATCTTGAATAAGCTCCGCAACAAATGAGCGTGAAGTAAATACCTACACATTCACAGACGAATACAATATATTAAAGCTTTTCTTCAATATAACACGGAATACTTAATGAGCAATAAAATAAGTTCTATTTTTTTTTTTTTATAAGCTCTCTTCAACTGAACCGATTTTGAAGTTTTTTTTTGGAAAGGTAATGAAGTACATATAGCTTGATATAATTTGATACTAATATGTCGAATTAAATCGAGAATTTTATGCAAGTTTTTAGCTCTAATTTAGAGGTTGCCTCAGAAATCGGTCTATATATTTTAAATCCGAACTGATATTTCTCAGGACAATAAGAAATACTCAGATTTTATTGAGCTTCATCAGTTATTATGGATCTAAGCGTGCCAACATCAACAGACAGATAAAAGGACACATTACATTATGGGGTCTGAGACGATACCAATTTATATTTAATTATATTAACTTTATTATTGTTCCAAATTTATTAAATTCGGTTATTTTTATGGATCAATAAGTGCGTCTGTGTTGTATATAAGTAAAAACGGTTATATATTATATACATTTGTAATTGTGTATGTACAAAACATAACATTTCATAAATATTCAAATCTCTTAGCTGAAATCATCCCTAAATTTTTCGTAAAACAGAGTTACATATATAAGGTAAACATTCAAAAAGTATTCCACGCCGGATGAACCATATAATAACAGACCGATAATTTAAAAGAAAAAATAAAATGTTTAAATATTATTTCCTATAAAAAATTAGTAATCCTTTTAATTCACTGTCCTCATAACAGTTTAGTGTCCCAAATATATTTTATGTAGACAAATTAAATTAAAATGGCCAAATAAATATTTAGGAAGTAAAAAAAAAAAAAGACTCTACAATATTAAATTAATAACAAAAGAAATTTTGAAATAATAAAAATGGAAATTAAATAATGTTTCAAACAATTGCGGTTAAATATATATGTATGTGTAAATAGAAAAGTATGGAAAGTACATATATAACTGCAAAAACTTAATATATACAGAGTATGGAAAAACCCGGAGTAAAATTTATATTTTCAAATAATCATAATTTTTACTCTTCTTTACGAAGATTAAGAAACTAAAACTCTTTTTTTGATTAAAATTTTTATTTTCATTTTTTAGATCTTGCAAAATCGAAAAAAAAACACTTATTTTACTCTTCTTTCAGTTAAGAGTAAAAAAGAGGATTATTTTTAACCTCCCTTTAAAGTGTGAAACGGTTGAAAAGAAAAAAAACACACCCACAATGAGTGGTAAAAATATTTTTGACTTTTAAATAATTTAAAGAGCGTTAAAAATAAAATTAATTTTTAAAAGTAAAAATTAAACTCTTTAAATGATCCGATTTTACGAAGAGTAATAAAAAGATGCGAAAACCGTATATTTATATATACATAAAAAGAAACAAACAACAATATATAATCCCACATACATACACGCATAAAAGCCAGAGGGAGAATATGTTATGACCCAGCGGTTTTCCGGTTAAGAGATTTTTTGTGGAAATTATAATAAATAATTAATAATAAATAATTATAAATAATTATATTAATTTATTTATTTTAATCGATTAGAATTTAGGAAAAGATTGTGGTTTAATAATATTAAATTTTAGAAAAACTTCCTTATGTTTTTATTTTGATTTAAAATAAATAACATTTAAGAAAAACTATGGGGCTTTTTGTACTCAGAATAATTAAATGGGAAACATTATAATATAATATTTTTTTTGCTATTCAGCATTTCTAAAATTAGAGAATTTATTTCAGCAAAATGTTTAGCTGGCAAATATTTCCAAAAAAAAAGTTATAAAAATTTCAGGGTCATAATAAAAATTTCATTTGATATGAATTATTTTAAGAAAATTTTCCTAAAAATTTTTATTTTAAATATAATTTAAATTCATCTAACATTATTATTTATATATATACATGCTTATAATAGCAACAAAGAAATAAAAAATGAACATTAAAACAAATTTGTGAATATAAAACATAAAAAATAAGTGAGGACGTTGTATTCAGTCAAGCCTGTCTCTCTAATACCCTACACCACATTGTTGGTTAATAAGTGTAGTAAGAAAAAATTAATGAACGATTTGATATTCTGATTTATTCCGCTTACTTTTATGTAAAATTGATTCCTCTTAAAACGAATTTTTCTGGGGATTATATGGGAGCTAAAGAAATTGTGGACCGACATTTGTATAATTTTGCGCATCAATTTTTGCCTATATTTACCTCAATTTCAGCAATTATGGTTACAACCAAAATGTTACCAAATTTTATTAAAATTGTTTAATATTTCGGAATTTTATGACCTTAAAACCTCATTCGAGGAGGATATTTGCATGGAAGGCTCCGGAAATATTGGACAGAACATGGCAGCAGTCCAGACCAACGGATGAACATCATTATGTGATTCTGAGTCGAAAGGTATACTTAGAGGTGGATTAACACCATTTTTAGTGTATGTTACCTAAATCAGCACAAACGCATAATACGGTATTTGGGGTATTATGCGATTCGGCTATGCCGAATCATCAATATCATCCTCCACAAATGCGTATAAGTAAATACGTTATGTTCTGCACATTTATTCTTAAATATACACAGACACACTCATTTGGTCACCAATTTTTTTTTTATATTTTTGTCGATAATTTTTTTCTGCAAAACTGATTTCGATTACTTTTAGCTTTCGGTATTTTTTTCTTGATTTCTTCATAGTGTTTCATACGGAATGACAAAGTTAATATACTCCCTTCACCATTTGTGTTGAGGGAGGGTATAAAAAGACAAATTTACCCCCAGAAGCAGGAAGGCAAAAGAAAAAGTTATTTTGTTTGTTTTAAATTTAGGTGCGGTTAACCATAAATTAGACAAAGTGTTATTTTGTTCTAATGTTGTTTGTTTGTCTGTATGTTTACAGAGAAAAAAATAATAAGACAAAAAATATTTATCATATTTCGTATTAATTTTTTTTATATATTTTTCCCTCCATATTTCTTAAAAAAATAACAGAATTTATGAAATATTAAACTTGTTGAAATTTTCTGACGGAAATGATCTAATAGAGCGCAACAGTGCGTATGATTAACAAGTTGTAATAAATATTAAGTATACGCTACGGAAAAAATAAAATTGGTATTGTGAGAAATTTTATAGAAAACAAATTTTGAAAAAATCATACATAAGGATTAATCAAAACAAGCGGGGCACTGGATACAAAACTGAATAAAACCATATTTTATGTTTTTCAATATCGGTTCAGAAATTTCGTAAAGGGTTCACACATTTTAAAATATAACAATTTAAAAAAATATATATTTTAATATAAATATAATAAATGTTAACAGAGCGTATGCGTATCTGATTACAACAAATATTAAGTATACGCTACAATAACCATTATTAAAAAAAATTTTATAGAAATCAATAAAAAATTCAATTTTATTAAAAATTGAAATCTTTAGTGAAAAATGAGATTTCCAGAGAGAATTTCAATTTTTTGTAAAAAAAAATGATTTTTTGGTGAAAACAAAATTATTTTGTTAAAAATTAAAATTTTGAATGATCAGACCTTACAAAAAATAAAAACCGTACCTTTATATACATAAAAAGAACAAATAGCAATCTATAATCAAATACACACACATATATAAAATCATATATAGAATATGTTATAAACCAGCGGTTTTTCGGTTAAGAGTTTTTTGTTAATATTATAAAAAATAATTTAATTAATTAATTTATTTAAATCGATTCGAATTTAATATAAGATTGTGGTTTAATAATATCAAATTATAGAAAAACTAACTTATGTTTTTATTTATTCATTTATTTACCGTTTACTCAAAAAGAATTAAATGGGAAACATTTTAATATAAATTTTTTGCTATTCAGCATTTCTGAAATTAATAAAATTAATACTTAGTGATAATCTTAATTAATTTATTTTATTTATTTATTATTATTATTATTATTATTATTTTTTTTTTTTTTTTTTTTGTGGAAAATTAAGTTTTTATGTTAAATCGAATTTTAAGTGAAAATTGAATTTTTTTCTCGAAAAGGTAATCCATCTTCGTTCAAAATCCACCACATTTTGGACATATTTTTGTGCCCTTCAATTTTCTTTTCACAACAGCCCACTCTCTCTGCACTGGCCTTAGCTACGGACACTCCTAAGGATTTGGGTCTCTTGGAACAAGGGCTTGTTTACCATAGTGATAGCACAGTAAAAAATTAGTGGAGACTTTAAGAAATCTTATGGAAGCATTCTTTTTTGTAAACATTCCTTGATACACATTTCGGTATTTATAGGCCCGATGTAAGAAATGATTGGCTTCTCTTGTCACAACTGCAAATTGCTTGCCATACAAAGAACTTTTGAAAAAAAATTACAGCTTTTGAATTCTCAACTTTTCTTCAACATTCCCTCCAGCATGAGCAACATTAAATTTTTTACCACAAAGATGCAAATAATGGCCAGAACATAAGTTTAGTCATTCGTTATTCAACAAGAATATTTTTTAAAGAAAATTCCACTTAAAATTCTTGTTTTTGTATTTTAAGGTTCCAACAACGTTCTTGTCAGAAATTTGTTGCGCCTTATATGTTTATAAACCTTAAATTTTTTGTACCAAATAGTCCGAGCATTGAGCAGAACGAATTGCTTTCCTACCGGGGATGTTGAAAGCTTTTTAAGTTTTGGCTTCAGACACATCATGTGTGTAGATATAATACCTGATTGACAAATTGACATGTTTCTCAAAGGTTACATTATAAAAATAACACTTAGACAAAAAGTTGAGAATTTTTCCAATTTACTCTTAACCGTTAAAAAACTTACTGTATTTTATTTTTAAAACTCCATTTCAAAAAATTTTTTTATAATTTAAAATCATATTTGTTTATTAAATAAAACTAATTGAAAATTATCACTAATGTGTTACATAACCACTGTTATGTTAATACTTAAAATTATCTCTTTCTCTCCCCTTAACTTCCGTTTGCTTTTTAGTGTTAATTTTCTTGTAAAATTTATTATCCTTTCAACTTTTTTTAATAGCTGGCATTTAAGCTGTTTAACTACATTTATTTTTTATATTTTTATATTCTTTGTTTTTTCTTAAACACTCTAGTGCTTCTTTGCAGCCATAATCCTGTTGCTTAACTAGTGGTTTAGTGCCACAAAAAAGTCAATACCAAATAAGGGAAAAAGTAAGGAAAAGGAAACAAACAAACATTAAGTACAAAAGCACTTATGAACAGACAAAACTACGCCTTGCTAACTGAAGCTATAAATTACAAAGTTTTTTTTCCTATTTCTCTCTCTCACTCACTTACATTCTCCCTTTTTGCTTTTATGATTTTTCTTTATATTTTCTAGTACCACAAGTGGTGAATTAGGGTGTATTAAGTTTGTCAATCCAAGAAAGTTTCGGTTAAAGTTATTCCTTTTAGAAATAAATAATTTAACCATAAAACTATTTCTGTGGTTAGGGAAATTTATCATAGAGATAAATTTCCCTGTAATATCTTTCATATTTATCTTAAGGTGCAGAGTATCCAAAATTCGTTTATTCCGAATGAGGTATTAACACAAGGCTTTTTTCGGAGTTACTTTTTTCTGTTTTTTATTGCCATAAATTCAAACCATAAATTCAACACCATTCGTGTTTGTATATTTAAAAAAATTCCCTTCTGTGTTAACTTTAAATCAGAGTATGAAAAACTCGGAGCAAAATCTTCATTTTCAAATGATCTAAACTTTTATTCTTCTTTGCGCAAACGAAAAAAGATTTTTTATCTTTATATTTTTTTGGTTTGCTCAGTGCAATCGAGGAAAAAATTATTTTGGTTGCCCTTCAGTGAAGAGTATAAAAAGAGGATTATTTTTTAAATCGCTCTAAAAATACCAATTTGAAGAAAAGCAAACAAAAAAAAAATAAATAAAAAAACAAACAAATTTCTTGCCGCAATAAAACTAACTGTTGTTGTATTACACTAAAAACACATATGAAAATATGAGTACATCAGTATATTCATACATTCATATGAGTTTGTAAACACAAACATCCCTTTTCAACTTAATAAAAAGCATTTTCGACTGTTATATATGGCTTTCAAAAATTAATTTTTAAATTCTTTTTTCGATTTTGCTCTCTTTTGATTTTTATCACTTTTTAGAATTAAAAGAAAGAGCGATAAAAAATAAGTCTTTTTTAAAAATTCAAACTAAACCCTTTAAAAGATTCGGCCTTGCGAAGAATAATTAATAGAGTCGAAAAGCGTATCTTGCTTAAAAGTTATCTATGGCGGCACAAGAAAAACTACAAAAATATTACTAACTAAAATTACGATTAAAATGTTGTTTACTAGTTTCAAAAAAAAACTGCTTACTAAACTTGATGTTAACTTACATTCCCCGGATATAACCAACATTTGGGTTATTTCCGTTAAGTTAAAATTAAAATACTGAGAACAAAAATGCAAATGCAGTTTTTTCTTCACATTCTGATAAGCAACAGTTTTTTTCTTTTGGTTTTGTGTTTTGTTTTTTAAATTTCTTTGTGCCAATTTTTCTTGTAAAAAGTTTTGCATAAAATTTCATTTTATCATTTTAAAAAGTTCAATGGCCCTACAATCATTTATATGGCAACTGTATGAGCTTCTAGAGTCATTAAGTAATATAAGTGGGTGCTAACTTCTGTTTGCTTCTATATCCGCCTTTTTCATACATATATATACATGTATATGTATTCTCTTCTTGTATAAAATTATAATGTTGCCAACAAGTTCGTTTTATTTTCACTATTTTAATAAATATCTGTTGTATGTAAAAAAGTTGTAGATTTTAGAGGCTTTAAAAATAATAATTGCGTGTAAAAAACTCATATATTCTTTATGTATTTGTACTAAAAAACCTGCTGTTGTAATTGGATATATGAACATGTTGTTGTAGTTCTAAGAAAAGTACTTACATGTAGATAGTCCTTGCAGTTTTAATCAGGAAAATTCACATATTCTTTAGAGAAAATATATTTTAGTTTGAAAATATTATATTATTCAAATTCAAATGGAATTGTTTCAATATCTAAAAAAAGTATCTATAAGATACAAAATATCTTTAAAAAATAAAAATCTTTAAAAGACATCAAAATTAAATATTGTTATCTTTAAAATACCAAAAATTAAAATAAGTATTTTTAAATAACAAGTGTCTTTTACATAAAAATAATTAATAAGATAAAATTTTAACTTTAGTGTTGAAGAAACTTTTTGTGTTAATTAAAATTATTTTTTTGTAATATTTTTCTTAATGAACTTTAAGATAAATTTGTATCTTGGGATGAAGTCTTTAGTTCTACTGTAAACTAAACTTGTTTAACTTTCAATTATGAAAACTTTAATAACTGTTATTTACAAAAGTTATTTACATCCTTTAAAAGGATCTTTGTTTTTGAAGATATTATTATCTGTGACTCACTTAATGTAAATAAATCATTGCATTAATCTATTTTCCTGTCTGTCCATCTGTCTACCTCTTAGTCTGCTCACCTGTACATACAATAGTCGATGGACTCAATGAAATTTGGTCCGATTATATTTTATTATCCTGAGAGGTTTTCTGTTTGAAACCAGTAAAAACGATTAAGAGATATAGAGCGATATACGGGACAACCTCTAAGTTCAAGCGAGAAGTTTGGTTAGTGTAAAAAAATTTATGGCCATTTATTTCAGAAAAACTGTTTATATTGTGTTTGTTAGTACATTTCTGGCGGAAGGTAGAGAAAATGCGGTATAGCTAAATATAGGGTTTTTAGGTGTTTTTTTTATTTGTATTCACTTTATTTAGTTGTTATTTTTTTCTCCTAAATTAACTATAAAATATAACAAAATAAAGTCCGCATTAGCTTGATTTCACATAAAAATTTATTTGAAATTAATGCGTTTTAAATGGGACCGTTCGTAGAATTTTATAAATCAGTTGTTGCTTATAGTGATTTATGCCTTTATGCGGTCAAATTTGGGAATTTAATGATCCAAAAACTCAATTCTGGGGGTTTAGGGTACGAAATGGTCATTCCGAAATTGAATGACTTCGAAAATCACAGATTTTTGTTTCAATTTTCCGTTAGCAGTTTTTTCTGAAAGCACTTCTTTTCTAAACATGTGATATTTTTATTGGATTAATAGTTTCACTATTCAAGCTAAATCTCTAATCGCTTTGTAATATTTCAATAATTTAATTATATTATTTTTTACTTTTTTCCCCGCACGAAAAAAAGCTTAAATTAGTAACAATTAAATTTGGTGACAATCAAATATTTATACATAAATTACGAGAAATGTAAGGTAGACACCCCCTTTTTGATGAAATAAGCCTAAACACAAATGTATTTTTGTGTGTGTGTGTATACATGTGTGTGTAAATGGCAAATGTTTACAGTTCAACTAAACAACTTGTTTTTCATAAATTTAATGGCTTTTCAACAACCCATTTAACTATGCAAATACAAAACCATGAACTCCCTTCCAACATTTTAAGGCACACAAACGTGTGCATATGTCTAACAAAAATTACACATACTACTCAAACAACACAAATATACACAAGAATGAGTTCATAACTCCAATGAAAATAATATTCAATTCGAGCATTAATTTTTGTTTTTGACTGACACTAAAATTTTGTTTCTTTACATTTATGACCAATAATTATGTTAAATGAATTCCACGCTATTTGAATAAAAATAATTATATAGAATTTTTATTCCCGGAAAAAAATAAATTCTAGAATAAACTCGAAATTCATTAAAAATTTATAAATTCATAATTTTTATAATTGCGAGCACAAATTAGTATTGTAATTTCAGTTTAGATTTATTGTGTGTATTTCTGAAATATTTCCAGAATAACAACTTAAAATCAAGGTATGGTTTTCCACTCTTTTTATTACTCTTCGCTAGATCGGATCTTTTAAAAAGATTAAGTTTATTTTTTAAAAACGAGTTTAATTTTTTATCACTCTTTCAAAAGAGTTTAAATTTAAAAAATTATCAAAATCAAAAAAGATAAAAAAGAAAGAGCCAAATCAAAAAAGATCGAAAAAATAAAGATGAAAATTTTATTCGAAAAAAGGAAATAGTTATTTTGTATTATCGCAAAGAAGAGTAGAAATAAAGATTATTAGAAAATAATGAAAAAATTCACTTATTTATAAAATTTGATACTCTTTTGGAAAAAACTACATATATATTTTTTATTATTGCTTTAACATCCTGTTTTTCTGCAATTATGCCATTAAATTGTCATGTCAGCATATAAATTTTATTTTAATAAAATATGAGCATTTGAAAATAGGAAAGAGAAAAAATACTCCTCCTCTGAAAACGAGCGCTATTAAAATGCATATTAATTCATTCTAACACATACATACAAATTCATTTATATGTTGATTACACATACTGTTACATGTTAATGTAATTTATGTTTGAGTTTGTATTTAAAATGAATTATTAAAATAAAAATATGTAATGGAATCTGAAATTAATTAGGTGAACATTTTGGGGCAATAAACGTAATTCATTTTTAGGTTATAAAATATAAAATTTCATTTAATTTGAAAAGTTTTAATTGAAATTGAAAATAAATTTAGGAACTTTAAATGTAAAAATTTTACTTTATTATAGTTTTAGGGTAAAATATTTGCAATAATTTACAATACTCATCACGTAAGAGCTTTATAGTCGATTAAGACCGACTATGTGATATCCTATAACATTGCGCAGTTATAAAAAATTTTGATCCGACACTTGTAGAACCTGGCTTTATGACTTGTGCTGTTATAAAATATACGCCTTAAACAAATGTCTTCAAATTCACGTATATAAGAGACGTATGAAATTGTTAATATTTTCGGTAGTGTGGGTTATATGAGAACTAACGGAAATTATGAACCGACCTAGCAAATTTTTGTAGAGTGTTTTCTTAAAAATACGAAATATTAACATTATTTTGAGTCTTATTTACTTACTTTAAAGCTCTATTCTGAAGAAAAAGTGAAATTTTTAAGATTTTTTTTTTCAAAAAGTGGAATTTTCTAAAAAAGTGAATTTTTCGAAAAAAGGAAAAAAAACCTTTAGAGAAATTAAAAATATAAAAAATTCCCATGGAATTGAAGTTAAAAAAAACTAAAACAAACTAAATTTTTAGAATTTTTTAAGAATCAAAATATTAAAAATTTAAAAAAAAATTTTTTTGAAAAATTTCCTAAAAAGTGAAAATTTTGAAAATTTTCTTAAAATGCATAATTTTTAAAAATTCACTAGAAATTGATATTTCAGTTTTTAAATCATTTCTAAATGTAAATTTTTCAAAAACTCTTTTTGAAAAATTAAACAAAAGTTTCCTTTAAAAGGGAAATTCCTGAACAAAATTTCTTTATGAACAGTTTCCCCTTTTAACTTTTTAAACATCAAATACAAAAAGTCAACTAAGCAAAAAATTGAAAAAAAAATAACTTACGCACATTTTTCTAGATGAATAAATTCCATTTAACTACACACCTGTTTTTTCAGCTTGAATTATCAAAAAAAAATTAGAAAAAAAAACAACAAAAATACGATATAAATATTCAAACAGATCTGAGAGAGAAAAAATATAGAAACCAAAACATATTTAACCAACAAAATGTAAACTAGTTTATTTAAGTTTCTAACGTCAAATTCCAAAAAGAAGAAAGAAAGAAAAAAACGAAAGATGAATAATTTAGCTGGAAAAAGCAAAAAAGACACATTGCTCATTTGCTGCAAGAGAGTCATAACTCAAAAAATCTATTTCTTTAGTAGCCGATTTTTTTATATTTTTACAGAGGCATTTTTCTAGAAATTCATGAATGAAAATTTCATATTTCGTTAAGTTTTCGGAGGCTTAGAAAAAACCTGCAATGTTAACTTAACAACTACCGATGCGCAACCGCAATAACGCTTTATTTCTGACACTAATCAATAAACTAAATAATTGCCACAATATATTTTTGTCGGAATCGTTTCTCATATATGAGTGGTTCACTCACGAAAATGGACTACTGATATTAAATCGAAAATTGCAAATTTTGAGTTATGACGACCTTGTTGCAAATGAGCAATATTTACTTTTTGACTTATTTCTTATTCAAATATACAGAATACAGCTATTGAAAGGAAATCAATGAAAAGGTAAATTTACCTTTTTTGTTTATAACTCAAAAACACAAAAACATACATAGTTAAACACAAACGACTGATAGACACATACATGTGTAAGTTAAACTTAAGCTGAAGGATTTAAATAGATCTTTTAATACGATATCCGGAATGAAAACATTTAAGGATTAAAGTGTTTGACAGTTTTTTTTATGGAGAAAAAGGGTTTATTTTTAAATTACTTGGGAAAATATTTTCAGAGGATATTGAGGTATTTAAGGAAATGTTTTTCAAAGGTATTGAGGTATTTAAGGAAATGTTTTGATAAAATTGGTGAAAATTTAAATTTTAACTTTTAATTAGATAAAACTTAAGTTAAAGGAGAAGAAATTATGATGATTAAAAAGTTTTAATAGTTTTCAAGGATTTATTTAAATGTATGTTCCTCAGTGTTGCATCAAATAAAAGTGAAATTTTAATAAGTATGTGACCTCTCATGTAGAAAAAAAACGTTTAATTATAATTTCTAACGAGATTTTTAGCATCTGTTCTTAATGGGAGAAAATTTTATTTAATACTTTATAAAATGTAAAAAAACCAAAGTAAAGGAAAAACTATTATTTTATATGTTTATGTAACTGAATCATTCGAAATCTTATAGTTCTGACTCTCTTATTTATATATTTTAAAATTTTTGTTGCCAATTCAGAATTATTTTTAAGGATTTCATTAATTAATATTGTTATTTCGTACGCTAAGAAAAAATCATCGCAAGATTTCAAATACACTGCTATATATTCCCTATAACGCAAATAACTTTTTTAATAATTAGAAACTAAGAACTAAAACTTCATTTAAAATACCGTTAAATAAAAATAAGTTAATTTGTATTTTCCTATAAACGCACTTAAATTTAAAATTCTCTAAAACATTATATATAATGGATGACCCTTTATTGTTGATTGCTTCAAAAATATGGTCTGGCAATGATTCCACTAATTTTTTAAGAAGATCAGAATCAATATTCTCCCAAACGTTCTTTTTATTAGTTTTAGCTCTGTTAAAGTCATTATGCTTTCGTTTTGGGCGTTATTTAAGAAAAAAATTACAAGTTATTTATCCTTACAAGCTCCCCATTGGGTTTAAGTTTCACTGTCTGCGGGCCAGTCCCACAGTGATATGCTGTATTTGTTAGTCTTTTTTTGAAACATGTTCCGCAGCACTGACATATGCAATCTTCATACATTTTCATCATCTATAATAGAGAGAAGAAAGTATCTTTCATCAATTCGTTATAAATTGTGCAATTAATTTTTGTTGGAACAAAACAAATTCTAGATTTGCCAACTGCAGAAAATGCTGCCCAAAACCATAATACTACCATCGCTGAAATGATAAGGAGTGTAATACATTATTAAATACTAAAATTAATGGGAAACTTATGCCTTTGAAAAGTATATTTCGGGTGGAATAAGAGCATCGATTTAAGATTATATTGGTCTTAATATGACCAGTTGTTATTAAAGTAGCAACGTAAGATTTACGTTAAATCGTTTCAAAATTGATTCTGAGTCAAACTGTATACTTAACTATACACCATTTTCTCTGTTCGTTACAATCGTTAGCACAAATTTATATTTTATTTTTATTTATCAATATCTTGTGATCAAAAATGTTACGAAAACTATGTAAAATTTGGCTTATACTCCGTGAATGACCTCCAATTAGTTTGACTGTATGGAACAAAATTTATATTTATTATTACTTATTGTTAATTCGGAAAGGACAAATGTGAAAATTTAATTTTCAATTATTTTAGTTAAAATTTTATTTTTGATTGTTTAAATATGAAAATAAGAAAAACTAAAAATTTCTAAAAACTTCATAACAATAAGAAATTTCTAAATAAACTCTTAAAGCACAGCAACATACACCATATGTATATTTTTGTTTTATATATCACTAATATTTTAAAATATTATATTTTTGTCCAAACAATATATTCATTCATCATAAATGAATTAATATAACAATGCAACATATCGTCCATTTGCTGCAAGGTAGTAATAACTCTAAAAATCATTTTTTTACTAAACACATTTTTATTATTATTTTTTTAATAAAAAAATAAAATAATATTTTTTGGAATTCATGAATGAAAACTTTGTATTTAGTTAATTTTGTAAAAGTTAAAAAAAATTGCAATTTAAACTAAATAACTACCGATGCTCAATGGAAATAATGCTTTATTTCTGGCACAACTTAATAAATTATATAATTGACTTTTTGTTGAATTCCTGTCTGATATATGAATGGATCATTCACAAATATTTGTCAGATAACAAAATACCTTATTTGCTAAGCACATCTGATGTTAAGTTAAAACTTGCGAATTTTGAATTATGACGACTTTGCTGCAAAGTGAGAGATATTTTAAATTCAAAACTTTAAAATAGAAAATTTATGCTACAAGAAACCGAAATATAAATAGTGACAATTGTATTATAAAATTCTAAAAACATAATAAAAATATAAAAAAAAAACATTTAGAAAATATTTTCACGTCCTCACATTTGTAAGTATTTGTGTGTGCATGCAAATGACAGTAACACAAACAAATGTAATATAAACCTTAAAACTGAATGACATAAATTAAAGGAATAAGTTTATGAGAATTTATATACACATACGTACTTATGTGAGTATATTAATATCCACATATGGGGGTTTTCCCTATATTTTAGACTTAAAACAAAAATTTATGCTTTTTAAATTAAAAAACTTTAAAAAGATCCACATTCAAACTCGTCAAGGGCGTTGTGGATGGATTTTCAATAAAACCCAATTTGATCTTACCAAAAGTTGGCCAAGCATTCAAACTGTTTCCAATATTATTAAACAGTACCGACGAAACTTGTCCGTTTATACCTGGTTTAAAGCTGGTGACTGATATCTGAGGTTATCTCTATATTCAGGCAAACAATATTCCTAAAATTGCCAATTGTAAAATTTACAAATTTGAATAAAGTTTATTATTACCATTTCAATAAATTTTAAAATCGATTCAATAGAAAGAAAGTTAAGGCCAAAATTATAACTAATTTAAGATTTATTATATGTTTCTGTGTTATATTTTAGAAAAAGTTTTATATACTGTATACGTTTGAGAGTGTATATATATATAACGTATTTACTTGATATGCATTTGTGTAAAGGGTTCTGAAGATTCGATATAGACGAATAAGCCTTTTCACTTTCTTCCTTTTTAACATAACTTTGGTGACATTAATTTAAAGTCATTTACGAGAACATGGTTGTGTGTGTATGTATCTTTAGGTTAAGTTATAAGCGCCAACCGGCAATGGTTAGCATTTACAAAAATCTAAAATAAAAAATGGAATTTCCCATATACTAAAAGCAGTATATGGGAAAACAAAACAACCGTTACTCTGTCATTTTTCAATGTTTTAGTTTAAAACTCACCATTGATACTCACCATATTTGCAAACATTTGTGAGCAAATGATTTTATGTTAGTTTTATACGAGTGTACAAGGATGTGAGTAACTGAATGAGTTTAATATGAATGCAAAATTTGTGTACAAACTTGTATTTGTATGTATACTTTATTTACTTGCATATAAACATTCAAATACTGTTTTTATACTCCGCCTAAAAATATACATATAATTCTCTTTCCTCTCTAACTGTAGTCTGTAGTGTTCAGTATAAACATAAATAACTACCGTAAGTAAATAAAATTCAATGTTGAATTTTTTTCTAGTTTTGTAATAACAACAATAACAACAATAAACAAATGAAAACATCCTCTTCATCGTCATCATGATATTTACATGGTTGATATGAAAATATAAGCTTCCGGTGTTGATTTATTTAAGAGCACATATGTGTTTGTATGCATGTAAATTTAAATATTATATATATGTGTGTACATATGTTTGAGTTTTTTTCTATTAATTTCCTGAATTTATTTTATTTTTACGTAGACATACAAGGTATACATACATATGTAAAATATATAATTTTGTTACTGCAAATCTCATTTTATTATTTTGTTTCATATCATTTTTCATGTGTAAAACTTGTGTTAACAAATAAATATATATAAAAATTATTATTCAAATACATATGTTTGTATACGTATACATACATATATACATACATACATACATACATACATACATACATACATACATACATACATACATACGTACATACATTCATACAGTTCCGAATAAAACTATTTGCACAGCAAAAGTATTTTCCTTTATTCCCAATTATAATTCGTTTACAAAATTTTTAACCGAATGAAAATTGTGTTTGAAATTCAAACCCATTTTTTAAATTATTTTATAATGCATTTCGATTTTGCCGAATAAAAGTAATTTTCAGTAATTAGTGGTTGAGCTTTGTTGCATTATATCTTCATCCAAACGCTTTGGCATTGATTAAACTATATTTCTTGTAATTTTCTCCCCGACTTTTATCCATTTTCCTTCAACGTCTTTTGAAGATCAGATTCATTTAAACTAAGTCGCTTTTTGACCCGTCTGTGCAGTTTTTCAAACAATTGCTCAATTGGATTGAGGTTTGGAGACTGTGGTTGATACGGCAGGTTATGAACCACATTGTAAATTAACCACATATGTCCATCATGGGGTGAATGTTTTGGATCGTTGTTTTGTTGGAATGAAGGTAGTTTCATGCAGCACTCAACGAACAGTAATGGGGTAAATGGTTTTTTTATATTTCTCTTGAATTTCAGCAGTAGATGTTTTTGGTATTGTGTTAAATTTTTCGGATAATTTGGTTACTTTCGCTGGGACTTAAAACTTTAGATCGTTCGGTTCTATTCGAACTTTGGTAACGTGACTATCCCTTAAAATGATTCACTACACTTGTAATAGCGAAACAACTTATTTCCATTATTTGGACTATCTGGACATATGTCTTGTCTTGGTTATGTAGGTGCAGTATCATGCATATCAGCAAATTGTCAATAAGATTTCCAAAAATTCAAAAATAATGTCTTTTCCCATTTCTTTTGTTTGGTTCTAAAATTTGGTTTTTGTGGCAGAAAAATTTAGATAAAACATAAAATACTCGCTGTGCCAATAGTTTTGTTTGGTACTGTATGTATATACATTTATATTATAAAATATTATCCTTATCATTTTAGATTATAATACAGATTTATACATTTGTAAAAATTTATGTCATTTCATTTATTTATTTTTTTTCTGCTTTTAAAAAATTTTCTAAAAGGAAACTTTAATCTTTTGTGTCAAACAAAAATATTTATTTTATTAAGAAAATTAAACTTTAAAGAAAAAGTTGAAAGAGTTATTTTTTATTTTAGTAAAATATTTATTTTAAGAAAAAGAAAATAAAACAGAAATTATCAAATAAAAATATTTTTATTATTTAAAATCTTAAAATACAGAATGTAAAACAAAGTATTTTTTTATAATCGATAAATGTGTCAGGACAACATTTGGAAATAATTCTGTAACATTTAAACCCAAAGAGCTATTTAAGAAATTTCGACTTTTATTATAAATATATTCTTGTAGCAAATCAATTTCTGGTCATCTCCCCTGATTAGTTTTCTATTTAAATCTAGTAAAATCGATTCAGTATTTTAAAATATTCAGACCAATATCTGGGGCATCTTCTTAATTCCAGAGAAGAAGAAAGAATTTTTCATTGAGAAATCGACACGTTGGAATGAAACTTAAAATCGGTTCAGTTGATAGAAGTTATAGTCGAAATATTTTTAATTTTATCACCCTTTAAGTATTCTTGTAGTGTTGGTGTAGTAATATGGGAACGTCATTTAGAAGAACTAAACAAAAACGAAAGAATCACATGGGATGAAGTCCTTAGCCAAATTAATAAGCTTGTTTTCAAGAATATCGACATTTTAATATACCTAACGGTTCGGAATTAACGTGGTTATTTTCAAAAGTATAGTTTTTAAATATTTTTAACATCTATAGAAAATTGTGAGCGTAATCCTTATTATCCTTAATCATTTGTTGTTCAAATAAATGTTATTGAATTATAAAACTTATAAATTATAAAATTTTTTAAGGACTCACTCTTTAGGAAAGTTAAAATGTAACTTTATTTGCGAAATAAATGTTTAATCAACAGGGGTAACAAAACTAATGATTCGTATACTTAATATTAAATTATTTAATATTACTCATACGCTAAATGCCTTATATTAGTTCAATTCAGAGATTTTTTTCAGATAATATATAAATTGTGAACTTCACCTAATTTAACCTGCATAATAAATGTGTATTTAAATTTTTAATCAACAGGGGAAACTAAATTAATGATGCGTATACTTAATGTTATATTATTAAATAGTTCTCATACGCTATAGTATATATTAGTTTTTTCTTTTTGATATTTGAGAAAATTTCCATTTGATTTGTGCTCATATTCATATTTACGTGATACCTTTTCCAAATTAAAATTATTAACATGTAAAACTCATACCTAACAATGTTTTCAGACACTTTCGCTCTCTCTTTCTCTCTTTCACTCTTTGGAAAGTGTAACTTATAAATTTCACTTAATTATATTTGCGAATTAATTGTATCTTTTTTAGATTTTTAATCAACAAGAACAACAAAACTTTTGCTACGTATACTCAATATTTAATTATTGAACAGAAAATATTACTCATACGCTACATGTTTAACTTATAGATTGTTTAAAATGTTAAAAAACGAATAGAGAATTTGAAGGGATATATTAGCTGACTTAAAAAGTGATTCTTAACAGGGGACCAAAACTAATTTGGTGGTCTTCTTTTACATGGACGTATGACAAATGTTATTTTTTTTGAATTAAAAAAAAATGAGAACTTCACAAATTCCCAATTATTTATACAATACATCATTATGATTTCTTCAAAAGTCAACAAAAAATGTCAAAGTTTGGAAAAAGAAACTAATATAACAGAAAATAGCCCTGGCGTTTTTTTTAAAGTCCCTTTGTATTGTAGTTTTTTTTATATTCAGACGCACGAACAATCAAAAGGCAATTACGATAAAGGCAAAGAAAGAAAGGTGTTGTATTTTTGGAGTTGACTGGTGCAACTTTTTTCGACCTACCCTAGTTTATATTAAATAATATACACCACTGCGTATGATTGATATTAATTATAAGAAAGCCATTAGAAAATCCTTAATAACTTTCCGAGTTTCTAAAAAATAATTCAATTAACTGTCAAATTAAAGCAGATATATTAAGCCTTATTTTTTTTAGGAAAAAAACCGTATTTACACTGCTGGTTGTTTTAACTTTTTAACTAAATTAAAATCTAAATTTTCTCTCAAAAATTTACAAAAAGTCTTAAATTAATTAAATTCTTAGAAAACTGACTTTAAATTTAAATTTGTATTTGTGTTCACTCATATTTTATGAACATGAAACCATTTAATCTTTATTTGGTTTTTTAGCCTGACATAAAATCACAATTTCTGGTTGACAATGATTAAACAAAACAAATAACTGAAAAAAAAGACAAGTTAAGAGAAAGAAAATAATAACAAAAAACAAAACTTATTACATTTTCCATAACCCTTCGTAATAACATAAACAGAAAAAGAACTGTAAAATATCAAATACAACAGCAACAATAAAAAAGTATTAACAATAAAGTCTGCTTATCAGGAAAAAATTCATACACAACAACGAGTCGAAAACAGCCTTTTGAAATAAATCCTTGTAACGTGTGTGTATGAGGGTGTATGTATAAGAGGTGGTGTATAATTTGCAACAACAAAAAGAACAGGAGAAAAGCAAACGTTACAGAAATTTATAAAAAATCTAGAGCTCAATATTTTCTCTACATTTAAAAGAATATTTTATTTAAAAAAGTTTTAAACTTCAAGCTGTTAAAAGGGGTATAGATGTTGCTGTTCTTTTTTATTTAATTTTTATACCCTACACCCTCGTTGGTGGTTGGGTTAGTATGCGTTTGTGTTAATTAAGTATACCGCTCAACTCAGCATTATTTTTGAGTCGATTTAACAATGTCCGTAGGTTTGTCTGTCCGTTTGCCTGGATGTCCATGTAAAGGATGTGAACACGCTACAAGTCATAATTTTCAAACTGTCTGGATGAAATTTCGGCCCGGGAACCTATCAAAATTTGCTTTATTCGGTTCAATATTTCGGGTACCTACCATTCAAATGAATAAGTTTTAAACTCATAAAAGTCCTAAATTTAAAGTGATTTTAACAAAATTTTAGTTAAATTAAGTTTTATAACACTCTAAATCAATGTGCAAACTTTTACAAGGATTGGTCTATTGCTTCTCATAGGTCCCATACAAATCTTCACAAATTCCATATTTTCATGTAACTCCCATTTAATTCCTCATTTTAAATTACATAAATTACTGTGTTATACTTTACACCAACTTTGTGGTGTAGGACAAAACACAGTTTGGCAGAACCGACTATAATATTCTTACTTGTTATTATAAAAGATTTTTCTTCTCCATAATATGGAATTGTTTCTTTGTAGTTATTATATACTTTTTATATATATAGTCATTATATATCTCTGTATTGCTCATGGTATTTGATTTTCTTTCCGCTGTAAATGGTGTGTGTATAAATGTGTAAAAAATGCACATCAATGTTAAAGGATTCAGCACATTTGTTATTCTAACTCACTCACTCATACAAAAACCACTTTCTCGCATATTTATCTGAACTTAAATAACACACACACACTATTTAATAAAATTAAATAAAACCTTATATGAAACACGGAAGGGAATATATGATTTAGATTTTTTTATTATATTATTAATATTGAAAAATTATTATAACAAGATCAAATAACTAAAAGATTTAAAATTATGAACATCATAACGTATGATTAATATAAATTATTTGTTCATCTAACAAATAGAATTAAAAATATCGTGCAGGATACATTTTTATAAAAAGATAACATAAAGTCTTCGCGCATAAAACTACATTCTCATTTTTATTATATCGGCTCAGATTTACTTTAAAATTGATTTTGGAAAACATGCGATTTTCCCAAAAAATATTTACACAAATAAAAAATTGTTTGTTGGTCAAGCCTTAACCATATTACTGGTTATAAAAAATACCTATTCAAAACTATGGAACAACAGAATTTGTGGTTTTGTGCAAATTTATTACCCAATGACTTCTACCTGTACCTTGATCACAACCAGCTGGATGGACTGACAGACATAGTTATGTCCACTCAATGAAGTGACAGTAATACATTTTTCTTGTCCATTACTAAAATCAGCACAAACTCTTAACACCCCGATCACTTATAGTGGTGCACCGATCAAGGTGTATGTTTCACAAAGTCCAATTTTAAAACTTGAACTTGTCTATTACTTGGTTATCGCCTAATTAAATTTTATTTATTATTAATATTATTGGTAATAGTGTGGGCTTCTTTCTAGTGAACTGAACCTATTTTGCTGGATTTCAATAGGGAATATGTTCGTAATTACATGCATTCGAAACTTTAAAAATCGGCGTAAACAAAAATGCTGATTCTTGTCCTTTAAATTAAAAGTCTGAAACAGCGTTTCCAATGCGAAAGATCGGTTTGTTCAAGTATATGAAATTGTTGTAGGGTGTAAAAAATTCTTTAGATATTATTTTAAAAGAAAACATTATGACATTCAAATTAATTTCAAGAAAATTATTTATATTCAAAAACACTTTCCAATTGATACATAATATAACGTACAACATTACGTATAATTAATATTAATTATTTAAAAATCCATTAAAATCTTCAATAGAAGCAATTTCATTGTTATTAAAATAAAACTAATATTAATATTTTTCAAAATGAAATATTTATTACTTAAATATTTTATTTAATTTAATATTAAAATTTATGTTCACTTTAACGTATGATTAATATAAATTATTATTGTTAGTTATTGGAAATTCATTATCATATGCAGTTTCAGTTTAATACTAATAATGTTATTGATATTTTTGTTCCCTCCACCACCATATGGGGTGATGGGGAGATATTAATGGATTTGAACTTACAAAACGATTTAATTTCTGTACAATTATTTTTCTAACTATATTTAATATGTATTAAAAAGTTAGGCAATCTCGTTCCATATTTGGCTGAAGCTTCCATACAGGGCTCCTTCCCGAAAAAGAGTTTTGAGTTTATATAACTATTTAATAAAGACCAATCCCATTGAAATTTGACTCAACTACTTTCCTAACTCTCTTCAATAAATGTAAGTAATTTCATAAACATAAGTCTATATTTTGCTATAGTTCCCATATATGGCCCCTTCCCGGAAAACAAGGGGTTGTATATTTGATCCAATTTTTTTTTAATTTGGTGCAATTATATTTTTAATATATTAATCTGGTTTGGCTATTGTCGGGTCATATTTGATAGTCTAAAACTTCATATTCTTTTAAATATGGGCCAAATATTTTTAGAAATGTTTTCTCTTTGTTTAACTAAGTTTATGGATATTTCAATACCTTCAACTAATGCTAATTCTTATATAATATTACTGGTGGAGGGTATTTAAGATTCGGCACTGTCGAATGGTATACATTCTTACTTGTTTTTTGTATATTTTTCCTTTTAAAATTTTCCTTTCAAAAACAGTTATAATTTTTTAATAAAACATGTGTATGTTCCACCCATTTGCCAGTAGATAACAACAAGATTTTTTATGGTTTTTCTTCTCTTTTAAATGATTTATTGAAGGGTTATGGGGGAGAGTCTGTAAATGAACTTAATATATTTTTATTAAGTGTCAGTTTTACGTGAAAGCAATAAATAATAAAATTAAAAGGAAATTACAGAAAATTTATGAAGAAAATATCGAAAAGGAAATCAATTTTTAAGATTTTAATTTTGAAGATAAAATGAAAAATGCAGACAAATTTGAGAAAAACAATTGAGTTTTCAGAAACTAAAAGTTTTCAACTCATTCAAATTTTCATTAAAAAATTCAAATTTTCACTAAAATTCAAATTTTTACAAAAAATTCAAATTTTCACTAAAATAATTTCATAAATTAATTTTCACTAAAAATTCAAATTTTCACTAAAAATTCAAATTTTCACTAAAAATTCAAATTTTCACTAAAAATTCAAATTTTCACTAAAAATTCAAATTTTCACTAAAAATTCAAATTTTCACTAAAAATTCAAATTTTCACTAAAAATTCAAATTTTCACTAAAAATTCAAATTTTCACTAAAAATTCAAATTTTCACTAAAAATTCAAATTTTCACTAAAAATTCAAATTTTCACTAAAAATTCAAATTTTCACTAAAAATTCAATTTTCACTAAAAATTCAAAATTTTCACTAAAAATTCAAATTTTCACTAAAAATTCAAATTTTCACTAAAAATTCAAAATTTTCACTAAAAATTCAAATTTTCACTAAAAATTCAAAATTTTCACTAAAAATTCAAATTTTCACTAAAAATTCAAATTTTTAGTAAAAATTCAAAATTTTCACTAAAAATTCAAATTTTCACTAAAAATTCAAAATTTTTACTAAAAATTCAAATTTTCACTAAAAATTCAAATTTTCACTAAAAATTCAAATTTTCACTAGAAATTTAAATTTTTACCAAAAATTTAAATTTTTACTAAAAATTCAACTTTTCACTAAAAATTCAATTTTTCAGCAGTATAACCTAATTATAAATAATTAAAAATTTTAGTCCTTCAAGACCGACTATGAAATCCACACATCATATTGTTGGTTATAAGAATTATCAGCAAAAATACTGAAAAGACCTCCGTACAATTTGGTATATTTATTTCTATTTGGCTTGAGATTTTTGCTTATTAAAATGATTTTCAAGGCATATATGAAAGCTATAAATTACGCAACGACACTTGATACATTCCAAAAAAATGTATATATAAAATAATGAGCCGATCACTCTCAATACTCTCACCAGCTATGGCAGTATAACCTACACCACAATTCAAGATTATATGCATTATATACTTCGAGGAAATTTCGAGAACAAAAAATATTATCAATGACGGTATATTACTCCTTCTTAGAATTAGGAGTTTAATTAAGGATTAAATAAATTCATATGACTATCATTATTTTTGTTCTTTTTTATTGTTTATTGTTTAATTTTGTTGAAATTAACCCATGAAACACCCACCTAAAACAAACAAATCAATTGACAATATTTAGTAATTATTATTGACACACTTTATATAATTACTATAATTATTGCTGTTATTACAATTATTAGTCATCACTTCCATAATATTGTTCTGATAAATATTAGATGATTTATACTATAAATAACTCATGATTGTTTAAACTTAAACTTAAGTGAATAAATTTAACAAATTGAATAACATTTTAATAATGTTTCAAACTTAATGGATAAATTTTGACTTAAATTCAAATTTTACACTAAAGGATGAAATATTAACCAAATTTTTTATTAACATTTTCAGAATCAGAACTATTTTTATTTTGACTCCTTTCACCTTTTATTTGAAATCTTATAGTGAAATTCAGCAGCAAAAGGTCATGAAATAACAAATCGTGAGTTTATGATATTTTCCCAAACAAAAACAAGTAAAATTTTATAATCGGTCATGCCCGACAATACAATACCCTACACAACCTTCATAGTTGTAAATGACTGCAACGAAATATTTATCAACGGCAATCTTTTAATTTACTAATTTATTTTCACAAAATATGGTTGAAACCATTCTATATTAAGAATTAAATGCCCATTCCAGAAGGACATTTGTATGGGGCCTATATGAAATAATAATCATACGGACTGACATGCTTAAACCTACTTAGGAAGTAATTCTGAGTTAAACGGTAACTTAAAAGTGGTAGTTTAAATATTTTTTCTGTCCGTCATCTGCACAAACGCATAATGCCTTCACCACCCCTGGTGGTGTAGGGTATTAACACGAGTAAAACAAAAATCAGCAAAAAACAAAATATATTTTTTTACGAATGAAAAGTAAATTGAACATATTTCAAACAGATATATTTCCTTGTTTTGACAAATGAAAAAAGTTTTTTATGTGACACTTAAATCCCACTCAAACCAGCTTCTTAAAAAATTTTATACCAAAAAAATGAAACCAACAGATTTTAATTCGTCAGTCAGCCCTTTTGCTATGAAAATAGCATGATATTACATTTGATAAGAGATTTCTTTTCTTCAAGCATCTAACAAGAGTGTCAACTTAAATAACAAACTTACACATCAACAATGTGACAATATTTCCAAAAATAGACATTTTTTGTTAACCAAGTTTTAGGGGTAGAGAAGTAAGTCAATAAAAAAAAACATGAAAACAAACAGAAAGAAGTGAGAGAGCTTTAAAGAATCATAAACCGAATAAAGAATACACTACTGTAAGTCCTCTTACAGCTGCACAGTGTTTCGTAAGAAAAATAAAATAGAAATAAATTTATAACACCGATAACAATTAAATTTAGCACAGTAAATGTAGAGGTGTAGGAGAGTTTTAGTTTTAAGATTTCAATTTATGAGCCTAACGGCTCTCCACAAGGTCCCAAGTTTAGTTTTAAAAATTGTGAAAATGATTCTGATTAAAAAAAATGTAGGAAATCTTTCAAAGGGCAACATTGAATAATTTGTAAAAAAAGAATTATGCAACACTTTTACTACACTTTTCCGTAAAAATTAGGCAACAAATTTTATTATAAGATATTTTTACATGCTTTGTTCCTACGAATCTCTGAAAGTAACGAAAGCTTTCATATTTCTAACAATTTTTTAAAGAAATAATTAGACAGAAGGTTTCTAATAGAGTTATATACTTTCTGTAAAATCAAAACACAAGCTTTTTCGTGTAAAGACATAAGGACAGAAGAGTAATTTCATGAAAAATATATAATCCATCCTTTGAGACTAGATGAACGCTATATTATTTACGCTATATTAATTATAAAGAATGTTGTCAAACAAAACAAAAGTCCAATAATTTCAACAGCATATCTTCATCTATCAAATTTAAAATAACTTCGCATCTACGGATATGGGATGTTCCGATATTTTTGTTTTGAAAGCGTTACAAAAATTAGAAATAGAAGGTCGGAATGCTTGAGTACCAATTGAGAAATATTTATTATAAGATTATATATTTCCTTAACAGCAAAAAATATTATTATTATTTTTTTTAATTGATCAATTTCGAATAGGTCATGTGAGAAGCTCTTTGTCCTGAGTTCATCCCTATTTGGTTGGCACAATAAATTTCAAGTTAAAAAATGGTTTTATCAGTAAATAAATGTTGTCACCTTTTTTAAAAACAAAATATTAATTTTATTTCAAAATTACAAATTCTGGCGATTTAAACTTTTTAAGGGTTTCATATATAAATAAACGAAATTCTCAAATTAATATTGTTTAGTATTAAATTTTTTTTTTTTTGTCTTAAACATGAATGAATTTTTGTCAACCTTTTGTATTATCTGTATACCCCAGATGGCCTATTTATGGAGTCACCGACCACGTCTCTTGTCTCGTAGATGCTGGTAGACTTTTAAACCACTTCGAAGTCTCCATTTTAATACAATTACGAAGAAAATGTATTCACCACTTGTAGGGTGTTTAATTTTCTCCATTTTTTCTTTTAAGCGTTTGAAAGACAAAAAATTAATGAAATGCCTTTATTTATGGATTATTTATGGTTTGATACCAAAAACAAAAATGAAAAATGTTCTTTAAAATAAGTAAAGAAAAAGATTTTTAACAAAAACATAAATTAATAAAATATTTTTATACCCTACATCACTATAGGTCTATTATTTGATATGTCTCACCTAAATGTCTAAATATAAAGCTGTTTTAACAAAATTTTGCGAAAATAAGTCCTATGATATCCTCAAAGGACGCTCTCCGGAAAACCGGATAAATTTCACATAAATATTTGTATCATAATAATCTATTGCACGCATAAGCATAAATAAGTTAAGCAAATTATACGAGGGCTATTCATAAAATTTTCGTACAACCGACAATGTGATGTAGGATATTATGTAGTCAGTCTTGGTCTTGTACTTGTAAAACAGAAATAACTGCCAAATAAATGAATCTAAGAAAAAATACAAAAATGAAAGAAAAAAACAAAAGAAATAAGGAAAATTTTAAGTAACTTTTTTCCAAGTCTTTTTGGCCAATTTTCTAAATTAAAGTAAAATTCAATTGAATATATATTTTTGCTCTTTTATTAACCGTCCTGATGCCAAATTCACTAAAATACTATAAATAAGATGTTTGTTATAAATTACCCTAAAAACAAATGATTTTATAGGAATTAAAAGACATAAATCAGACTCCTGTTCGGCAAACAAAAAACATAAATAAATAATTGAAATCTTTTTGCTCACAAGCAAATTTAACAAAAGGTAAAGATTATAAATCTTAAGATATTTTCTATATAAATTGAAATATGGGTTGACTTATATGGGGCACCAAAAGCAGTTGATTTTAAAATAAAAATTAAGTAGAAAATAACTAAATTGAAAAAGAATTTCTATTCATTGTTACAAAAATTTATAGTTATTTAAAATAAATTGCGTATATGGACGTATACTTAATATAAATAATGTCAATCATACGCTCCGTATATAAAACTAAGAAACAATATATTGAATTGTTCACAACTTTTTTTATGAAATACTAATTAAAAAGAAGCAGAGAAGCGTAGAAGCAGAGAAGCGTAGAACTGCTTGTATTTAGAGGCTTATATGGGTTCCTGCGTACTTTTACATATGATTTTTTTAACTTTCAAAAAAATATTTAAAACAATTTCAGAGAAAAGTACCAAGATCATTTCCTCGAAATTCATAAGAAGATATTAAAATTCCAACGAAATTACAAAAAGTTCACCAAAATTTCAAAGGTTTTCCGTCAAACTATTTCCAATGTTATTTAATAGTACAGGAGAACTTCAGTCTGTGACAGGAAACCTGGTTCAGTTAAAATAATGGTCCAAAAATAGAAAATATTTTCAAAAAGACTCCTGAAACACATTCGGTAGTAAAGCAGAACAGTTCATTTAGTGCTCGAGCTTTAAAATATTTAAGGCTCAAAACGTTCCTGACAGTAACGTTGCTAAAATTTCAGTGACAAAAAGCAAAAAAAGGTTAAGTTCCCGGAAAATACTCTTATTGCATTGTAAATGACGAAACGTATATACATATGTTTTCTCAACTTCCAAGTCAAAAATTTTATGTTGCTTATGCTCAGGAAGTTCTTTATAATGCAAACAACATACAGTTGCATTAGTACGGGCTCTATAAATACCGAAATTTACATCAAGAAATGTTTTCAAATAAGGCTTCTTCCATTCAGAAGGCCTTATTATGTGTACACTTAATATTGACCTGACTTGGTATCGTGTCTCCATAGTTAACGAGCCCTTGAGTAGTATAAAAGCAATAATGTGTAATTTGTACCTCGAGAGGCAAATCCAAACTTCTCGGAGCTAAGCCAGTGCAAAGTGACAGAAAGCACAACAAAAAGTTAATGGAAGAATTTCACAAAAAGCATCAAAATTTCTTCAGCTATAAATTCGTTCATTTTTTTGCAACTACTATTTATAACCAACATTGTGGTATAGGACATTACAGAGTCGAACTTCATCAACTATAAAATTCCTACTTGTTAATTAAAACTTTAATTAATTTTTATTTTTTTATTTATTATTATTATTTTCAAATAAAGTTACTTGTTAAAATTTTAAAATTACAAGAAAAAATAAATAAAAATTCCATTTTTAAATAAATTTTCAGTATAAATATCACTGACAATACAGTGTCTCATTATTTTTATGAATACTTAACATTTTAGTTATATTACAGAAACGTATAAAATAAAAAGGAAAAAAGAAATAATAGAAAATATATTAAAAATAAAATATGAAAACAAAAAATAATGAGAAAAAGCACTAAACAGCAAAAAGGAAATATTTCATTTTCATTCTTTCCACTTTACATGCAAATAATTTTTCATTAACATTCCAAACAAAAGCAAAAAACAAAATAGAAGAAACAATAACTACTTTTAGTTATTACTTTGCTATAAGTTTTAACTTATAGTATAACTAAATTTTCCTGCACCATTAACATTAAATAGATACAATTTTGTGATACACTTATTACTGTTTATTTATTTTATGTTCGAATTCTAGTAAAAATTATTAAACATTACAAACAGACCCAATAAGAGAAATAAATAAACAAGTAAGAATGGTATATTCAGCTGGGCCGAATCTTAAATACCCTACACCACTATATTGGGGACAATTATCTTGTTGTCTGATTTTCTATGGAATTGATTATTTTATTGGGATTACAAAAGATTAATGACAGGCAGTTTAAAATGGATCAAATTAAAATCATTTTGTCCGTTAATCGTCAATTTGGAAACATATATTAAAGATATTTAAAGCAATAATTCTGCTTTAATAGAATTTTTTTTAAGTTTAATATTTTTTCAGGGTACGAGGTGTACATGAAAGCTTTAGCAAAATATGGACCGATATTCGCCAAGAAAGTTTCACATATTCAACACATGTAAAAAAATAATCCTGGTGATTTTAAATTCGTTTATATTCATACCATAGTTTTATGAGCTTTAAACCATATTCCAAGTAGGGACGCTATATGGGAACTAAGTCAAATAATTAGCCCAACACAATCTTGATTCTTTGGGTTTATTGTTGTATCAAAGTATATATACATGGCAAATTTCAGTAAATTATCTTAAAAATTGCGACCCATATCAGACATATATTTTAGAATGTATAAACATTTTTATTATTTCGGCCTATAACTTTTTTCTATTGATCCGATTTTGATAATTTTTCGCATGATGATAAAGAACCTGTATGTTATATATAAATTTTTGTTTAAATCCATTTAATTTTTATTGGGAAAAAGTAGAAAAGTCCTTTTTCGGAATTTTGAGGTTGTCACAGATATTTATCTATACTTCTTTTTTGTTGATTAATCGATATGACTGGATTTGAATAGAAAACTGCTAAGGACAATAACAAATAACGTGGCCAAATTTTTTTTTTTTTATTTCGGACAATTATTTTAGGAGTCAGAATGTTTCCAACAAACAGACGGAAATAGCTAATCGACTCATTTGATGCAAAAAAATATCTGAGCTGATTTTTTCTCGGTGTTACACACGTAATGATAAAGTTAATATACCCTCATCACCACTTGTGGTGATGAAAAAAAACTTGAATAATTTTCATAAAAAACTGTTGTAAAAATGAAAGAAAACAAATAAAAAAGGAAATTTTCTATAATTTCCCCCATTTCATAATAAAAGCTGTACGTACACCTTCTCTTATGTAAACAACATAAAAAACATAAACTTATGGTGTATTTGTATATGTGTTTTTTTTTTTTTTTTTTTTTTTTTTGGTATCGGTATTTATCAGTCGTATTTTGTTAATGTATGTGTGTTACCATTAAATGCCATCGTCATCAACATCATTTAAAAGGTCGAAAGTTTTGTTTTTGTTACTTTATGGGGTTTGTTTTTTTTTACCAGCAGAAAATAACAAATGAAAGAAAAATTCACACTCACACACTTTCATTTGTTCAAAATATAACAAGTACATGTGAAGCCTAAAAATATGTGCCGAAAATATCCTTTTCTGTTCAAATGGGAGACTAAATAGATTTAGGAGTTTGGAAATAAACAAAATTTGTTATTTTTATTGTTTTTTTTTTTCTCTATTATTTTGGTCTGCGTGTGTTTATTGTGCATGTATGTCTGATGTTACAATTTGTAAATCCCAAATACATTTTAGGTAGTCAATAGGTGTGTTGGGTTATTTAAAGTATTTGTTATTATTACATTATTTTATAAATGTACATTAAACGAAAATTTTGAAAGACACTGACCTTAATATATGATGAAAGGTTCCTATTATTTTCTGAACATTTCAGAAATATCCAAATATTTTATCAATATGAACCTAAATATTCAATGATCCTTTACTTTTCCTCTTATAACTCTCTATCCTCTATTGCTTATCCGTAGGGTTGTTTTTTCTACTCCAAGTTTCAACTTACTTTTCCTTTTCCCTGAAAACTAATTTTACTTGTGGTTTACTCAATTATGCTTCAATTATTGAGACCATTAATATCACAATGGACAGCTAATTATTGCAACAGTAGGTATTGTGCTGTCGTGAGAAGCACAAAACCTACTGGATTTCCGTCCAGTAGGTCTCTTAGTCATGGGGTCATCTAATAAAGTTGCCTGATTTCTTGATCTGGAGTTGAACCAAAACATGAACTAACATAACTAAGAAATTTGTTCATTTGCGGCTTTTACAACAAGAACAAGTATAAGCACCCATGCTACCAATAAAGGCACACAACTCAAGTTTAGAAAAAATGTCCTTATATCTCTAAAAGTTTGAACCGTTTCAGCAAAACAATAAAAAACCGTTCTTACCGTTCTTAGTCTATGACTCCAGTTCCCTATATTTATAGGACGCATTGCATACTTTTTTTAATATTAAGTTGCCACAACCTCCTTAAGCCAGAATAGGCATATCAGAAAGTACAAAGCTCACTCCATTAAGTAAAGGACTTCTGAAACAAATTATCTTATAATTCTTAGCGATCAGAACTTACTCGAAAGCCCTGCGTATATAGAACCCGTTAAAGCTTATATTCTCCCATTTCTGGAAGTCTTAACTCTACTGCTTTAAGTACAGGACCTTTGAAACTTTTTATGTTATATTTCCAAGTGGTTAAAACTCAATCTAAGATTTTGTCATATTGGTACACACAATGTAAGCTTATACTCTTTTAAAGAGCCTCTTATTATGTGAACATGTCTCTGGCCTGTTCTACCCATTATTTCACTACACTTAGAAAGCTGTGTAGTGATCACAAAGTAATTAAAAAATTATCATATCAAATGATGTCCATCTTCCAATATAACTCGCGCTGAGCCCATTGGAGTTTGAGAGATATGAGAAGCAAAAAAAATATACTAAAAAAGAAGTGTATTCAAAATTCCACTAGAATTGTTTAGATTTAAATAAAATTTGTATGTATTTTTAAATGTAGACCTTTTCTATTGCATGTTTATTTAGCATTAACTTAAATAAATGTACAACATTTTTTTTCATTTTAACATAAGATATTTATATTCGTTTTGCCTTTATTTACATACCCAAAAACTACCACCACATTATCTCCTCATGTAGAGATAAAATAGTTAGACAGACAGACAGACAGACAGACAGACAGACAGACAGAAAGACACATTTTAATAAAGTTAAAGGACATCATATTAAAACAAAACTGTAACTGAAAAAAAAACTTTTTATACAAATACTTTTTTAAGTAAATTAAAAAAAGACTTGAATTTATCTGTAAATATAATCTGCATTTATATTACAACATCTTTTACTTATAATACGAAACTTTATTTATTTAAATTGAGAAAAAAATTAAATAAAAAGGAAGAAAACTTTTTTTGTAAATAAGTAAGAATACTATATTCGGCTTTGCCGAATCTTAAATACCCTCCACCACTTAAATTAGCATGTGTTCATCAGATTAAACAACGAATACGAAGAGGTTTTGTATGAAAACAACGGTGAAATATGGCAGCATTTTCTTCAAAGTACCTGTAAATATTGGTACCGAGTTATGCATTTTAATGGGAAATATGGAAGAAAAATAATGTAAAAGAGAGGAATTTTCTATATGATGTAAATGAAGTATAGAGCAATGATAGTGTAGTATTTTTTTCCGGTAAATAATACAAAGTGGGAACTAAAGCATAATAAAGAAGATCGATATTTGAAAAAGTAACAGATATTCAAGACAGTTCGAAAAATTATCGTGACGATTTAGATTAAATTGGTTTGTGTTCATATAATAGTTTCTATTATATGGGAGCTATATTTTAACATGGAATGAATATGGACCGATATTGATCAAATTAATAATATATGTTAGTTAGAAAAGTCATTGTACCAAATTTCAATAAAATTGGTCTTTTAAGGTGCGTTACATAGGAGCTATGGCAAAATATAGTCGGATATTAGACAAATTAATAGCATATATTCAGGTTGATTGGAAAATTAATTGTGCCAAAACTTTATAGACAGATATCTGTCTATAACTTTTTTGCTAATGAACAGTGGCCAAATTTTATTCAATTCTGACAATTACTCTTATCATGAAACTGCTTCGAACAGATATACAGACAGACAGACAGACAGACAGACAGACAGACAGACAGACATAGCTAGATGGATTCTGAGATGATTCCTTCTTTGTGTTACACATAAAATGACAGAGTACTTATACCCTTATCACCTCTTGTGGTGGTGAAGAGTACAATAAATTCCCTTAACCTTTAGCAAAACAATTTAAGCACACGGAATGGTTCTCAAACACAAAGAACTTAAAGTCTATACATAACACTAACACATATGTATTTAAAAAATAGTATACCTCATACCAAATAATTGAGTGTATATGTCGAACTTTTGACGCAATTTTTTTGTTTTCTTTTATTGATGGAATCTTAAGAACTTAAAACACTTATATTAAAACTTATATTAAAAACATTTTATATGTTTAAGTTAAGAGAGTAAGAAAAATAGAGAACATACGATTATCTGTAGATATTTTACGTTAATAAATAATCTTGTGTTGAGTTTAGATTATTTTAAACATATCAATCATGTGTCAGTTGCAATAAATATTAAATATTTTCTATTTAAAGGAAAAAATTGAATTTTATTTTGCGTAGTTTGTAAAATGAGAAGAAATAAAATGTTATTTACAGATACACTAATACACTCATACATCAAAAGGTATTAACTCAAAAATATACTATAGATTTATACTTAATGAAACAGAAGAAAGACTATTGAGTATAATCTAATATATAAATTATTTTCAATGTAATGTCCTAAATATTGGACTCCATAACTGAAAACAATTGAAATCACAACTAGAATTAGAGAGAGTTTATAATTCAGACTACTTTATTAACTCTATCAGAGATTAGATTAAAGTCCAAATAGTGGAATAGTTTATAATCTATATTTTAAATAGTTCATAGTCTATATTCATAGTTTTTGTTATAGAATAGTTTACAGACTATTTTTTTATAGACTACTTCATACTTATTCATAGTTTGTATTATAGACAAGTCCATAGTCTATATTAGAGACTATTCTAAAGTCTATATCATAGAATGGTCTCTATTCTATTTTAAAGACTATTTTCTTCTCTATATCTTAGATTAGTTCCTCGTATATATTATAGTCTTTTTCATAGTCTGTACTATAGACAAGTCTATAGTTTATACAATAGTCTACTTTTTATTCTATACAAGTCTAAATATTATTTTCTACAGAATAGAAGTATTTTTCATTTCTACAAAGAACATTGTGAAGAATATTTTCATTAATTGTTTGAAATATAAAATTTCACATATTTTATAATAAATTGTTACATTAAACTCTCTAAACTTTTATTAAATATTAAAAATTAAATCCATATAATTTAACACTTCAAATTACTTATTAAATATCCAGTATTTAAAATGAGCTTTTAAATATTATAAAAGAAATGATTATTAACGAGTAAAAATATTATAATCGTTCAAGCATGAATACGTAATACCATACACCACAATTTGTTTGTAAATGAGAGATACGAAAAATGTATAAAAGACCCTCGTATAATTTAATTTTCTGATTTATGATTGAGAAAAAGTACATTATTATGATGCTAATATTTTGTGGGATTGATCGTTTGGAAGAATTTTTTGGGGTTTTTGGACTGACCCTCCCATAATATCATTAAGATTTCTCAAAAATTGCGACATATATGATGGTTGAAACGGTTTCATGACAGCCAGAGAGACAGATGAACGGATGGACACAAGGACGTCGTTAAATCAACTCAGAAGATAATTCTGAGTCAAACAGTTAAGAGCTTAAAAGAATTTTATATATATTTCTGTATGTTACAAACATCAGCACCAACGCATTGTACCCAAACCACCTACTGTGGTGTAGGCGAAAAAAGTTAATGTTGAAAAATTAAAGCCAAAGTGACCACAATAATATAAATTTATAAAAATATTGAGTGTTTTTGTAGCAAAATGTTTATAAAAAATATATTTAATTACAAAAAAATAACAACTTATTTAAATTTCCATAACCACTGATATCATTGGCTCTTGTTACATTACAGTCAATCAATCACCCTCTTTAGTCTTCTTCATTCAATCATCTGACATCAAGCCATCAATCGTATGTAAACAATATTTTACATAATTTTTTTTTATTCATTTATTACCATAAAATAAATATTTTTATTAAAAATAAAAACGTTTTTAAATGTAATTAAGTATTAATGTAAATAAAATATTTAATACTCGAGCGTTTTTTTTTATGATGTGAAAATTTTATATTAATTTTAATCTACATTCAACTTACAGGCGAATTAATAAAAATCAATCAGAAATCACTTGAGAGTCATAAATTTGCAATAAAGAAAGTGTAAAACGTTAAAAATTACACTTTCAGCTATAAAATATTTACTTTTAAATATTGAAATAATGAATTAATGATAAGAGTAGTGTATGGGTAAATACGTAATGCTGAAAGGGAATTGAAGTTTGAATGAATGTTAAATAAAATAAACAAAAGAAAATGTAGGTTAAAGCATACTTTCAGGGGACCCGGTATATTTTTGCGGGACTAGAGTTGTAATGTTTTCATAGTAAGACTATTTTTAATTGATATTAATTACCACATTATAAAGCACTGTTCAGTTATAATCTGGACGTATACAAATTTTAATAACTTTTAATTGAAACAAAAAAATTAAAAGTTTTATATCAAAAATGAAATCTTGTTTATTATTATTTAAAATTATTATTAAAAAATAGCGTATTAATCTTAAGCTGTCATCTTCATTTTTGATCACCTTTTTTTAATTTACCATTAACTGAAGCCCAAAATTTTTCAATTGGCCGAAGTTGTGGATAATTTGGTGGGTTAAGCAACTTGTGTACAAAGTCGATATTATAATCCTGTTATCACTATAACGTGTTATTGGAATAGTGACAACACGCTAGATCAGACCAGAACTTAATTGTAAATTTCTGACGTCATTGAAGAGGGTGTAACAAAAGCCTTGCTTTTTAACCCGCACCTGTAAATTGCTTGCCAAATCAGAAACAATTTATATGTTTTCGTATACATAAATTTATCGGATACCTTTCCACAGTTAGATCGAACATACAATTTTTGGCCTGGTGATTGCTTGAAATCGGCCCATATCATAATTTTTCATGCGAATTTTAGACCTTAAATTTTGGCTTTCAGATGAGGGAAAGAGAACACAAAAAAAATAACAATAGTTTTTATTTTCAACACAAAAATATTGTTATTCCAATAAAAATATTGTTATTGCAATAAAAAAATTCTTTAGATTTGTGATTTCACATTAATAAAAAAATTATTGTATTAAAAGTCACCAAATTCTTGGAAATTTCGAAGTAAAAAACTCTATTTTTCAATTGAAATTAAAAAGAAGTCAAAATGACTTACTTGGGAAATCAAGCGTTAAACTTGTCATCTCTAATTGAAAATGAATGACATCTTATAGTTTTTATTAGGGCAGGACATATTTAAGTTTAAAGCAACACAAATAAATTTTATCGGAACATCTCTGCTTGTGATTTTGTGTACGATTTAAATCTTAATGGTATTATATCCCTTCAAAAATCTTCTTCATATTTTAACCACATTTAGAATGGCCTTTAGTCGTTGGTGAAAATAACAAGATTTAAGCTTTTTTTTAAAAATTTAACAAAATTTCTTAAGTTATTAAATATACTTTTCTGTTATTTCTCTTAATTTCTTTTGACTGTTTTTTCTTCTTAACTGCATTAAATATAAAGAGTATTTAAAGTCTTTCAACAAAACCAAGATAAAAAGTTAAAGTTACTTTGGTCTTAATGAAATAAACCGAAAGAAAAAAAATAACAATAAAAAACAGAAACATTAACTAAATAAAACAAGAACAAAAAACTTTTAGTTGAAGTAAAACAAAAACAAAAAAATTTTTGTTGGTCATACAACGTCGAACTTGGGTTGCAAACAAACTTTTAAAAATGACAACATAAATATACAAACATTGTTTTGTTTCTAATATTTTTCAAAGCAGAAGTAGAGGGGAAACAAATGCCTTGTCCTTCCCTCTCCCATGCACTTCCTCTCTAGTTCTTTTCTTATTTGAAACCATTTTTGACTTACAACCAAAGACCAACTAAATGTTATCAAAAATGCCAAACACGTTTCTGATTTAATACAAAATATTTACAACAAAATCTGCTGCTTTTTTTTGTAAATTTTCGTTTTTTTTTTTTGTAAGAAAAATGAAAAAAGTATAAAAATAAAATCCTGATGATGAGGTATACCTTCATAATAAATATATATATATATAGTTGAATGTCTTTCCTTTTGTTATAAATAAATAAAAATTAAAAATAACACAAACAAACTAAAAAAGGAAAATAAGAAAGAAAGAAAGAAAGAAGAAAACCTTCCTTTTTCGACATTTTATTTTACTTTCTCTCTCTCTTTGTCACCATCTGTAGGCAGCTAACAGCTACATTATGTTGAGACCGCATTTGTTATCCTTAAAACTAATCAACACTGAGTTAAAGCTTCATTATTAGCTAATGTGTCTCTTTTAATCCCCTTCGCTTTGTTTCCTGCCTCAGCGACTGTTATCGACAATCTGACCACCTTTTACCCCATTGTTGTTGCCAAAAAGCAATTTGCTGTTGAAAATCTAAATAACATTTTGCATAAATAAATAAGCAGTTCCAAAGAATAACAATATAAGATCCTTTAGCTTTAATGAAAAAATTGCTTATCATTTTATATTATGTCATAATGAAAACGCGTTAAGCGCATAATGATTGAATTAAGTGCCATAACTACCAAATAAAAAAAATTTTAAATGTAAAAAGACATTTTTGGTTTCAATATTTGGTATTTGTGTATGTTTTTCAAAGAAATCCTTTTAAGAAGTGAGTCTCATTGGTGGTTACAAAAAGGTTCTTACAGGAGCTAATATTTTTAAAAGAAACATTAATTTAATTTAACAAAGAAAAAATTGTTTTGGCCTATGAAGGAACCCACAATCTGATATTTGTACTTTAAAAAATGATTTTGTCTACTTCACCCCAAAGTGCTTTATTTGTAGTCAGTTATAATTACCTAGACTACAGTCAATGTAAAAAACTGGACCATTACCTATATAATGGAATAACATATAATCTGTGTAAAAATTTTATATATTTATTTCATATATAAAATTTTTTCTCGATTTCAAACTCGGTTCCATTTTTTTAAGTAAAAAAAATTTAGCAAATTTTACAATTTAAACGGTTGAAACATTTTGAAAATTTAAAAATAAATTAGACCAAACGAAAAAGCATACTCTTAGGAATATCGATTTTTATTTCAGTGTTTTAAAAAGGGACTACAAATATTTAAAAGCAAAAGATAATACAATTATAAAAAATTTTAAGAAAATTGTGCGCAAAGAATATAAATGAAAGCAAAATTCATTCTAGAAAACAGTATTTATGTCTATTTATTATTTAACTTTAAAGCATGCTTTTAGGAGACAAATTTCAAAGCATACATTCAAGAGTCAAAGTAACATATTTTTGTAATTTTTTATATAAAATAAATATAAATATTAACTTAATTCAGAGAACTCAACAATAAAAATTATGGCCAAGAAAAGAAAACTTTAAAACAAAAAAATAATAATAATAAAAATATTCAAATAAAACGGAAACAAAATCTGCTATATATTTCCACATGATTTAAACAGAAAAGTAAAACAATAATCCTTTCAAAGGACATAAATCCATATGACCATCAATACATATTTTGTTATGACAACATATTCTTCTATTAAGCCGAAAATCACAAAAAAAAAATCAAAAGAATAAACACACGGAATTTCAGTTATTCATAAGTTAAACGAAAGGAAAATGAAGACATTACAAGGTTTTACAGTAGAAAAGTTTGTATTTTTATTAGTGGTGTTATACATAAAGAAAATCAATAGTGAAAACAGATATCAAGAAAATGAGCTACAATCTTATAGGGATATTTATGAAAATAATACGTATAAACCAGCGGAAGTGGTAGTAGGGGATATAGAGGCCAGTGCCACAACCATTACCACAGCCACAACCAGCAATTCTTATATATTTAATGTCAAAGTAAATTCTCATAAAACAAACAACAATATGGAGGATATAAAAGAAGCTGATGAGGATGAAAATAAGGATAATGACAACGATAATAATATAACACCTCAGGCTTATAAATATTATAAAAATCATAAAGAAAAACATGATTCTACAAATCAGCAGCGACAACAACAACACCATAATCATCATCATAAAAATCATCAACATTACCAACAACATCATGGACAGCAAAACAAGCGTATGCCTGAAAATAGGCATCAAACTTATCATCATAATCAGCATCGCAGACATCGATATCATAACACACGTTATGGCAATTATCCTTTTGAAAAACATAAACATCAAGGGAAACATTATACAGAATCAAATCTTCACCATCATCAGCAGCATCAACAACAGCAGCAGCAAAAATATGAAATTCAACATCATCAACGAAATCATCATCAGCAGCAACATCATTCCAATAGAAAATCACAAATAAAAACCAAACCTTCATTGCCATCATACGAATACAAACAATTATCTTTACAACCGGAACTGGAGTGGGAAAAATCATCGAAAAGCTTTGGAAAAACCACAACAACTGCTGAACAAACAGATGATTTACTATCCCAACTGCCAGAGGATTTTAATTATCAAAATGATGATTACTTTGAAATGTTTCATCACAAAGTTAAAGAAATGAAAAGTGAAAATGAACATGAAAAACAGCAAAAAACAACAACAATGACTGCAGAGACAACAACAACACCAGAGCTATATGACTATAAGGCAACATCTTATACGCAGGAAACTAAAGAAGACTTCACCACCCCCTTAACACCGTTAACGCAACATTTTCTAAATACTGATACTCTGGCTTTTAGTGATGATTTCTTTTTCGATAACGATAACAATAAATATCCCTATATGACACATCTCTATCATCAACCTCATATTAATAGTAATAATCATATGCCACCACATGGTGTGCCACAGACCTCTGATTATTTTGCTGCTTCACCGCGTTCAGGACGACATCGAGGTCGTACTACTTCACATATAATAGCTGGACATAATCTATTACATTCGGTGGGTTCAAAGAAATTTCGTTCTTTACCCGAAACTGAACAAGAATATCAAATGCAAAGATTAATTTATGCTCCTCCTGCACAAAGACATTGGCCAGTTAAACGTGAAGCCGTGGTCGAAGGTGATCTTATACTTGGTGGTCTCATGATGGTACACTCTCGAGAAGATTCTATTACCTGTGGTCCCATAATGCCACAGGGTGGCATACAAGCTTTGGAAGCCATGTTATATACAATCGATCGTATAAATGAAATGGATCTTTTGCCAAATATAACATTAGGAGCACATATTTTAGATGACTGTGATAAGGATTCGTACGGTTTGGAAATGGCTGTGGATTTTATTAAAGGTGAGATAGAAAAACTATTTTATATAATTTTCAGCAACAAATATTTACATTTTTTTCTTAACCAAAAAATATTTATGTTTGTGTATCCCTATAGAAAGTTATAAATGTCTTGCATTAAACAAAATATTAAAATGTATAAATATTTGTCTTAAACAGGAAATGAAACTATTATTTTCTTCATTTTTCATCCATTTTCTCCTGCACTAAATTTATATTTCAGTTGCAAATTATTCAACACACTTTTAAAGAAAAATGAGCAGAACTACATTTGCATGAGAAAAAAAACTGAATAAAATATTTTCGTTTATTTTACAAAAAGAATATTTGGAATAAATGAATAAAGACTCTATCAATGGCTCAGTTCACAAGAACAATTTAAATGAAGTGTTGAAGATAAAAATAAAATTTTATGAAAGACTGAAATATAATTTAGAAAAAATGATAAAACGTATTAAAAAAGTACAGTTGATATTAAATTCTTAAATAAAAATTTTGAGAAATTAAAACTAAGTTTTTCAGTTAACGCCTCCACTAGAGAACAGCATAAACAGAAAAAAGGCTATAGAAACTAGACTATAAAATAGTATATTTACTAGGCTACAAACCAGTCACTAAACAAGACTATAGATTATCTTATAAACAAAAATATTGACTTGTATATATAAAATACATCAAAATTAGTATATGAACTACACTAGAGACTATAAACTATACTAGAGATTACTCTATAAAATATACTATGTACTAGTATAAAAAATGGACTAGGGACTAGTCTAAAAAATATACTAAAAACTAGTCTAAAACGTTTACTATAGACAGGTCTAAAAATTAATTCTCAAACATATACTATAGACTACTTTATATAATATATATACTTTCTGTTTACATATGCTATGAACTAATTTATTAACTAGAGTCCAGTCTATATACGAACTATATATTATTCATATATAAACTAAAAAAGAATGTTTAAACTGAATTAAAATTTAGTCTGCGAGCTAAACTATATTCTTTACTACAAACTAAACTAAAGCAAAGTCTGCAAACTGGCCGTAAGATAGTCTGCAAAGTTAAACATAATCTAGTCTATTAACAGGACTATATTGTAATGTATAAACTGGACTGGACTGTAATACAGTGTTTTAAGTGGACTATTGTACTATTGTTTAATATGTAAATTGAACTACTGCGCAATATATTAACATAGAATTTAACCTCTTTAAACTGGATTATAGTCGATATTTTAAATTGGAATATAGTCTTGTCTGTAAGCTGGACTTAAGGCCAGTCTATTAACTGAACTATAGACTAAACTTAAAATTTAATTATTGCCTAGTTTTTGAACTGGAATAGTCCAGTGAAATAGACTTTATTCATGTGGGTAAACTAGAATATTTTGTAGTGTATAAACGGGACTACTCTTTAGCCTGTAACTGCACTATTGTCTAGTATCTAGACTAATTGAGTTCCTAAACCACATAATGGTTAGTTTTTCATCTTTTTATTTTAAATAATTAATTATTTTGTCCTGTTGGGAAAATGTTCTTTTTTTGTCTTAGTGATAATGACGTACTACTTCTGAAAAAATTTTATATTTTTAAAACTTGTACAGAGAAAAATACAAATAATTTATCCTAAAGTTTAAAAATAAAGAAATTTTGAAAAAAAACTTTTAATTTAATTTTGCAACTCACACACCAACTCATTTTGAAATTATCAAGGATTTCATATTGTTACTTTCTTTGTTTAAACAAAAAAGTTAAGAACTCCTAAATTAAATTATATTTTTAGTTAAACAACTAATAAAAAGTAAGTTTGTACAGTAATTTTCAACAGTAAATGGAAGAAAGTTTATCATAAGAGTGTTTCAATTTAGGGAAATAAAAATTTTGTAATACAATTATCTGCTAACAATTATGTTGTAATAGAATATTGAGGATAATAAAAAAAAGAAAATTAAAAAAAAAAAAACCTTAAAGAAGACAATAATGTGGCAATGAAACAACTGGTATTTAGCTGGTACAAATTTGTATATTAACAACGTGAAGAAAAATTGATGACTTCTTACAGTTCACTTCTATTTCAGTTCCAGATCAGTTCTGGTTCAGTTTTAGTTCAGTTCTGTTTTGAATCTTTTATAATATTTTTCCATTTTTGACTTAAGTTGAATTATTTTTTCATTAAATCCAGATTTAGTAATTTTAAATTAACTTAAATCGTATTAAATTTCCATAAACTTGTTAAGTAATTGAATTATATTAAAACCCACTGAGGTTTAAACTCCTCTAAGAAAAACCTTCATAAAATGAAACATTATTTTATTTTCCCAAATAATTTTGTTATATTTGACTAAAATCTCTTATTTCATAAATCAAGAAAAACTAATTTAAAAAGTATTTTAAGCTTTTAAGAACTAAAATTATTAAATATTTTGTTGTATGTGTAGATGTATTTAGGAATATAAATACTTGCATGATTTCATGTTGGTTGAATAGATAATTTTCATAAAATGAAATTTCAATTAAATACAGAGATTTTAGACAGCATATCAAAGAAGAAAAACTACAAACACACACACACATACAAAAACATGAATAATATGCTATAAATATGAGAAATATTATTAATAAACTTAAAAAGACTTAAAGATGGAGAGGAGTGAAATTGTTGCAAATGTGAAGGGAAAGTACTGGAGCCTCTTTGAGTTTAAGAACTTTATATAAATTTGGAAAAAGTTGAACCAATTTCACTTTTCCTTATCCTCTCCAAAACATTTATATAAGACTTTAAATAATGACTGTGATGAGGAAGAAAAAAAATTGGCAGAACTCATCAACAAAAATTTTCCCTTAAAATATTTATAAATATTATGTTTATGATTTAAAATCATATATATTTGATATAGTAAAGTTCTTAATATTTGTTATATATGACACACATTACTACTTCTAACACAACACAGTGTGTTCTAATCTGGCTTCTACGATATAATTCAGTAACATGTGAACCGTTCGATATATCTTAAAGAACTTATTAGAGCAGAGGTATTTTTAAGTTGTTGTGGACAAGTTCAGACTGGCCTAATTGATGGCCCTTCAAAGTCGGCACCTCGAAAAGGTGCTAATATAAAAATTCCTAAAAACTTATTTATGAATTAAGACAAACCAAAAATGTTGTGTATAGATAGTCCTCATAAATCTTTATATAACTCTGATAGTTTAAATTCTAAAAAAAACTTATTAACCCATTTTTATCCCTGTTTCTTTTAAAGTTAGAGAAAAATAATTTCTTAATTATCCTTAATATGTAGACCGATAAATGGTTAATACACTAAAAAAATTTACCAGACGGCTCTAATAATGATAATGTTATCATTTGAGTGAAAAAGAAAAATTTTCAAATATGATTTATATCGGTTGGGGTTTTGGAAGATTCTTCATGGAAAAGTAGGAATATTTTTTGGTTTTCTGAATAATGGACAAGTGCATTCACATCATATTGATGTTAGAAAAAAAAGATCGTTATTTATGTGAAATTTATTAAGTTTAAAATATTAATTTCAAAAAAATTCTATATTTTTTACTTTACATAAATTTTTGACATTTATTGACTTTTTTTAATTTTATTTAAAAATTTTGAATTTCCAAGTCTTAACGTGTTCGTAGATATCTAAAACATATATTACAAGTTTATACCTTGACTGAAAAGTCCACCAAACTAGATGTCCTTTATTCAAAATTTATTTATCTTCCACACATTCCATCTCAGTTCATTTAAATTCCTCTAACATTTCAAAAATTTCATAATTATTCACAAAAAAATCTATTTGGACACACTGTGCACAAGTGAAATAAATTTATAAATATATGTAAGTATGTATATATGTTTGCATTAATATACATATGTTTGTTATTAACTGGCAGCAATATCAACCAGTAACAATAATATGGCTCCTTATATGACATCAATTTAATTCAGTGATTTGGAAAATTATATTTGCTGCTTATAGTCCCGATATGCTATAACATATAGCAGCACAAAAACTCATACACATTCATACACCCATATAATTTAATTTATATCTATTTATAAGCAAAGAATTCTTAGTTCAAATGTCTATAATAACAAAAATTATTGCTTTTCACAGAAATTTGAACAATAATAATAAAATCGGTTATAATAATATATATTTTTAAGATATTTTACCAAAAAAAAAGAACTCATTGTTATTATTATTTGGTTTGTTTTGTGAGCAACATCAACAAATCCATTTATTTTGGTTACGTTTACTCTACACCACCATAGGTGGTAAAGGTACTATGCGTTTGTGTAGATGTTTTTATCGGACAGAAAAAATAATCCTACCGCCGCTTTTAATTTACCGTTCTTTTCTTAATTCGATTCAAGTATGTCCATCCGGCTGGCTGCCCATGTTGTTTGCGACATGTAATTTGCTAGTTCGCAAAGTACATATCGCGCTTTTGAAGATGCCTTAATGAAATTTGGAACGTGATATTATTTCAGCCCAAGAACGATGCCTATGGAAATTGGTTATGATGGGTCTATTATTTGATATAGGCTCTATACCAATGGGGTTTTAAGTCCAAAAAATTCCTAAATATAAAATGATTTTATCCAAATTTTGCGAAAATAAATCCTTTTATATTATATAAACGATATGCCAAATTATACGAGGATCGTCTGAAAATTTCAAACAACAACCTTTAAAACTTATAAATCGCACATATACATGGTTAGTGTAAGCCAAAACCGCTGTGTGAAATCATACGAGGGTCGATTCATAATTTTTTTTTCAATTCCCAAATCGTAAATTTCTCATAAAAGCTACTGTCATAATAATCTATTGAACACATAAGCATAAATTAGAAAAGTAAATTATACGAGGGCCGTTCATAAATTTTTCGTAGCAGCCATTTACCACCAACAATGTGGGGAAGGGTATTACATAGTCGGACTTGATTGACTATAACTTTTTTACTTGTTGTTATTTGTGTTTTTGGTCATTTTTATTGAAAACACTTAAAAGAAAATGACAAAATTTATAACGTTACGTAACACAAAAAATAAATATATACTTATACACAAGACGACATACAAACTAACTCGTATATCACTTTAATCATTCCAAAAATTGTGAGAAAACATAGAATCTCAAATTTCTCTTAATATTTATGTATCATCGAGATACATTGTCCATAATGAAATTCGTTTTGTTTTTGTTAATTTTATTGTTTTTTATTTTTCCAGGGGGAATGAATGTCCAATAATATATTTGGTTTATATTTGGGCATAAACATATTTTGTTATTTATCTTTTTCAGGTTTATAACATTGAAATCTAATTAAGTTTGTCATTTCCTTGTTGTGTAAATTCTATATTTGTGTTACACTCAAAAACGTATATTAAATGAAATGTGTATTTTATGGATAATTATTCGTAAATTTTTGTTGATTCAATAAGATATAGTAAAATATATGGTAAAATATTGATTTTTGTTGAACCACATATGAAGATGAAACTAAATATTTAAGGAAACGGATGCAACCATAGATTATACTGTAGAACAGTCAAATATAGTTCCATCTGAAGCCATTGAAGTTATAAAATATACCAAGCAATTGCAAGGAATTATATTGCACATAGTCGAGAAAATATTTTAATAAATGGCCTACATTATAGTCTAGACTCTCTGCTAAAATCATCAAAGCATAATCAATTTTTAAACCAGACAGTATATTACTAAATCAAAATCAATTAATGATACATGATTTCATCTAGTCATAGCATTTAGAACAATAATGTTATTAATGGAGGAGATATAATGGTCTATAAAAAAATAATAAAGAACTTATCTATGTTTAAGACGATCAAAGCTATTTTACTATGTATAAATAAATTTTAAAAAATTTGTCATAATTTAGAATTTTTTCAAAACATATTTTTATTTTTTAAATTTAAATAACAAAAATTTTAAATAAAATGTTTGTGAACATTTATAGAAATTCTATTTTTTCAATTTAAAATTTCCAATAAATTATTTTTTTTTTAATCTTATAAACAGTGAATTTTTAAAAAATATCCTATAATTAATAATTGAAATAATAAATTTTTAAATAAACAGAAAAAATCAAACCTCCTAAAATTTTAAAAATTAAAAAAAAAAATCCTATGAACAAATTTTTTTTTTAATTTCCTATAAAGAGCAATTAAAAAAAAACTTCCTCTAAATACAATATTTTTAGAAAATTTTCTATAAATAACAAATATTTGCAAACTTTCCTTTAAATTTTAAACTCTCGGAAAATTTCCCTTTAATAAATTCTCGTAAAATTTCCTATAAATAACAAATTATCAGGAAATTTGCTATAAACAACTAATTTTAAAAAAAAATCCTATTTATTTTAAGAAAATTTCCTATAAATAAAAAAATTTCGTAAAATTTCCCACAAACAACAGGTTTTTAGAATATTTCCTAGAAAAAGTAAATTTTAGCAAAAGAACTATTCATTTAATCAGGATTATAGTTGTATTTGTGTTCAATATTACAGTCAATATAAAATCTTGTTATATAAATATCAAAATATTTATTGTTTCCTTTTTCCCCCAAAAATTTTTCGTTTATTTTTCCAATTTAATGCTTAAATGGACAAATTTACTTTTACGTAAAAACTAAAACAGGAAGTTAAAACATCCTTGAAATTCTCCATGCACTCGCAAAAAATGTTGCGTAATAGCTTGAAAATGTGGAAGCGGAAACAGAAAAATAAATTAATATGTCTTATTTTAATAGTATATCAATTAAAAAACTTTAACTTACTTAATATATAATAAACTTATATCCAAATTAAATGTAAAACACAATATTTAAGAATTAAAGAGAATATAACATACATTTAGGAAAGTCTCTTACATTGAAATAGAATTTAATTGCAGAAGGAGCAAGTAATTAACTTTTTTATTGTTTTTATATTTAGCTGAAAACTGAAAACTTATTTAACAAATTTTTAATAATTTTAATAGGTTCTATAAGTAACATTGATGATGCTGAGTATCATTGCAATAAGACCACTGTACGTAAAGTAATTTCTGGTGTGGTAGGAGCTGCTTCTTCTGTGACATCCATACAAGTGGCAAATTTATTGAGATTGTTTCGTATACCACAGGTGAGTAATATTATTTTCTTAGTAATTTATATGAAAAACTTTAATCAGTATTAAAAGACAATAATCTCCTCGGATCGAAAATTTTAAACTATATTTTTGGAAAAATATTTATGTTTAGAAAACAAATCAAAATGCTATTCGGTTATGCCGAATCTTCAATACCCTCTTATTCTAATTTGTCGATTTATAATTTACAGTTTTACGAAAATTCTCTCTGTCAGTTACAGTGGAAGTGAACGTGCCAAAAACCGATAGATAGACATACAGAGAGACAGACAGACGGCAAACGCTAAATTGATTTGATGCAAGAATATATAAACGTTATGGGGTTCGAGTTGATTCCTTCTTAGCGTCACACAAACTCTTTACCACTTGACTTGGAGAAAAGTATAACTAGTGGATATTGAGAGAATATCTGGCGTATACTTATTATTTAAAGATTATTTATTACGTATAAGAGTATTTTTATAGATTTATAATAACTATATATACAGCATTTATTTGTTCGCACTTAATAAACGAATTTTTGAAGAAATTAAAAAAAATCAACATACCAGAGGTGACCCAATTCGTAGGTTAACTGATCACGCCCCTGACCACATAGACACTTGAGCTCAAGATCATTCAAAATACTTTCCTCTAACTATATTATATTAAATTCGGATATCTGTTACGTTTCAAGGTTTTCATACTGTTTTCGAAAAAAAAAACGATTTGGATATATTACGCTATACCCCAACCATATCGAATCTTGTGCTTCTTCAAATCAACTCAAAAAGCCCCTCAGCTATATAGAAGATGAAATTTCATTAACACGTATCTAACAGTTGCACACATATTTCCCCCAAAATAAACGTTTTAGACACACTGAATTCGGTTACAAAAAATTGCTATGTCTGATGTAACCCAATATGCACCGCCATAAATTTACGAGTGAAGCTCATGTGGAATCAAACTTTCGAAGGCATTATATTACGTTCCTCATTATTTCATACAAATTCATTCAGCCAATCAAAAGTTAAAGATTTTTGTTTATAACGGTGTTAATAAAATAATTATTTTTTGAACGACGAATTAAATTTCTAAGCCACTCGTGGCCACGGTGATACAAAAAATGTCATTTTCAATGTTTCACCTGCATTAAAATGCTCGAATCCTTACTAGTATAACATTTATGATTAATATTAATTTAGTAATATAAGTGACCAGATTGCGTATACTTAATATTTAATAATTTTATATTTATTACTTATACGCCTTAGGAACTATAAATTTTTGCTATAATAATTTAGATTTTTTATTGGATTTTCTTTTAATTTATTACTTTAATATTTATTTTCAAATATTATTTTATTTTTCTCTTTCAAGAAAAAAATCCATTTTCTATAAGATTAATATAGCTCCCGAGACATTTCCTTTTTAAGCATGATATTAATAATTCCAATCTCGTTATTTATATTTTATTACACTACAAGTTTTTCGTGGTATTTTTATATGAAATAAAATATTTGTCATATTTTTTGTAATCTTCGAAAGTAAAGGAAAAAATCCATATTTCCAGTATACTGACTCACAGTTTAATTAAGCCCCATGTAGACAAGGTCACACGGACGCACAAACATATTGTGAAATTTCATTGAAAATATTGTTGTTGGGTATTTGAAAATTCACACCAACAACTGGATACCTTTTTCTGTCGTTTGGATTTCATTGTCAGAAACTCTCAAAGTCATAAAATTGTTATTTATTCACTTTAATTGGACCAACATTATAATAAAATTGAACTATTTTACTTAAAAAAGGAGAGAAAACGATGTCCTTTTGGTATAATTGTTTGTATTTGGTATAAAATGTTTATTGGACCATTTGAAGGATATGATGAATATTATATTCATTTATTTTTATTTCACTATTTTAATATAATTTAAAATTCAACACCCTCTGTTTTCGTTTAGTTTTATAACAGCAACAAGAACCCACTATCATTTTTGATACCCTCCACCACCACAAGTGGCTAAGAGGTTATATTAACTTTTTCATTCTGTGTGCAACTCTAAGAAGGAATCACATCAGACCTTATAATATTTATATATTATTGCATTAAATCAAAATCTGAGTTCATCTACTTATGTCCGTATGCCTGTACACAATATTTGACAGAGCTAAATAAAATTTGGGTAGTTGCTACAGTCCTAAGAAGTTTCTATTTGAAACCAGCAAAAACGGTTCCGTGCATACAAAGATATAGACCGATATCTGATACATACTCTAAGTTCAATCAAACATTTTTTTTAAATATTCAATTGTTAGTCGACAAATTCGAATTAAATTCTGCTAAAATATAAAAAATATAAAAAAATATAAAATCTAAGGCTATTTGTACTTACATTCCCAAAATTATCAAATCGGTTCAGTAAAAAAAGTTATAGCCAAAAAAAAATAACTTATTTTATCACGAATTAAGTCTTCCTGTGTTATATCTAAAAAAAGCTTATATATATATATATATATATATATATATATATATATATATATATATATATATATATATATATATATATATATATATATATATATATATATATATATATATAAATATATATATATATATATATATATATATATATATATATATATATATATATATATATATATATATATATATATATATATATATATATATATTGTAAACGTCTGTGAGTGTTAGTGTGTATGCACAATAAATATGGTAGAGGGTATTAAAGATTCGGCATAGCCGAATAAAGCATTATTATTTGTTTCTCTCTAACAAAATGTTGATGTTGCACAAGACAAATTTGTATTCTTAACAAATTTAGTTTGCTTTCAACAACTAAAAAGAGCATAAAACTGTGTAAAGAATTCCATGAATAAGTGCATAAAAAAGCTATCAGAGACCTCAGCTGCAAAGTAAATAGTAATTCAAATGGGGTTGACTTTATAGCAGAAACGCACTTGCAGCAAATAGAACGAAAATAAAAGAAACGATGAAGAATATAAGAAGACGATAAAATAATATAAAATGTTTGTATTTAAAACCAATGAATTTTCTTCTTTTTCTTATTTTTATATTGAGAATTACAAATTTGTGCTTAACTTAAATAAGTTATAAAAAGAATAATAAGTTGCAAATTTATTGACAATAAATTTAAAATATCTCCGATAATAAACTAACAGAAATCGTTGAAGGTTATTAAAAGGACAAAATTAGTAATCAAAAGAACTGGATTTACAGTTTTTTTTCTTTGTTTGCATTATAAATGAAAAATTTAAGAAAGTTAAAATAAGTAAAAAATAATATGAAATTTCAAAAATTTTACAAAAATATAAAATATTTAAAAAATCCAAATCATGAATTTTTATAATAATAATTTTTAAATCTTTAATAAAGACGCAATTTTCTTATAAAAAATTTTTATGAAAATTTTGTAAAAAATTTTTTTAGAAAAATTAAAAAAAAAAAATTTTAGAAAAATTAAAAAAAAAAATTTTTGGAAAAATTTAAATTTTTTTTTTAAATTTTGTAAAAAAAAATTAGAAATTTTTTTTTTTTTTTGAAAAATTTTAGTGAAGAAATTTAAAAAAAAAATTTTATGAAATAAACTTTTTAAGAAAATTTAGTTTTTTGAAAATTTTAGAAAATTTTTCACTAATATTTTTTTTAAATATGTCTTTTCTATAAATAGATTTTTTTTTGAAAATTTTCTATGAAGAAAAAATTTTGTTAGAAAATATTTTGTAAACAAATTTCTAAAAGAGAAAATTGCTTTTAGAAAATTTTATATTAAGAAAAACATGTTTTTTTTCTTATAATTTTCTACAAAGAGAAAGAAGTTAATAAAAAATTTATATGAAGAAAATTTTCTATGAAGAATTTTTTTTTTTTGAAAATTTTCAATAAACAAAAAAAAAAAAAATATACGATATTTTGCTATAAAGAATTTTTTTCGAAAAGTTTCTATGAAGAGAAAATTGCTGCATGTTTAGAAGATTATTTTTAAAACATTTTTATGATCAAAAATGTGTTTTTACAAATTTTTTATGGAAAAAAATTGTCTCAAAATATTTTATATGATGAGAAAATTGTTTTAGATAACTTCATATACAAAGTAAAATTTTATAGAAAATTTGTTATAAAGATAAAGATTCTCTTAGAAAATTTTCTATAACAAGAATTTTTAGAATTTTAAGAAAATATTCTATAAAGGAAAGTTGTTAAAAAAAACTTTAAAAATTTTCTGTGAAAAGAAAATTTTTATGAAGTGCATTTTTTATAAAACTTTCTGAAAAGAAAAGAGCAATTTCTGTTAAAAAATAACTTTTTTTAATATTTATAAAGCGAAAAATTTTCTATGATGAGAAAATTGATTTTAGAATGATGAGAAGTTGTTTTTAGAAAATTTTCTATAAATAATCATTTTTAAGAATTTTTTTATATATAAATTTCTTATTAGAAAATGTTTCTGGAAAAACATTTTTTATTTAGAAAATTTTATAAAAAAATACTATAGAATACTTTAAAGAAAAAAACCCTTTTGGAAAAAATTCTTTAAAAGAAAAGTTTTCTATTATTTATAATTTAAAAAAAATTCTAGTAAGAAAGATTTTTTTTAATTTCCCATTGGGAAATTTTAAAAAGAGAAAATTATCTAAAATTTTTTTCGAAAATTTTCTATAAAAAATTTACCGAAAATTTCCTCTTAAGGGAAAAAATTTGGAAAAATTATATTACAAATATATATTTGGAAATTTTCTTACAAAATAAAACATTTGAAAAGCTTCATTCCAAAGAAAATGTTTCCTAAATTTCCTTCAAATTTATATTTTCATATAAAAAAAATTTAACGTATTTTTTTTAATTTAACACAAAAAGAAAATTGTTTTGAAAATTAACTATAATCATAATATATTTTGATTTTCCTAAAATATTCTGTTTCTAGATTTTTTCAAATTTCATAAAATAATTTTCCTAGAAAAAAATAGAAAAATATAAGAATTCGAATTTTTATAATTAAACATTCGCACAAGCACTGAAAATTTCCTTCATTTCTTAGAAGTTTCATAAGGAATGAAGGAAACCTCTTTTAATTTTCATTTCTAGTTATTAATTATCGAACAAAGAGCTTAGAATCTATTGTCTTCCTCTTCTCTTGAATGTGATGAGATGAAATATTGTTATACTCTACACCACCATAAGTGGTAAAGATATTTTGTGTTATTGCAGATGTGTGCAAGAGGTGGAAAAATAGTCCTAAAATTACTTTTAAGTATACCGTTTAATTTAGAATCATTTCCTGATTCGATTAAAGCATTTCCATCTGTCCGGCTGGTTGTTCACAAAGTACAGGTCGCAGTGTCCAAAAACGGTTATTGGTTATGATCGGTCCATTATTTCAAATAGGTGCCATTGAAATTTCCAACCGGAATGGGGTTTTAGTTCATAAGATAACTTAACGATGATCAATCGATTATTTCTCATAGGTCTTATACAAGTCGAACAAATTCGTGGGTTTTGTTGAAATATTTATCAAATTAAGACAAACAGAAGTCAAAACCACTATAAAAATTATGCGGAGGTCGGTCCATATTTTTTTAACTCCCATAAAATCCTCCATATAAATATTAGTACCACAATAATCTATTGCACACATAAGCATAAATGATAAAAGTAAGTTATACGAGGGCCGTTCATAAATTTTTGGTTGCAGTCATTTAAACCAACATTGTGATGTAGGGTATTACATAGTCGGGCTTGACTAACTATAACATTTTTACTTATTGTTTTATGTATTCTATTCATGTTCGAAAATTTCTTCATTTCTCTTTCATTCATTTTGCTTGTTTGTGCATTTATTTCCTTTTCACCTGATATTATTGTGATTAAAAGAAAACAGATTTTTTTGTATCATTTTCACGATACCATTCAATGCATTTAATTATTTTTCAAGCAGATATTTTCATTTATATTTTTGCCATTCATTAAATGGTTTTGTTCTGCTGTTATTATAGTGGAAATTACTAATTATTAATGAAAATATATGAAATGTTGTAGATATTTATTTTATCAATTAAAAAGAAAACTATCATTTTCTATTCAATAAATCTATAAATTACTTTGGAGGATATTTATAGGATGCTTCTCACAGTATTTCATTTCCCTATAAGAACCGGCAAAAATAGTGTATTTATCCCAGAGTTTTGAGAACTTGCTATATATTGAAATAATTAAGAAAAAATATTAGAAAAATTGATTAAAAGATTCACATACCTCCCGTATATCCTGAAGTAAAAAATCTAAAATATTGTCCACAATTATGGCTGAAAAAATTTGAAATTTTTAATTAAAACTTTAATATGGTTACAATTACATAAAAAAATTTCTCTTATAACAGAAAACGATAATGGCACTTGTCATATCTCGTTTTTATAAAAAAATACATTAATTCTTCAAAATGAACTCTTTTGAAATATAATTAAATTTTTTATTAAACTTGTATATCAAAAGTTATTTAAAAATCACTTATTACTTACTAGTTGCGTCATATTAGTAGTGCAGAAAGTATACTTAATGTAATGAATGTGAATATATACATTTATAACTCATACGCCTAAATATTCTTTCTTTCTTCCCTCTACGCGTAATAACAACAAAAAATATTTTTAATTAATAATCATTAAAAAATACACGTTTTGCTATTTTTCATTAAAAAATTGAAATTTTATAGGTAACATAATGTTTATAAAAACGTTTTTCTCAAATTTTACTGGCAGCTGTTCTCTTTTGATTAAAAATCTGGAAATATGTATAATTAAATAAAAAATTTAATACAAAAATACACATTTTGTTTATTTTCCAAGTTAAAAATTCAGTATTTTGTGAGACGAAGAAATGTTTATGTATATGTATACGTATATGTATATGTATATGTATATGTATATGTATATGTATATGTATATGTATATGTATATGTACATGTACATGTATATGTATATGTATATGTATATGTATATGTATATGTATATGTATATGTATATGTATATGTATATGTATATGTATATGTATATGTATATGTATATGCATATGTATATGTATATGTATATGTATATGTACATGTATATGTATATGTACATGTATATGTATATGTATATTTTAGACTTAATTTAGACTTAAAACTTAAAAATGATAATAGACATTTTGCCTTTTTCTCCATGTCAAGTATTTGTCATTTTAGTGAAATTCGTGTAGAAATTTTTTATTTTTGGAAAGTATTACTTTATAAAAAGTCTTTTTTCTTAAATTAAACAAAAACTGGCAGCTGTACTCTTTTCATTTTTAATCTATAAATATGCAGAATTAATTTACTTTATACTGAAGCTTCAATACTCTCCTCCACAAATGTGTGTGGAGTAAAAACAATCACATTTACATTCACAGATGCATACAATACATAAGTATTTTCCCTGAATATAACACGAAAACATTTAATAAATCATAACATCAATTATATTTTAGGCTATAACTTTTGTTAAATTTAAGCAATTTTGATAGTTTTTAAAGAGAAATGAAGTTTATACGACTAAATATTGTGGCAAAATTTTTTTCTTACTTTTCTTATAACTGAAAATTTTATGAAAGTCCTTCGCTTGAGTTAAGAGGTTGACTCAGATATCAGTGTATATCTCTTAATATACTGAACCGATTTTTCTTCTCAAGACTATAACAAATACTTAGGCCTAATTTGATTGTGCTCTGTCAATTATTGTGAATGTGAGGGTGCTAACAACAGACAGACGGACATTTAGACAGACGAACATAGCTAATTCGTTTCAGATATTAATTTGATGCAGTAATATATATACATTATGGGATGTGAGATGATTCCTTTTTAGTGTTCCTCAATGAATGACAAAATTAATATGAACTCTTCACCACTGTGGTGGTGAAGGGTGTAAAAACACACTTTATCTTTTTTTCATGTTCAAAATTAGTTTTTTGGTAAAATTTGTGTAAAAAATTTAAGAGAATTTTACGTTCATTTAAAATCGTTTTTCTCAAGAAACTGGCAGCTGTTCTTTTTTATAATTAATCTTTAGGTATGTGTAATTAAGTTAATTAAAAATATAATTAAATTAAATAAAAATACCCGTTTGAAAAAAAGCAAACAAATCATCAAAAAATTATTTGACTTATATTTTTTAATATCGATGTTATCAACTATTTTTAAACCAAATTTCAGTTCGTTTTTTGTCTATGAAACGAATCACTGTGCACCTGAATGTTTTCAAATGATTCAATTAAATCGAGAAAATATAAAATTTAAATAAAAGAATAAAATCGATTTAAAATTATTTTGTATTTTCTAACTTTCTTATTGGAATTGCAATTGCAATTTAATAAATAATAGTAAATTTATTTGATTTCATTATAAAATTATTTGTTGAAAAACAAAGGAAAAATATTTATTTATTTTTTAATAAAAAACTTAATTTTTACCAGCTGTTAAAAATTAAATGGCATAAATTGAAATATAAATTCAATTGTTTTTTCAATAAATTGTTTTATTTGTATTAAATTGATTTTTTTGTTATTGAAGGAGTTAAATTTGTGTGAATTTAATGCCAGAAGTTTTTTTTAACACTGTGGAGTAAAACTAGTGTAACGTTCTCTTTTTTCCTCTTAACTAAATTAAAAAATTTAAATACACTTACATGAAGTTAATCATTGGTGACATATAATTAAATTTTTTGAGAAAGTGGATTTTCTCTACGATAAGTTTAAACAATTTTATTGGTATTTATACCTTTCCATTTGTCAGTTCATATGTAATGCTAAGAAGGAATCATTTGAGATCCCATTATGCATACATTTTCTTGCACAAAATCAAAATTTAAATGAATTTGTATATGTCCGTTTATCTCTCTGTTTTGCACGCTTGGCCAACTCGATGAAATTTCACCTGAATATATGCTATATATGAAGTTACCTTCATTTTATTAAAATTTCAAAAATTATCGAAATCGGTTCACAGAAAAAAGTTATAGCGTAAATATTAATTGTATGATTCATAAAATATTCCTGTGTTATTTAAAAGAAAACTCTTATAAATCTTATATACGTCTGTGGATGTATATATTAGTGTGTATGTACGAACATAACGTATTTACCTCACACACATTTGTGTTGGAGGGTATTGAATCAGAACTAAAATCTGAACTGAAGTAGAATTTATTTCAGATTGGAACCAGAGTGCAGATAATATTAACTGGAATCTGGAATAAAAAGTGAAACTGAATTAGAATTAAACGAGATTTGAAATTTGTGTTCATTACAAATCAAATTTATAACTACCTTCTCCACATTAACCAAGTCCCAAAAGGTCCTATTCAAATTTGACTTAGAATTGTGAATTCTAAAAAACAGAGACTTCTTCATGATAAATCAATTTTATAGTTTGGAATGAAGATAATAAAAAAAATGTAAATTTTATTAAATTAAATATCTCTATTGGGACATGAATCGCTTATTTGCACAATTTTTATGTGCCACTTAACCACTTTTTTTTAGAAATATTGTTCAATTTAATTCTCCGCAAATACAGGACAAAATATATAAATCTTTATAAATGTTCAAAGTGGTTTTCGCTCACTTATTGCAAATAAAACTCCTACAAAATAAAATTCATTTTAAAAATTATAAAATTAAAATAAATAAGAGAAAAAAAAAAACAGAAATTACAATAATTTGGACGCATTCATGTGTTAACAATGAAGCGTTAAATGTGACACGCCTAGAAAATTCACCAAAAAAGAAAAAAATGAAAGAATAACAACAACCAACAACATCTGAAACATACAAAATCCCAACACAGAAAATTAAAAAAAAGAACTGAAACAAATAAATGAAATAAAGTCCTTAATGCTGCAGTACATACAAATTTATATAAATATATTTATCAACAACATCAGCAACTGCTACGACCAGCAATTATTGTTACAAATATTTGTTCAAAGGATGCTTGTACAGCTACAAAAATTTTGTATTTATTGTAACTGATGAAATGAACGAAATGACCGTCTGATGCAGGGATGATAATTTGTTATTATTTTTCGATAAAACTGTAAAATGTACGACCATATAAATTAAAATCAGTTTTTTTTTAATTATCGTCTTCCGATATCTGAACAGATTTTTCCCATATCTCTTGATTAAAATCATTGAATTGTAATGTATGAATTCATTCATTAATCTATTGACGTAAAGATTGTGATGAAGAATGATATCCACTCTTCTGATTTCGGTTAACCCAGAAATGGCTGATATTGCAAGTGGAACTACATATTATAGCTTTTCAGTCTAAGAAATAAATGAGACATTTGGAATGTATTAAATTTTTGGAGCTTAAATCAAAATCGTTCAAAGCTCTGAAAACTGACATCAAACAAAAATAAGTTTGAAGCAAAAAATCTTTTGGAAAAATTATGAAATAATTTATTTCAAACGATGTAGAAGGCAACAAGAAGTATGAAGTTTCCAACATTTCATTAAAATTCCTAACTTCTATAATTATTAAACATGATTTCATCAACAAATAATGACATTTTAAAATTATGGGTTTCTATTAAAACTTAGAAAAATAATGTAGAACATGTTTGAGTTAGAAAAATTCCAACTTTTCTGTTCATTTGAAATACCCTTAAAAATGTAACTTGTAGTTTAAGTTTCAGTAATTTGGGTAATACTTTACGTCAAACAAAATCGAAAACTTGATTTTGACTTGAATCAAGTCAAACAATTCAGTTTTAAATCGAACATTGACATAAGAATTTTTTAATTTATTAAAATCAAACTATAATGTTTGACTTGGGATTTTGTTTTGTGTGATAACTACTTTTTCAGCATTTAGAACACCGACATCAAAGTTTAAACTATGAAGAAATTTGTTAGAAAACGAACAATATTTAAAGATTTTATTTAAAGATTTATTTAAATAATGAAAAGGACGAAAGAATTTTCATTCGTTTAATATAAAAAATACATTTGAATGAAGTATACTTCCAACAAAATTGAAGAAAAGAAATTCGATTTGAACGAAGTATACTTCAAACAAAATTGAAGAAAAGAAGTTCGATATGAAAAAAATTCAGTTTATAATTGAAACCTATAAATCTTTTTGAAATATTGAAATCTTTTATAATATTTAAAACTTCGACTCGTTGAAAGTTTGATTCAAACATAGCGGGCAATTTTTTAATTATTCAAACAAATCGAACAACAGAAATTGAGTAACATGAATTAAATTAATTAAGTTCGTTCATAGACTGGTTTGATATCAAACAAGAGGTAGTTTGAAGTAAAAGAAAAAACGCTAATTAATAACATTAAAAAATTAATAAAATGATTTCAATTAAATAAACAGTATAATTGAATCAAGTTTGTTTCAAACTTTGAATGGTTTGGTATGGAACTTAGGGGTTTGATTTAAAAGGATTAATTCAAAAATCGCCTTTAGAAAGAGTGAAACTTTGCTATTAAATCTAAAAACATGTGAAAGTGTAAATCAGAAATAATTTTCATTTAACCGAATTCTTTTCGTTACAAATAAAGGGGAAGTCAAATAGTTTTAAAAATTTGAACTAAAATTGATTCAATTAGTTTTAATACACAGATAATATAGTTCATAGCTCCTTAAACTCAGCGCTAATATCTCGAAATTTACACTAGACCGAGTCACTTACATGGGATACCAGTGATTTATATAAAACAGATTTTTTAGTAACATTGAAAGATTCTACCCAAAACATGTGCAATACTATGTGAAATGGTTCTAGAATTGACTCAGCCAAAAAGTATCAAGTACTCTAATATTATTAACCCAAATTTGTTTTTTTCATCCCTGAACTGAATTTCCTGTTTGTTTGTCTAACTGTTTCTTTGTCTTTAAATCGCAAAATGTGAAAGTAAACGTTGGCGAATATTTTTCTCTTTATTGTTTGCTATTTAATATGACTGAAAGAAAATAAATTTGAATTAATTTTATTTTGTTTCACACTGAAATTCTTAAGAAAATAAACATTTATTTTATTAAGCCAAAGAAAATGAGCCAAAAGAAATAATTTGGCTTTGAATGGTGTAATTGTATGACCTTGTTTATAACCCTATAAAATCTAAAGGGGATTATTAACTGTTATACTATTTAGTTATCATTTAGAATATGCACCAACACATTCTAAATTTTCAAAACGATTAAACAAAGGTGTGAATCTTGGATAACTGTATATTTTATTAGGAATTTATTGATGCAATATTTTTTAATAGTAATTTTGAGGGAGAACAGATCTGAAATAATTTCCAATATTTACTTCTGTTATAAAGTGATGGTTCTATGTTACTTACCGTTACGCCATATTCAACAAACCGATTCATGATGCTATTATTCGTATAAATGTGGATTCAAGGCTTTGATATTCGCTTAGCTGAATATAGCGTTATTACTTCTTATTTTTTCTCATTTGAATTCTTTCTTGGAGCAAAAAATTTCTTTGCACTTGGGAACGAAACAAAACAAATATTAATTCCAATGTTAACTATTTTATTACCGGATTGTTATATGGAGTATGAAAAGAATCCTTCTGTCAGACCACAACATCTTAAATGCAGGTGAAATTTACTTAAGCTATAAATGAAGTTGCAGAATTTATGTAGAAAAGTGAAATGGAAAAATAAAACGTGACGTGAATACCAAAACAAGAAAAATATTTTATGATTATTATTTTATGAAAAAGATAATGAAAGAGAAACTTGACAAAAATTAAGAGCAAAATAAAAATGAAGAAAATAGAAATTTTTTTTTATGAAGTAAAAAAAAAAACAAGTAAAAATGTTATATTTGACTATGCCGAATCTAAAATACCCTCCACCACTATATTGAAGACAATTATAAAGTTTTCAGAATTTCGCTGGATGGTTCATATTTAAGAACCTTGTAAGGCTCAAAAATATTTCAGAACCTCATTAGCCTAAAATGCTGATTATCAAACAAATTTCCTTTATTAAAGACATTTTAAAAAATGTATCAAATTTAAACTATTTTATGCGAATGAGCCTTTAATGGGAACTATAACAAAATATTGACCGATATTCTTCAAATTAGAAACATATATTTAAGATAGTTGGAACAACCGGATTTCAATAGAATTGCTTCAAGTTTACTTGTCTTATAAGTTTAAATGGCAGCTCTGGAAAAAGAAGTGTATTAAAGAAAGTATTTAACATTGTAATAAAGCCGAATTCCAACAGAGTTGCGGTTTAGTAAAGACTTTTATGGATGCGAAACTGTTTACCAGGGACGTTATATGGGAGCTACAGCAAAATATGAAACTCCCAAATAAAAAAGTAAGAAAAGTCATTGTACCAAATTTAACTAGATTTGGTTGATCTTTAAGAATTTTATGAGCTCTAAACCATATTTCGGGAAGGGTCGTTTGGTGGAATCTTTGTTAAATTATCGTAAAATTAGTTTCTTTAATTTTATTATTGTATTAAAAACAATATATGTAACAATTTGAAAAAATTATCTAAAAAATTACAAACAATTTGACACACTGATTATGGGATCTAACAAAATTCTGCATATTTCAGGATATAACTTATTTCTATTGATCCGATTTTGATGATTTTTGTACGATAATTAAAAATATATATAACTGTAGTTTTGAGGTTATATAAGAAATCGGTTTAAATTTCTTTTGCTGATGAACAAATAAAGCTGATTATAGAAACGACAATTCAAATTAATGTGGGGAGATTTCATTGAATTCAGAAAATTGCTATAGGAGTGCAAATACTTCCAACAGGTAGATAGACGGACACACCTAAATCATCTTAAATTTAGATTTTATGTTAAAACATATATACTTTATGTCATTCCTTCCTATTATTACACACGAAACTATAAACCTAACATACCGTCATCACCACTTCTGGTGGTGGAGGGTAAAAAAAATGGAATGTCAAAGAAAAGTTCAATGTTGTGGTAAACAACGAAATTTTTTTCCAAAATATTTGCCAAAAACTGTTTGTGGAATTTGTGTCCCACTGTGTTGTGTTGTTTATTTAAAATATTTTCTGTTGAATCTTTTACTTCGTAGTCGAAAAATATGCTTTGGATATATTCAAGTTGATTTAAAGAAGTTAAGGTTCTATGTGGGTCAGGAGTATAGTTGTCAACCCGTCATAGTTAAACGTCACCAACTTTATTTTTTATTTCGCTAAAAATTAATTTCTTATATAAAAGTAAAAATTTTTTTAAAGTGTTTGAATGTTTGAGTGTCACTTGAAAACTGATGATGAACACTCTTTTAAGTCAATTTTATGTTTACTTCGATTTATTCTTCCTGAAAGTTTGTATTGAACAGTTTTAGCGATTGATTATTTCCTTGATTTAGAACATACATATGTCCAGGATACCAAATAAGTTCATCAAAACTCTGCTAAGGACTGAGCTCGAAAAAGTCTTAAAACACGTTTTCATTAGAACCTTAAATTCAAATATTATTTTTTAAATCTGTAAATCTGATTAAAATGAGTGACCAGGAAAAACTGCGTACTAAAATTATAAAATATATTCAAAAAAGCCCAATTTGGTCCTAAAAAATTTGCCATCATTTAAAGATCTTGCCATCAGACGGTTTCTTTTGCTATTAAATAGCACATCGGACTAATTGATATGAAAATTTTGAGCTCAAAAAGTTTCTGACAGGTACACTGTCAGAAACTGAAATCAAGTTTTCTAAAATAATTTTCTTGCTGCATAATGGATGAAGCAAAGCATATCCTGGCAGATTTTTCATAACTTCCTAGTCAGAATTTTTATGGTGCGGATGCACGAGGAATGTGGAAGAAAACTTAGGAGCTAAAACCAGTTAAAATTTCTTGTAATGGCAATCAATATGCATTTGCCACAAAAGAAGCCAATATTTTGTTACAGCGGGTCCCATAACGTGTTCACTTATTTTTTATCTGACTTCACACCCTGTCACTATGGTCAACAAGTCCCTGTGTGGTACAAGAACAATTATATGGTATTTGCACGAAGAGAAGAAAATACTCCAAACTGTCCGAAGTTAAGGCCTGTGGACAGATAATGTGTTCTTGTTTAAAGAGAATTTAAAATCTTAAAAACTATAACTTAAGTGGTTTCGGTTTTATTGACCTTCATGAATGTTAAGATTTTTTTATAAAGCAGATGGAAGGACAAACGGGCATGTACTGCTTTTTTGAAACTATATAAATTTTTTCTCCTTCAAAACTACGTGGCTTATTGTTATAATTGTTTTCTCCACTTTATTGAGGTTTAAAATTTAAGTGAAAAGTTTTCGAAAACAATAGATTTTCATCGAAAAAATTATTTTTCAAGCTCCCAAAAACATACACATTTTAATCAATCTGCAGGTGTTAGTTGTAACTATAGCAAAAAGACTTTTCATATTTATTAAGTTTTTGCTTTAAAAATTGTTATTTTCTTACATCTGGTTTTCTAAAGGTAACAATTTTATTACTTTACTTTTTAGGTCTCGTTTTTCTCCACCAGCCCCGAGTTAAGCAACAAACAACGTTTTGAATATTTTTCACGCACCATTCCCTCTGATCATTATCAGGTGAAAGCCATGGTGGAAATAGTTAAACGCATGGGTTGGAGTTATGTGTCCATAATTTATGAGGAAAGTAATTATGGCATTAAGGTAAGAGTTGTTGTGAACATTATTATACCAAAAAGCCTTAATAAATTTTAAAATACTTTAAGTGTTTTAGTTTCTTGAACAAATATATTTCATGTTTTCCCTTCTCGCTTCCTTTTTAGGCCTTTGAGGAACTGGAAGAGTTGTTGGCACGTCATAGTATTTGTATTGCGGTTAAGGAAAAGCTGGTTAAAGATTCTGGTGTGGCCGATGAAATTGCATACGATAATATTGTACAAAAATTATTAACCAAACCTCGAGCACGTGGTAAGTTTTACTTTCACTAAAATAAATATATTTATGCTGCTACTGCTACTACTACTACTACTACTACTACTACTACTACTACTACTATATATAGCAGCAGCAATAATAATTTTATTGCATGAACATACATATGTTTCTGTTTCAAGAACCAACTGCATATTCATTGTGTTATATTTTTATTAAAATATCCAAAAGTCAGCAAAATTTTAACTTTATATAAATAATTTTTACAACACTTATACGTTTAGGTGGCCATATTTTAAGTAAAAAAGTTTGTGGATTTTTATAACAAAAACAATAACAACATTTTTAGTTTAAAAATAACTTTTGGTTAAAAATACATAAATAATAAAATTGTTATTTTTTATTTAATAAGATTTTTTTGTGTTAATTAAAATAATTTATACGTCTACTACACCACAAGTGGAAATGTACATCAATCATACGCCAGAGGATATACAAGTTAAAATAATTGAATAAAAATGTATATTTATTTTTTAATTAAAATACTTTTAATGTTTATTTTTGAAAAATTAGAATTTTTGTAAAAATAAGGTTTTTTGTGGAAACTTCAATTTTAAACTCATTCCGTGTGTAGCGCCAAAAAGGAATTATCTCAGACTACGTAAAGTATATATTTTTGCATCAAATCAAAATCTGAGTCGATTTAGCAATGTCCGTCTGTCTGTCTCTGTCTATATGTATTTCTGTCTGTTTGTCCGACAGTCTGTCTTTCTGTCCATCTGTCTGTATAACTATTGGAAGCATTCTCACGTCCAGAATTATTATTGAAATCTAATGAAATTTGAACACATGGTTTGTTTAGTAGTGTCCAATTTAAAACCATCTATTTCGGTTAATTGGCAAAAAAGTTATAAACCGATATCTGTGACAATCTCAAATTTCAGAAATTGAACTTTTCTAATTTTGAACAAAACGTAACTGGTTTTAAACAAAAATTTTAACTATAGCAAACAGTTACGTATTCTTAATTATCGTACAAAAAAAAATGATCACCTAATTCGGACCATTGAATAATAGTTATATGCAGAAAAAAGCAAAATTTTGTTACAACCCAAAATCTGTGTGCTATGGTTTCCAATTTTTTAGATCATTAATTGCTAAAATTTGTCATATGTATTTATTTTAACAAAATAGTAAGGAAACTAAATTGTGCTGAGATCAATATTGGACCTAGCTCCTGTTGAAAGCCCCTTCGCGGAATAAGGCTTATAAAACTCTAATATATAAGTTGTATTGAAATTTGATTTAATTAAATTCCTTATTGTCCTAAATTTACTAATGCTATTGCTCCCATATAACGCTTCTAACCGGAAAACGGGTGTTTTATAAAACAATACAAAAACTATACCACTTAAATAAGGCACTATTAAAACTAGCTCCTTTGAATATACGTTATTATTTTTAAAATGTGAATTTTTAGTTACAATTTGAATTTTATCGAAAATATGAAAAATAATCATTTTCAGAAAAAAACTCAATTACAAAATAATTAAAAATTAAATATTTATTTAAATTAAATATTTATTTAGTTAAAATTTTAATTTTTAGTGAAAATTTGAATTTTTAGTGAAAATTTGTATTTTAAGTGAAAATTTGAATTTTTAGTGAAAATTTTGAATTTTTAGTGAAAATTTGAATTTTTAGTGAAAATTTGAATTTTTAATGAAAATTTGAATTTTTAGTGAAAATTTGAAATTTTAATGAAAATTTGAATTTTTTGTGAAAATTTGAATTTTTTGTGAAAATTTGAATTTTTTGTGAAAATTTGAATTTTTTGTGAAAATTTGAATTTTTTGTGAAAATTTGAATTTTTTGTGAAAATTTGAATTTTTTGTGAAAATTTGAATTTTTTGTGAAAATTTGAATTTTTTGTGAAAATTTGAATTTTTGTGAAAATTTGAATTTTTGTGAAAATTTGAATTTTTGTGAAAATTTGAATTTTTTGTGAAAATTTGAATTTTTTGGAAAATTTGAATTTTTTTGGAAAATTTGAATTTTTTTTGGAAAATTTGAATTTTTTTGGAAAATTTGAATTTTTTGTGAAAATTTGAATTTTTAGTGAAAATTTGAACTTTTTGTGAAAATTTGAATTTTTAGTGAAAATTTGAACTTTTTGTAAAAATTTGAACTTTTAGTGAAAATTTGAACTTTTTGTAAAAATTTGAACTTTTAGTGAAATTTTAAATTTTTAGTTAAAGATTTTTTTTTTAATTTGGAAATTTAAAGTAAAAATTTTAAAATAAAGATTGAAACGTATAAGACCCCAGAAAGATAATTGTATTACCGTTTATCTCTGGAACTATTATATTGACCCCGTTTTAAAATTTGACACATATATTGATTCTTTAAATGTCTTTTTATATCCCAGACAACCAGAGATGGTTGGGATATTTTACGCTTGTGCAGGTGTAATCTGCAGCTGTCGACTCATAATGACTTTATGTTTGGCATGCAACGATAAGAACTCTTTAGACAAAATAACATTCTACGATGGCCAGTCCACAATGTTACATGCCTGCACCATTTTGAAGGGTATTATTTTTTAACATTTTGGAAAATTATGTTTTATTTCTTATAAATAAAATATTAAGTTCACATTTTGAACCACCCTAATATACGTGACTAAGTAAACATACAGTGTTAACTCTTTAAATTAATTTAATTTATTGCTGACGATGCAACAGCAAAACAACAAAAGCCCACGTGAAATAAACGATAAAAGTTAGAGTACGTATTAAATTATTACACACATACATACATACATACATACATACATACATACATACATACATACATACATACTTACATACAGGATGGTCATGATGAAATTTATATAAATCAACATATTCAGAACAAAAATTACAGAAAAAAATTTCATATGACAAAAAATAATAATATTGAAAGTCAGCACCAACATCAACAAAGAAAAATAATAAACCAATAAGAATGTTATATTCGATCATGGCGAATCTTCAATACTCTTCGGCACAAATGCGTGTGAAGTAAATACATTATGTTTCGTACATATACATCACACATGCACACCCTAACTTATACAACATATAAAAGTAATACTTTATGAGTCATAGAATTAGTTTTATTTTTGATTATAACTAATTTTACTGAACCAATTTTGATAATTTTTTGAATGATAATGATGTAGAGATAAATTAATATTATGACATAATTCCATTCCAATTTGTCATTTTATAATTGACAATTTTTTTTAATATTCTTAAACGTTTTCGCTGCTTTTAAATAGAAAACTTTTCAGGACTTTAACAAATACTAAGACAAATTGCATTGACGTTTGTCAATTATTGTTAATATGAATATGCCAGCAGATATACAGACGGACATAGTTTAATCGACAAGGATTTCAATTTCATGCAAAAATATATATATTAGCATTATGGGGTCTGAAATGATTCCTTCTAATCGTAACACACGCAATGACAAAATTAATATACCCTCTTCATCACTTGTGATGGTGGAGGGTATAAAAAGTTAGACTTTCGAAAACACATACACAAACATATTTAACAATAAAAAGCAAAATAAGAATTTCATTATGACTAAGAAATGTCAATACCAGAAACTATTTACAGGACAATATTCTTGTCATTCTCTACTTTCGGATTTCTTGTTTTTAGAACTTTTGTTGTTTCTTAAAGTCTTTGTAATTTATTCAAAATAACAAAAACAACAACAGCAACAAGCAGAAAAAAGAATTGAAACAAAAGTAAATAAATGAAGCATAAACAAAGAAATACAATACATAACACATACACATATACATTTATGATCAAAGGAAATGGAAGAATAATTCTTCAATTTTTGCCAAATATTTTCTGTCATAATGAACATGCATGAACATGTATGTATGTACGTATATATTTGTGTGTGTGTTGTAAAACTACTACATATTGTAGATTTGAAAAACAATAGAAATAAAAACAATGCGATGACCAGCATATTGAATGAGTTGTTTTGTTTCCTTTTATTGTCTCTTGGATATTTGAGTTTTATTTAAAAATCCATATTTAGTTCCTTTTCTTCAAATATTCTTGTAATGAATAAACGATTTAACACAGAGAATTTGAAAATCTTAACAAGGGAAATGAACTGTTGAATATAGACTTTTTTGTGTTAAAATACGATTTCATTTAAAATTCATTAGTCGATTGTAAAACATGAAATCGTTTTATAAGTTTTTGATTCTTAAGAAAAATCTATTGTTATTGAATCTGTAAGTTTGTATCAGGTTTCTTCTAACACCCTGATGGAATGAATGGTTTCTAGATGGAAACTAATAAAACAATTAAATACGAAAAAGTGATTGACATTTTGTTGAAGTATAAAAGACACTTGATATTCTACTTAGACTTTTCCAATGAATGTAAAATAAAATAGAAAAGAATTTGGGTCAGAAGAAAAAAATAACAATATTTTAAAATAGAAAGAAATATTTAAATTTAAGAAAAAGAATCGATTTTTTAATGAAATTCGTATGTTGAATAATAATTTAAAGACATCCTATATCTTTGGGGTATAATGCGTTTATACTTACAGTTGTAATAAACCAAAAATGGCGTTTCAGACTCTTTTAAGTTCGATTCAAATTAACTTTCTGAGCTCTGTCCGGCTGCTGTTTATGTAAAGAAGTTCCTACAGAAAATATACATGTTTGGTTTAATATTCCAGGTAGCATCCATTAAAATGTTCTGCCGGAGTATCTCATTTATAGATTTTAGAGCAAAAATCTTAAAATAAAAACAATCCAACCCCACAGGAACCAAATCAAAATCTGAAATTTAACTAAGTCCCTCCATCTCTTCATCTGTCTGACAAATTTCAATAAATTGAAAAAATTAAAACTGCAAGTTTATTGGTTTCGTTTTTATTAACATATACGTATGTTATGAATTTGTCTATGTCACTCCTAAATTATTTTTATAACACTCTTTTAGAGATTTAGATTGTTTCATTGGCATTAAATTTAAAGTTTTCAGATACGGGCATTAGGTTGGGTTCCACCGTCACTTTATTTATATTTTTTCACTTAGAAAATATTAAATTAACGATAGAAAAAACTAAAACAACTTCAAGTGTTTGTGGAAAATATTCTGCCCATTAATTTCTCAACAACCTTTAATGGAACAGAATGCAAAATATTTGTAACAAAATTTTAAAACAACTGCTCGGATTTTTGGACTTCTACACAGTCTTACATAGAAATGACAAAAGCGTCTATTCTCAAAATTGGTTCAAAAAGATACATCAACCTGACTGGAATCACAGGATTCGAAAAGCATAGTTCATATATTATAAAACCTTTCAAACAAATGGAAGTTTCATAGTGTTTCCGTCCCATTGTAAAGCATTTAAATTGATGTTGAAAACAACATTTCTCCTGTTGCAATATATTAATTGAAACTGAAAGTTTTTTGAATTCTTTCCGTTTTTGCAATTTGTGCCAAAACTAAAAGTTAAAACGAAGAGAAATAAGAATGATATATTCGGTTATGGCGAATCTTCAATACCCTCCACCAGAAATGCATGTAAGTAAATTGTTATGTTTCGCACATACACACCCACATGTACACTCACAAACGTATACAAAATATTAACATTTTTTAATACAATCTAGGAACCCCTTAATGAGTCATAATTTTTTTCTACGGAACCGATTTTTTGAATGATAATGATGTACATATAACTTATTATATAATGTCAAAATTTTATTCAAATTTGTGAAATTCTAATTAGAAAAAACAGTACATCCTTTTAAATGAAATTTCTCAGGGCTATAAAAAACACCCAGTCCAAGTTTTAGCTCTTTTCAATTATTTCAGTCAATTTCTGAGCTCTTTCAATTATTGTGAATGTGAGCGTGCCAACAGCAGAGAGATGGACAGACAATAAACAGACGGACGGACAGACAAACGGCCAGACAGACAGATGAACATAGTTAAATCGACGCATACCTTGATTTGAATATGAACAATATGGTCTGAGATGATTCCTGCTAAGCGTTACACACGGAATTACAAAGTTAATGTACCCACTTCACCACTTATTGTGGTGGAGGATACAAAAATAAGTTTTCTATTTGACACTGATGGTGACAGTTGGCAAATGGTGGTCACGTAACTGCTACTCGTTATAAAAGAAAAAAGACTAAAATTAATGGCAAAAAGCAAATGGTACAACAAGATTTTTTAAATAAAGAATTTAACTCAAACAAACAGCAAAAATAAATTTTATAATATTTTTTTCTAATACAAATAAATTTGCTATAATCTTAAATTGAAGAAAAATTATAGCAAAAATGAACTTTTTACCACAATTTTCCCAAATAAACGAGAATTAATTATTCAGCCTTTGGTTAAGATTTAATATTATACTTTTACTTAATATTTGAATGATTGATTAAAGAGAAAACAACCTAAATGTTGTATTTAAATAACCAATTAAACATGTGCCATAAATTAACCTCAAGACAACAAATAGATAAAGAAAAATATCAAAATGAAAAGAATCTATAAGATATTTAAGAAAATGCCAAAGGTAATCAATCAAAATAATTAAAATAAGATAATAAAACAAAACCAGAAAATTGCTCCCAAAAAAAAACATATAAAAGAAGAAGAGACTAATTATGTTAAAAGGTACTGGAAAAAAAGACAAAGGAAAATAAAATAAAACAGAAGAAAAAAGGGAATAAAAATAAAAGATAAATTACATGTTTTAACAATTTCAAATAATTAATATCAATCATACGCTTAGGGTGTCTATAGATAAAATTAATTAATATTAATCATACGCAACCTGCTAATAAAAGTTCGACAATTTTTGTTGTTTGTTTCTTTAAATCTTTTTTTCTTTTGTTGCTGTTCTGGTCACGTCTTTTTCTATTTTGCTGGTTTAAAATTCTTTTAAACAAGAACCATTAAAATCAATTGAAAACATCATTTTGCCACAAAATTGAAATAAATAAAATAAAAGAAATTTTTGCAACACCTCTATGTGTTTTTCTTCTATTTACTGCCAAAATATGTAACATGCCACAGAGGTTCTAAAATGTTTTTTTTTTTTTTTTCATATTTCTGTAACTTTTTTCTTTTTTAAAAGAAATAAACTTTGCAAAAGGAGACAAAGTTTAAGATGCATTTTTAGAAAATGAAATAAGGATATTATAATCGGCTTTGCCGAATCTTTCTTGCCCTCTACCACAAATATGTATGAAGTATTTACGTAATGTTAACACAGAACCCTTTATGAGTCATAAAATTAATTAGATTTTTGCTATAACTTTTTCCTATTAACAAAATCGGTTCTGTAGAGAGATAGTTTAGTATTATGGCAAAATTTCATTATTATTTGTCGATTTAGAATTGACAATTTTACAAAATTTAATTGCTTACACTTAGAACATGCCTCGAACTAACGATCTATATATTTTTTAATATATTGAACCGATTTTTCCGGCCCAAATTTAAAATTTCTGTCTATTATGCGTGCCAAGAACAGACAGATAAACGGACGTAGCTAAATCGATTAATAATAATGGAATTACCAAATTAATATACCCTCATCAATACTTATGAAGGTAAAGAGAATATAAGTGAAACTTATTCCACATTTCCATATGGAAGTATCCAAAACCTCCGTCCGTAAAAAGAGTTTTTAAAAACTTTACTTTTTTTCATTAAAATGATCGTCTAAAATTCTCACGAATTTACACGAAATGAGCAGAGTCGTTAAAAAAGATTATTCTCTCTGATGGTAGAAATTTATTTAGACATTTTGAGATCAAACGCTGTTCGGTTATCAAAACGTAAATTCGATGGTGTCAGTTTTAATGTTTTGTGCCGTCGGCAAATCTAAAATTTGTTCTGTTCGAACCAAATTGAATTATAACGATTTGCTGCAAGATGATCTTTTCTCCTTTTTGGATAACAAACTCTTGCATATTTCAGCAAGATAATACTTTGGTACTTGTTTTAAAGCAAACACAGCATACCTCTGTTGGATTGGCTGGCTTGCAGTTGCGATAGTGGAAGCAATATTATGCCATATTTTTAAGTTATCCGCAATAATTATTAATAATGCTAATAAAAGAAGAAATTCTAAACTGACCAAATTTGGATAGGGTTAGTGGGTATAAACATGTTTCCGGTTCATTTTTTACCATTAAATTTGTCGTAAAATAATAATAAAATTCTGAATAAAATAAACTTTAACTTTAAACTTTTTTAAGTTTTGACTTTTTTAAAAGTCGCATCAAAGGAATTTTTCATAAATTTACATATCCGAGATGGCTAATTTTGGAAAGCCACCCTCTCTCTCTCATGAAATGGAAGCCTGCACAGCAACTAATCAACTCAAAAGCACCTCAGCTATAGTCATCTTAAATTTTTTAAATATATCTCCAACTGTTCCAAAATTACGGAACTATTTCCAAAGAATCATTTTAGAACCACGGTGCGTGTTAAAATGAAATAAAATTCTTCGTCATTAGAAAAATCCTTTTTAATTATTTCACTTTTTCGTTTTCTCTCAAGAAATTAAAAAATTATATAAACTTTTCCATTACGTTTTATAACGAAGGAATATAAATAATGATTTTATATTCTTCATCATCATAAGTGGTGAAGAAGGTATGTTAATTTAGTCATTTCGTATATAACACTACATTGTTGCATCAAATCGAAATCTGAATTAATTTAGTTATGTCCGTCTGTCTGTCTATTCTTAGCGATTGTTACACGCTCACATCCACAAAAATTGACAGAGCTTAGTGAAATTTACCTTAGATATTTCCTATAGATCTGAGAAAATCAGCAAAATGGGTTCGGTAGCAAAGAACTTTTGTAAAATTGCCAATTATAAATCGACAAATTGAAATTACTTTTTGCCATAATATGAAGTTATATGTAGTTGATAACCGTTCCATTTTCAGATTTATTCTGAAGTGTGTAGTACATTATTGTGACACTAACATCTTTGTTAAAATTATGAGTTTTAAAAATAATTTTATTTTGGAGCTGCAAAAAATTATGAACCCACCCAAATTTAGCACATCTTTGTTTCCCTATATTTATCTTTATTTGGCCTATTTTTACTACAATAACAACGAATATGTGAGATTTATGTCCTTAAAGGTGATATTTCGAAGGGAGTTTGTATGGAACCAATAAGAAATAATGGACTGAATCTCACATATTTTGGTACATAATTAAAAAAAAAATAAATTGTTAATATTAAGGACCTTTATGTCCTCAAACCTCCATTCCAGTAGAAATATTTGTAAGTGAGATAAATAGTGGCCAAATATTCTCAATTTCAATGGAAACAGTCCTTAGACCAAAATAATAAAAATATGTACCAAATTTATCGAAATATCTACAAAATTGCGACCTGTTTTCAAATCGAAAGCGATTTTGAACAGTATACTTAAAGGTGTAACACCATTTTTTCTGCACGTTACAAACATCTGCACAAACGCAAAATACTCCAACCACCAATGGTGGTGTAGAGTATAAAAAGTTGTTTCTGTGTTATATTTAATAAAACCTTGTATATATTGTATACGTTTGTGAGTGTATAGACGAAACATAACAAATTTACTTTACACGCATTTGTGGTAGAGGGTATTGAAGAATTCGAAAAGCACAAGATATATAAACTAAATTTCCTAAAACAGATAAAAATAAAAATGATTTCGATTATCATAAATGGCTAATAAAAATTGATTGATTCGCACTATTAATCTTCCAAAAATGTCCTACAAAATCATATCCCTTGTCAAAAATCCAAAAAAAAAATGTTGTTGTTAATTTTTTATTGTCACCCAGTGAAGAAATGTCTCAATAACAAATGATTTTATGGTTTAAAGTTTTTAAATTTAGAGAATTTTGATTTTCTTTTAAACTAATACTTCCTGCTTAAACCAAATAAGACTTTAAAAGCCAAGTTATTATGTCAGAATCAACCAGAAAAGTCGAAAATTTTCAAACGAAAAAAATGTCACATTAATGTGATCTAAAACCAATGACCGGAAATGAAAGCAAACGTATGAAACTAAGAAAAACACTTAACAAATACACGTATCTCTTACCGCAGGTATTAATAGAATATTTATAACGGTTTTCAATGGCAACTATAACAATAATGGTGATGATGATGTTTTAGCTTTAGGAAAATCGATGAGAATTAAAAGCTTTACATATATATTCTATTTTATATTGCATTTAGAGTTTAGAGCAGGAAATTTTCAAGGAAAAGGAATTAAAGTTTTTTAAATCAGAAAATCTTTAATTAAAGCATTTATTTAATAAAGCAGAATTAAATTAAAAAAAATATTCCAATAGGAATAGAAAAGAATGCCTGTGTATGAAGTTTCAACACCATTAAGACACAAACATACACTCTAACACCTCTTATACACATACATATTAATAACAACAAACTGTGTTCATTGGGAGTCAAAAAATTTGACATGATTTGCCTATAACTTTTTTCTACTTATCCGAATTAAATGATTCTTGAAAGAGTCATGAATTTTTTAGATATATATTTTAGATAAAATTTATTTCAATCTGATAACGCGTTTTTGAAAAATTGGCGAAAATTGTTTGTCTGAATTTCTTGGTTGTCTCAGACATCGATTTATAAAGTCTTTGTTACAGAATCGATTTTGCTGGATTTAAATAACAACCTGCAGAATATAATGATCCATCGTGTCAAAATTAATTAAATCCGTGAGAATGTTTCCAACAGGCATATCGTAATCCAAATTACAATTATACTATTTTTCTTATTCACTTAAAATGCATTTTTACTTATTATGATTATGTTATAATGTAAAATTAGACATTATAACTGTTTATAATAAATTATAAAATATTGAAACTATTTTATAATATAATATAATATAATATAATATAATATAATATAATATAATATAATATAATATAATATAATATAATATAATATAATATAATATAATATAATATAATATAATATAATATAATATAATATAATATAATATAATATAATATAATATAATATAATATAATATAATATAATATAATATAATATAATATAATATAATATAATATAATATAATATAATATAATATAATATAATATAATATAATATAATATAATATAATATAATATAATATAATATAATATAATATAATATAATATAATATAATATAATATAAGGAATTATAATTTTGTTATAATACATTATAACAAATTGAAACTATGCTATGCACTGTAGCATTATGTATTGTGTTCACTTTCAATATTATAGATTTAACTTTTGTTGTTATATAAATTATAAAGACATTAATTAGGTTGTAATGTTTTACAACAAATTCTAATTGTGTTGTGATTTGTTATAATAAAATATAATCATATTATAATTCATGAAAATTTTTCTAAAATGCATTGACTCGTATTGTAATGCATTGTAGTGTATAATATTAACTTGATATGCAATATTACTAATTAAAATTGTGCTATAATTGTATTGTTATAGTAAAGTTCATCTATAATTAGATCCATTAAAATAAAATATAAGTGTAATATAATTTATTAAAATAAAATATAATTTATAGTAAGATATTTTATAAAACATTATTTTTTAATTATAATTATAGTTCGATATTACGGTATTATAATATATTATAAAAATAATTAACTGTGTTATAATATTTACAACTATGTTATAAAGTATCAAAAATTCTTATACTCAAACATTTGCTTTTGGAATTAATACGGTAATATTTGAACCGTTTAAAATATACACTAGAACTCTGACTTGCGTCTTCCCGATTTGCGTCGTTACAATTTCACATGCGTCGAGCCGATTTGCGTTGTTTTGAACCCAATTATCGTCCGTTCGATTTGCGTCATTTTGTTAAGTAAAAGAGTAGTAATAAGTTTGGAAACGGAGAAAAACTGTTAATATAGGAAGATTCCTCATTGGAAAGGTGAAGTTCCTTCTTTCAATTTGAATACTTGATCAAAAATACGAAATTGCTTGCCTTGTTCTGAATATTCTCCACAAGAAATAAAATTTAATGCAATTATATAAAAAAGTTGATTCGATTCGCGTTGCATTTTTCAAGTCCCCACTAACGACGCAAGTAGGGAATCTAGTATATATAAATGTTTGAAGCTAAGATATTTTGATCGTGGTATTTTTGGGTGGCCATATAATAATGTATAATACTATATAATACAATAACAATGTATAAGACTATTTTTTATTAATTATCCCAAGCGATGGTTTGTGATAATTGAACCGTTAAAAATATCTAACAAATTTAATAAGTTTTTATCTAACATATTTCCTATTTCAGTTGAAAGATTGTAGTTTACCAGCTGGCCAAGAAGGCTAGTGGGTGATCTTTCCCATATCGAATATGTGGAGTATTTCAAAATTCGCCAAAAATTAATTGATGATTTAACAATTTATATATCTGTTCTATATCATACTTAAATATTTTAGCATTAAAAACCATTACATTATAAACGTTAAATACATTGTAATACAAATTAATTTTGTTATAGTTGTACTGAGATAATACTCATACATAATAATGTATATACTCACACATAAAAATATTTATTATGTATGAGTTTTATGAGAACTTTCTGTTTTAATATATGAAAATAATCTTCTTTTCTATGTTTTGTCATTAAAGTCAAAATACTAAAGCAGCCAGCAATTTGCTTGCTCAGGTCCATTTAGTATAATATATTTTTATATGTTTTCAATTCCAAAACTTTCCTTATAACTTTTTTGCCAATCTTAGTGAAACAAACGCCTCTAGTGAAATAGTCCATATAAACACAAACAACATCTAAAGCAAATCATTAGTAACTGAGGAATAATTACTATAATTTGTTTTCCAAAGCCAAATGTATTTAGACATTATAAAGGTAAACAAGTAAGAATGATATATTCGGTTAAGCCGAATCTCTAATACCCTTCACCACACACACACACATACATTCTATTTTGTCGATTTATAAAAGACAATTTTACGAAAGTTCTTCTATGAATTACTCATGCCAAATTTCATTGAACTCTATCAAAGACGAACAGAGAGATAGACAAAGTGAAATCGACTCAGATTTGGATTAGATGCAAGAATATGTAAACATTATGTAGTCTGAGATGATTCCTCCTTAGGGTTACATACGGAATGACAAAGTTAAAATAACCATACCACCGCTTGTGATGGTGGAGAGTATAGAAACTTTGGCCACAAAACTCATTAAAAATTTATGAAAATAGAAATTCATTAAACAACCTAGAAAAACAAAAAGAATAATACCCTGCAGCTTTAAATTATCGATCAATTTTAATTCCTGAATCGATTTAGGTTTAGGTTTCAAAGAGCTATTTGTAATGTTAAACCCCGAATTCTGGACCCTAATTGAGACGCAATAGTCAATTTATTTTAACAGAAAATCAACTTTAAATAAAGTCAATATTCACCTTTAAAAGAACTGCAGGGCATTTAACAGTAAATTAAGCTAAACACTTTTCTTTAAACTGTTGTAAAAGTTCTTAGGACAAATTATTAATTGTATGCTAAATAAGAAATAACTGAAGGCGAGATTTTGTATGGCAGAAAAAATGATATTTACACTTAAACTCTGTAAATACTTGACTTCCGGTATTTTGTTTTATTCATTTAATATTTTTTTTCTAATTTACAACTTGTGAATGAGTATTATTATTGTTGTTGCCATGTTTTCTTAACAAAAAACTGTTATAACTGTAAAAAAATAATCTTGTTTCATTTAATTCTCTCATTTTAAACAGGTGCCATAATATTTGGTTCCGATCAGGAAGTACGTGAAGTTATGCGTGCCGTGAGACGTAACAATGCTACTGGCGCTTTTTCATGGATTGGCTCGGATGGTTGGAGTGCACGTAATTTGGTTTCTGATGGCAATGAGCCTGAGGTATGTTTTCCACTTCTTCTTAATAATCATACTTTTCAGACAATAATTTATTAAAAATGAAAAAAACAATGACAGCAGAGCATATTGTTGAAAGCTTTCATCATAAATTCCCCTAACTACCATTTAGTAGTATTTTAGATAAACAGCAAAGTCCTCAAAATTCAAATCGACTAATTGTTGTAGTTAGAGGACTAAGAGTGCTATGGCTGCTACATTACAGTCGAAAAAAAATGTTATGCAGCCAGGAAATGCTTTTTTTGTGGGGGTTCAATGTTGTTCATGGCAAAGGTGGACATTGGAAGACAAATGCTTAAACATATATCTCATTTAAATAAATGACAACTTAGTTATGTATACCTTTTATAAAATGTATATATTTTGTTGAAGTGTATAAATGTTTGATGAAAATTGAAAATAATGAAACCAACTGAAATTTATATGGCAAAATAAAAGCAGAAAAACTGATTGTATCAATAGTTATGGCTGGATTTTATTATAATCAAAATATCAATGCTATGAAAAAAATTGCTGAATCGAGTTTAAAATGTTATTTCTCACGGATTTTAATAAAGATATTCTTGATCTTAAAAAAGATTTATATAACTAAAATTTGACATAATTCAAAATTTCAATTCATTGCAATATAACTTGAACTGAACTTGAATTACACTTGAATATTTTTGTAAATTGAATTGAACTTGAATTACACTTGACTAACACTTGAATTATTGTGCTGATGACAAAAATTTTATAAAAATGTGTATGGATTTTTTTAAATTTAAAATTATATAAAACATATAAAAATATAAGTAGACATTTGTCCATCTATATGTCCGTTGTTGGCACTCTCACATCCACAACGATTGACAGAGCTTAATGAAATTTGGTCTGAGAATTTGTCCAGTAAATCTAGTAAAATCCCTTTAGTATATTGAAAGATATAATCCGATATCTGAGACAGGCTCTTAACTTAATAAGAGATCATCCGCAAATTTTTAATATTAAATAAACAAATTCGAATGAAATTTTGCCGTAAGATATAAATGTATATTCTTGCATCAAATCAAAATCTGAGTTGTCTGTCCATCTGTATGTTGTTGGATAGCTTACTTCCACAATAATTGTCAGAGCTCAATGAAATTGGGCCTAAGTATTTGCTATAGACCTGAGAAGTTTTCTGTTTAAAACTAGCGAAACCGGTACAGTATATTTAAAGATATAGACCGATATCTTAAGCAACCTCTAGGTGAAAGCATATAACTTTCGTCAAATTGTTATTTTCCATCATATTAAATTGTATGTACTTCATTACAATTCCAAAAATTATCAAAATCCGTTTAGTCGATAAAAATTTATAGCTAAATTTTAATTAATTTTGTGACTCGTTAAAAGTTACGTTTGTGAGTGTGTATGTACGAAACATAACGTATTTACTTACCCTGATTTGTGGTGGAAGATTCGGCACAGTCGAATAGAGAATTCATCTTATTATAACGCAGTACAAAAATATGAATTTTCTTAATGATTTTTTAATTATGTTAATTAAATTGTACTAAATGTACTATAATAAATTTACAATGGTTTATAATTTTTTGTACTGAACTGTTTTGCTATAATTTCTTTTTGTAATGCAATAATTCCATAATTAATAAGTTGGTTTCATTTTTATTTTTCATAAAACCTTCCCCTCTCCCCCCTCAAAACAATAAGAAAAAACTTTCCGCCTTGTTAAACTTCATAAGAATGTTGTGCAGTGTTTATAAGATTAAATGACAAAAATAAATTTGATTAATGAACAATTTTATCAAAAGGGAGAAGAAGTAAAGAAATAAAAGAGAACAATGAAAATAAAATTTATATTATTAAGAGGAAGAAAAAAAATACTCAAATGTTGGACAATAGAATGTTGTGTGTCCAAGTAACTACCAAGAGCCATGCTTAAAATTTGCTATAAATTTTTATTTCTTTGTTTTTTTATAGCAACACAAAAGAACAAGTAGAAAAATTTGGGTAATTTTCATTGAATTGGTCAAATTTTCTTTTACATTAATATTTCAAATAAATTTCCGAAACAAAGATGAGATATTTTTTTGTTTAAATTACTTTTAAGGGATTTTGAGAAGAATTTGTTTATTATGTAATACACAATTGCTAAATTATGTGACATTTACAAACAAAAAAAAATATTAAGCATATCTTTAAGATACATTACTTTATTGCTTACAAGTAACCTTAAATTGCCATTCAAACAACTTTATATAATCTTAACTCACAAAATAAAATTTCTATTCAGATTTTAGTTTTTATAATTTATTATGTAACTTTTCTTAAAGATTGATGATTAAATAATTAAAATTAATTATTCTTAAACATTTTCAACATACATATGTTTCAAAAATATTTAATTACTTTAACTCAACACCTACAGATAACAGATACAGATAAATATCTAAAACACCTTAAGGAAGGCCTGAAAATATTAAAGATATAATTGTGGTCTGATAAAATAAAATTAATTATTGTGATTTTACAAACTTGTAAAGTAATTGACAGAATTATGAATGAGTATTATTATATGATAAATTGATTATAATATTAATGGAGAAAAAAATAGATAAAATTAAATTCATTTAATTCTGTCAATTAAAGATATAAAAAAGATTAAAATTAAATTATATTTAAGAATTAGTATAACTAAATAAATAAATAAATAAATAAATAAATAAATAAATAAATAAATAAAAAATAACTACAACTTAGCTTCAACTAAAATTTGAAATAAACTAGAACTGAACTAGAATTGAACTAGAGCTGAACTAAAAGTGAATTAGAATTGAACTAGAGCTGAACTAGAACTGAACTAGAGCTGAACTAGAACTGAACTAAAAGTGATCTAGAATTGAACAAGAGCTGAACTAGAGCTGAACTAGAACTAAACTAGAACTGAATTAGAACTGTACTAAAACTGAACTTGAACCGTACTAAAAGTGAACTAGAATTGAACCAGAACTGAACTAAAAGTGAACTAGAATTGAATTAGAACTGAATTAGAACTGTACTAAAACTGAACTAGAACAGAACTTGTACTGAACTAGACCTGAACCATAACTGTACTAGAACTGAACTTGAACTAAACTTAAACTGAACTAGAATTAAATTAGAACTGAACTAGAACTGAATAAGAACTTAGCATATATCACTTCCTCTAGCCGCTTTTTAAAAGTGATGAAAGTGGACAGACAGACAATGTCTCCTTCGCTGATGTTGACATCAAATCTCGCAAGGGCATCAGCTATCAGATTGTTCTGGTTATTGTCATATTCTTGCAACCGAACCTATACAATGTTCGATTGCACTGCCACTCTTTTCAATGATGAGCGTGATTCCTGGACAAGATTCATTGTTGTATTGCCACTCTTAGGGTTCCAAATTGCGACTATCAGCAAAAAAATCCAATTGGTCGCCCTATGAATTGCAGCATTCATACATACAGATGTTGAATTTCTCTATGAAGACACCATCTCCAACTTTGTCCCCATATTTCGAACCATCAGTGTAGAATGAACTAGGACTGAATTCGATCTGGATTCAATATGCACTATAGCTTCATTAAATCATTACTGATAAAATTAATTAATGAATGCAAATAAAAATTATAAATTAATTAATTAATTAATTAAATTTTATTCAAAATTGTTTTCATTACATTTTATAAAATAATTAAAATTGTTTAATTATTTTCTATTTGCAGGTTGAAGGTACTTTATCTGTGCAACCTCAAGCTAATCCAGTTAAAGGATTCGAAGAATATTTTCTTAATTTGACTGTGGAAAATAATCAACGTAATCCCTGGTTTGTGGGTAAGTGAAAGTCTCCTCGAATAAAACCATGTAATTGAAATGAATTGTTTTTTTCCAGAATTTTGGGAAGATCATTTTCAGTGTCGTTATCCTGGCAGCTCTAGTACACCCTATAACAATTATAATCGTACTTGTACCACAACTGAACGCTTATCCCGGGAAAATACTGATTTTGAGGATCAATTACAATTCGTTAGTGATGCGGTAATGGCTTTTGCTTATGCTTTAAGGTAAATTATCGCCAAATTCAATTAATTGTTATTTGTTAATAAATATTTTTTTGTAATTCCCTGAACAATTTAATTGTTTGTTAACAATAATTTTATTTTAATTTTTATTTTATTACAAAATATGCAGAGACATGCATCGTGATTTATGTGGTGGGCGGCCATCGTTGTGTGATGCCATGAAACCAACAAAAGGAGCAGATTTATTGAAATATTTAAGAAAAGTACAATTTCAAGGTGAGTTTCTTCATTTTTGAACACAAAAATAACAATAAAATCTTTTATTACCATGATTTTTCATATAATTTACAAAATCTACAATTAGAGGATAAACATTTAAATTTCTTTATATTAAGTTTATAATGGAATTAGACTCCAGAAAAAGTTCAATGATAAAATTTTGTCTACAAACATTTCCATAATATAAACCACAACAATTTTTAAAATACGTATTCAAAAAATTCTGTTTATTATGCAAAGAGCGAGGAGAAGGGAAAGTGTCCCAACAACAATTGCGAAAACCATAAACAACATTTTTCTTAAAAAAACTGTAATCTGCAAATAATCACCTAATTGTTTATGATTCCCATCTTGTTGCTCATTAATTTTTATTTTATTCTTATTTACGTTTCTCATCCTTAAATTAATTTTTTTAATCTTAAAATGTTTTAAATTTATAGAACTCTTTTATGTTTATATATTTTCAGGTCTAAGTGGGGATCATTTTCGTTTCGATAGCAATGGCGATGGCCCAGCCCGTTATAATATTATTCATTTCAAACAATCCAATAAAGGACAATATCATTGGGTCAAAGTGGGCGAATACTATGAAGGAGAATTGAGACTTAATATGTCAGGTATGTAAAAGTATTTAATAAAAAAATGTTGCTCTAGACTATAACTACAACTAAAAGTGAGGTTAAGGCGAAATTATATATTTGAAGATTTTAAAATTTTAAATTACTGAACTAAACAATTAACTGAGAACTGAAAACTGAACTAAGAAATGGATTAAAAACTGTACGAAAAATGAAAAATATAAAGAGAACTGAAAACTGTGAATTTAAATATAAAACATAACTGATCTGAAAATTTCGCAAAATTTTGAATTAAGGACATAACTGAATAATGAACAGAGAATTGAACATAGGACAGGATATAAAATTTTATTTAAAACTGAACTCTGTACTCAATTACAGACTTAATTCTGGACTCAGTATTAGTAGTATTACTTAAGTAATGGATTAAAACTGACCAGAAAACTAAAATGTGAAGTAAACTAAAAACTGGGAACTTAATTAAGATCAATAAAGAACTAGAATCTTAAAAACTGGCAACTGGATGAAAAACTGAACTGCACTAAGAATTAAATGTAAAACTGAACTAAATTACAAAGTTAGAAGTAATCTGAAAACTAAAGACTTCAAACTAAATTCATATCTAAACAGATAACTAAAACGAGATATGAACTAAAAATTAAACTACGAACAGGATAAAAAACTGAATTGAAATCTGAAGTAAAAAGGATTAATTGAGAACTCAATTAAAGACATAATTGACAACTGAAATGTAGACTTTATAATGAACTAAACTGGATTATTTAATACTAAATAAAATCGTGACAACTTTGAACTGAATTAAGAACTGAACTGAAAACTGGATTGAAATTTAATCATTTATCTCAACTAAGAATTTTAAAATTAAACTAAAACTAAGAATTGTATTAAAAATAGAACATTGCATTGAAAAGTGAACTGTAAACTTAAACTTGGGACTAAGAAATAAGAGAACTTAAGCACGATCTGACTAAAAACTTAAATAGGAATTAAACTAAATAAAAATTGGAAATGAGAACAGAATTGTGAAATAAACAATAAACTTAACTGAGAACTGAATGAAAATAGTCGAAATTAAAAATTAAATGTAAACTGAAAATGAGAAATCGAATGAAAACCGAATTTAATTGAAAATTAGATTATAAACCTAATGTTTGGACTCAAAACAGTTTTGAAGGAAGCACCGAGTATAGAATGAAAAATTAAATGAGAACTGAACTGAAAACTAAAATGATAAATAAATCAAGATATGAATTAAAAACTGAAATGAGATCTTAGCTTAATATAAAAGCAAAAAATTAGAGAGAAATAAAAAAACTGAAATGGAATATGAAGAAAAACCTTGTTGGGATTAATTCGATTGAGAACTGTTCTGTTCAAATCTAAGGAACACAGCTAAACTGAGAATTGAACTGATGACTCTCATAAAAATATAATTAAAACCAAAACAAAAAAGAATATTTGAACTGAACAGGTGAATGGAATTATATTTGGAGAGATAACTGATGTAAGAATTGAACCGAAAACTGGTATAAGAACCAAATTAAGAACTTGTCCGACAACTAAGCCTAGAACTGCACTGGAAACATAATTGTGAACTAAAGTAAGAGAACAACGAAGAATTTAACACTATGTAAACTGAGAATTGGTCAGAAAACTGCACTAGACTGAAAACTTAATTGTAATGCATCTTTCATATCCTTTTCATAAAAACAAATCACTTTAATTATCTAAAAATTCTTATTGTATGCGAAACAGCAATAAAATTCTTATAAATTTTAAATTAAATCTGTGACTTATCTTTGCAATGTATCTCAATAATTTGTACCACAATTGCAGCCATTTAACCATATTGATGTTAAATGAAATCTTCCCTTCTTCCCCACAATTCTTTATTAAACAAATGACAAGATGTAAGAAAAGATTGAAAAATGAAATTTGTATATTAAAAAGGGAAGGGAATAGAATAAATTGAAAATACCACAAATAGCAATAAATAGATTAGAATTTCATGTCATATCCATAATAAATCAAAAGAAACAATAGATATACGTAACAAGTGAAAATGTTATAGTCGATCGAGCACGACTATGTAAAACCCTATAAAATAATGTTGTTTGTAAATAGTTGTTACGAGAAATTAATAAACGACCCTCGTAAAAATAAATCAATTTTCTGATTTATTCTTATTTTTTACATTTAAAAGTGATAATTTCTAGAGAGTTATATGGAAGCTTGAAGGAATTATGAATTCCTAATGAAATTTTTCAAATGTGACGAGTTATTGTTACAATACCAACATATATGTGAGATTTATGTCCTTCAATATGATATTTGGTAGGGGTGTTGTATGGGACCTTTGATAAGCAATGGATCGACCCTCAAATAATTTGGCACATTATTTTTGGATATCATAAGACTTAATTTTGCATTATTTTTCATTGACATCGTTTTATATTTAGGGTTTATATGAGCCTAAAACCTTATTCTGGGAAAACATTTGTATGAGGGATACCGAACACAGTCAACTTCAATAGGCTTCGTCCAAAGTAATTAAATGTACCCAACTTTATCGAGATTTTTTAGAAATTGCAATCTGTAGAGTGTTCACAATGTTAACAGCCAGCTGGACAGACAAACGAAAGTATACCGTTCGATTAGAAGTGATTCTGAATCGAACGGTATACTTAAAGATACATCACCATTCTTTCTGTATGTTACAAACATCAAACACAAATGCATAAAACTTCAACCACCTACTTTGGTATAGGGTATAAAAACCACACACTCACACACATACATACATATTATTATAACATCTTTACGTATGTATAAAACTTCAACTATATAAAAATTTCTATATTAAAACATGTTAAAAACAATTTATTATATTGTAAGTAAAGTTGGCCTCTGGGGAATCCTTCTGAAGAAAAAAGAAAAAACAAATTTATATGGGAAGGAAGAATAAGTCGAACAAACTCAATTAGAACAGATGATGTTGACAATAATGTTAAAATAGATAAAAACAAAGAGCGAAACCAAAGAAGAAAAAAGGCATTAAACTGGAAAATTCTTATCTACAAAATACATACACTCTTTTAATACATAATAAATACTTAAGAACTCTTATTTAATATACAGTATCATCTATTGACTTAAACAAAATAACAGTTTTTCTCCTCATCTACAACTAAAGTACAAAAATATAATTTACAATATATTTTTACTTAATAAAATGAAAACAACAAGTTCAAATGAAAGTTTTCCCATGACATGAGCTCGTGTTAGCGCATTTATTTACTTTACTTCTGTTACATAGACTTTCATCAGGATATTGTATCCTTTCTTCTATATTTATTCCTTCTATCTCTATGACTGTGAATGTTCATGACATTTTTCCAATCTGTTAGTTTTAAACAAGTTGAGATTTTTCTTTAGTTTTTCATTTTCTAATTTATTTTATTTATTTTGTATTTGCAGAAGTCCAATTTAAATTGTTGCATCCCAAACCACCTGAGTCCGTATGCAGTTTACCCTGCGAACGTGGTCAGGCTAAAAAATATGTTGAGGGTGAAAGCTGCTGTTGGCATTGTTTCAATTGTTCAACTTATCAAGTAAGTAATCATTTGTTTGTATTAAATATCTTATAAATAAATAGAATTCAAGTATTAACATTTAAACACACACACACACACACTCGTAAATAAATACTTATAGATTAAATGCACACACGCAGACACACACACACATTTTTACATTATATTTTATTGCTCATTCAACCACAATAGTTTGGTTGGGTGTATTAAAATAGTAAATATTCATTAGTTCAATGAAATTTGATTGTACTGAACTAATATAGTGATAAAACATGTAAGAGCGTGAAGTTTAGAGAGATAATTGTATTTGATTGTTGGTTTTTAAGTAAAGCGATAACAAGCGGAAAATATTTTAGTTTTTAAAAACCACAGTAAATGAACGGTTTGCGGAATTCATAATGATGATGTTAAGTGCAAAGGAATGTCTCACTTTGAAAGAACCTAATTAATAATTTAAGTACAGTTTTAGATTAAAATTCTAGATCGGATTCTAGCTCAGATTCTAATTTAGATTCTAGTTCAGATTATGTTTTACTTTTAAGATTAGATTCTAAATTAGATTCTAGTTCAATTAATAATTCAGATTCTGGTGTATATTGTATATCAGTTTCTAAGTCAAATTCCAGTTCAAGTTTAGGTATAGTTCTAGTGCAGTTCTAGTTCAGTTTTAGTCCAGTTCTAGTTCAATTCTAGAACAGTTCTAGTTCAGTTCAGTTCTAGTTCAGTTTTAGTCCAGTTCCAATTTCAGTTCAGGTCCCCTTCAGTTCTAGTTCAGTTCTTGTTCAGTTCTAATTCAGTTATAGTTCAGTTCTAGTTAAGTTCTAGTTCTAGTTGAGTTCTAGTTCAATTCTAGTTCAGTTCTTGTTCAGTTCTAATTCAGTTATAGTTCAGTTCTACTTCTGTTCTAGTACAGTTCTAGTACAGTTCTAGTTCAGTTCTACGTCATTTCTAGTTCAGTTCTACTTCAGTTGTAGTTCAGTTCTAGTTGAGTTCTAGTTCAGTTCTAGCTCAGTTTAAGTTCAGTTTTAGTTAATTTCTAGTTTAGTTCCCCTTCAGTTCTAGTTCAGTTCCAGTTGAGTTCTAGCTCATTTCTAGTTCAGTGCTAGTTCAGTTCTACTTCAGTTGTAGTTCAGTTCTACTTCTGTTCTAGTTCTAGTTGTGTTCTAGTTCAGTTTTAGTCCAGTTTTAGTTCAGTTTTAGTTCAGTTCCAGTTCAGTTCTAGTTCAGTTTTAGTTCAGTTCCCCTTCAGTTCTAGTTCAGTTCTAGTTCAGTTCTAATTTGTATAATAATTTTAGTCACATAATAAATTTATTATTTTTTCTCTCTCGATATCCTTTTTATATCCTTAATTAAATTTTAATTGTTTTAGTTTTTAAAAATCTTCATTTTCTTTTAACGAGTTTTTCAATTTTAATTGATTCACATGAAAAGTTCAAAAAAGAAATATTGGTAAATCTGATAAATCAATTTCAAGACATTTTATCTTTCTCTTGCAACACACACACATTTTATGCGTTACATTCCTTTTTCCACTTTCCTGACTTGTTTTGTTTTTATTGTTGTGTTTTGAAGAACATGATATTAAATATTGAAGGATTGTGTTGAGAGTATAAAAGAAGAAAACTATTATTGCTACATGACTTAACAATGTCAAGACCATTAGCTTTCATATATATCATCAATTTTTATCAATTGTTTCTTATCGTTTTGATACACATAATATTCACATGTTATACATAACTAAATGTTATTGCAAAAAAGAAAGATACACTGTTTCCCTTAAAACAATGTCATAGATTAGCTGAGATTTCCTGACTTGTTATCTTTAATAAGAAATGGTGTATTTTTTTGTCTTTCCATTTTTTCGTTGTCTTCTTTTAGATACGCCACCCCTTAGATGAAACGCAATGTATCAAATGTGAATTGGGTACTTTACCAGATGCAACAAAACAATTTTGTCAAACTATACCCGAAGTATATTTACGTCCTGAGTCAGCTTGGGCTATTGGTGCCATGTCCTTTAGTGCCACTGGTATATTGGTCACATTATTTATTGTTGGTGTTTTTGTGAGGTAAGTGTCTTAAAACAAACATCAATTTAACTGTTTTCTGTAAACAACTTTAATAAGAAGTTTTTTTTTGCACTTATTGTGTATGAACAGGGTCAAGTGAACATGTTGTATGCACTTTGGTGAAACGTTGTTGCATTTTATTTTTATTTATTTTTTAAGGTTTGACTTTTTAAGAAATTTTTTTTAATATGAGATGGAAAAAGTTGAAACAACTTTTTCTTTGGTTTTGAGAAAAATGATTTTTAAAGTGAACAATATCAAGGTCAATTTATTGTTACATTGTTTAAGAGATATTAATAGTGGATCAAAAATTAATAAAGAAATATAAGAATAAAATTAAAAAAGAAAATATTACAACTGTATAAATAGTTTAGTTTTAATCTTAGGAAAAGTCTGGGGCATCTTGCAATAAATATAAAGTCTTAACGAACTATGAGATTGTTGTGGTCTAGATTTTCAACTAGATTAGGACTCTCAACTAGGTAACTGATTGGACTATGTCTGAACTATGACTGAATTGACTATTTACTGAAATATAGGTTGCACTGAATTGCTATGAATTCTGCGATTGGTTCGACTGTGAACCATAAATTTGATTCTAAGCCGGGTTGGGATATGGTCTTGACTATAAGCGGACTTATTACCTATGCTGAAACTTGTGAACTGAAATACACTAGACTCTAGACTCTACTCTACCTAATTCGTCTATCTCGTAGTTTCAAATCCCTTTAGTATACCTTAAATTTTCGTTAAAAGTCCTTAACCTTTCATTCCATATAAAAAACAAACTTTTACCTCACAAACCCCTAAAATAAGGTTAAATATAAGTTTATAAACATATAGTGTAATATATATTTATAACCGTTCTTATATTTTACAATTTCTTCTTTTTCTTTTTGTTTAATTTTGTAATTTTCCCCTTTTGACAAAAAACTATATATTTATTTTGTATAAAACTTACTGTACGTGCGGAATATTAAAAAAAACCTCGTTATTTTTTCTCTCTCTCTCTCTCTCTCACTTTTGCCATACAACTAAACCATATAAACATAACAAACAATAATCATCATCTACAGACACAATGATACACCCATTGTACGTGCATCCGGAAGAGAACTGAGTTACATTTTGTTAGCCGGTATTTTAATGTGTTATGCGGTTACTTTCGCTTTAGTATTAAAGCCAACAAATGTTGTGTGCGCCATACAAAGGTGAGTATTAATGTTGTTGTATTATTTATATAATATTGTGAGTTTTATTTAAGTGAAACACATATATACATATGTGTATGTAAAGGTGTATGGTTTAAAATATAAAACAACTTTTTGAAAAGCGCTAACGGGCAGATTGGCTGTAAATAAAAGAGCATTATACCATTTATTGCATTTTGGTTTTTATGCTAAATTTTTTTCATCATTTGTTTAAATGTGTTGAAAAATGTTTTGTCAGGATTTATGAGATTGCAAATATTTAAAGAATATTTGAAAAAGAGTTGTTTATATAGGAATAGTGAAATAATTAAAATGTGAATAAAGAGAAATTAAGCAGAAAGTTTAATTAAAAAAACTAAAGGAAATTATTAAAGTTTCGCTTAAATTGCACTGAGGGGCCGAATCGATTTATTTAGATTTATTTACTAAATAAGTTTGCATCAAAAAAGGTAAACAAAACATCACTCATCAAAATCAAATCAAAACCTTTAAAATTTTCCAAACATGAATGTATGATAATATGTCTGACATTAAAACAAAACTAACTTGAAAAAAATAATTAAGATTGTTTTGGTTTTTTGATTTTTGATTTGAACAAGTTGGCGTAAACTCTTTTGGATATTTATCAAAAAATCTGTCTCAAAATCTTATGCAAATAACTCCAAATTGTAAAACAAAATTTTTTAACACTGTAAAAAAAATTATGTACGAAGTTTTTATAAGATCTACGCTCTCAAGGTTATAATATTACACTTCTTTGCTACCAATATAATAAATTTCATACAAATCCATTAAGCCAAACAAAAGTTTCAGAATTATTTCCAAATTTGAATTATGTACCTTTGTGTATTAATCTATACGTATGATTAATATCTATTTAGTTTCTTAATATTATTTATAACTCATACGCTTTGTATGTTTTATTGTTAATTATATAATTATATTTTCTTTAATTCCCTTTTTTATAGATTCAGTGTGGGCTTCTGTTTTACTGTTGTGTATGCCGCTTTACTTACCAAAACCAATCGTATTGCTCGTATCTTTAAAGCCGGTAAACAATCGGCTAAGCGACCGTCATTTATTAGCCCCAAGTCACAATTAGTTATCTGCTCCTTCTTCATTTCCATACAGGTGAGTGCTTTTTCTCATTTTTCTTTCTGCTCTTTTCTTCAATTAACTTAAACATTTTGCTAATTATCTGGAACAATTAAATATTTATACCTTTTATCCTTAAATACATGCAAATCTTGTTCAATAACAGATATTAATTAATGGAGTTTGGATGTTAATTGCGCCCTCACATGCCAAACATTATCATCCCACGCGGGAAGATAATCTTTTGGTGTGTGATTCTTACATTGATGCTTCGTATGTTATTGCCTTTTTCTATCCGATTGTATTGATTGTGGTGTGTACGGTGTATGCGGTATTGACACGCAAAATACCCGAGGCATTCAATGAATCGAAACATATCGGTAAATATAAATACATACATGTTTATATGTGTATGTAACATATACATATAAATATTTGTTTATTATTTTGTATTTTCTAATTTGTTAGAATTTTTATTTATTACAAAAAACAATTTCATTGTTTGTTATACAAACAAACATATGTTGCTATTGTTATTGCTATTAGTGTGTGTATGTATTTGTTTTTTGTTTTTTTATTGCTTTCTCTATATATTCATTGATATCCTTTACTCTGAAATTAATGTTGTGTTTTGTTTATTCCCCATAGGTTTTACTATGTATACAACATGTGTCATTTGGCTGGCATTTGTTCCTTTATACTTTGGTACGGCTAATCATGTACCCCTAAGAATAACATCAATGTCAGTGACAATAAGTCTATCGGCAAGTGTAACAATAGCTTGTCTTTTTTCTCCCAAGGTAAGTGAGTCAGAAAAATACCAGGGATTCAATATCAGAGACTCTCTAAAATTATTTTTCAATGTTTTTTTTGTTCAAGTTTATTTAGTAATTAAAGTTATTTAAAGGGTGACCCTAATCTCTGGTTATAAATAAATTCATTATTTTTTTATTTATCTTCTTTTTGTAATTCAATATCGGAAAATAATAATCAATTTATTAGTCCATATGTTTGTTGAATGAAACTTGGGAAATAACATTTTATTAAGTAAAATAATCTTTTAGCCCTCAGGAATTATTACTAACTATATTTTGTATACAATAACATAATAACAAATATATACTAAACTAATATTGTACTACTATGGGTATGAGTATTATTAAATCACTTTAATACAATAAATATAACTCATACGTTTAGATAAAATACAAAAGTTATATAACAAATTTAATCGTTGACGAAAATAATTGAGAACCTTTAGCCATTGTGCAGTTTTAGACAAAAAAACTATTACTGGATGAAAGGAACAGTGCAGTTCTCATCTAACATTTTGACCAAGTTATAGTCTCGACTTTAAAGTACTCTGCAGTCTAGTTTATATGCTATTTGTAGCGCTAGTAATTTACAATATATTATATTTAATACTTTTTGTGATCAAAGTTTAGGCTACAATTTTTAAGATATCACAATGAAATCTGTCACTCACTTTCCATAAGACCCACTTCCGCTCAATACTTTGAAATTCACAAATTTCCCAACAAAGTTCATAATGTAATGGAGGAATTTACAAGAAAGCGATGCCACAATTTTTTAATTTTCTGTCATAATACATGATAACTTCCATAGAATCGTAAAAAAAAATTGAAATCATATGCGAGGTTTGATTCATAATTCCTCATTCCTATTTTCAAAAATATATTGTAGGATATTATATAAGCAAGATTAACCGTCTACAAGCTTCTTATATAATACGCATATATATTTAAAAGTGATATAATTTTCAATCTAAAATCCTCGTTAATTAAAATTCATACACATTGTGATATCCTTAATTACCCTTCCTTTGTCCTTAAGGACTGTTTACTTTTCATTATAATGAAATTATCTTTGCTAAAAGCAAAACCCTCTTTTAGTAATTTAATCAAAGTTTTATTAATGAGACTTCCATTAAAGTGTTTAAGGATAAATTGAACACACACTCACATACATATATTTATTTTGGAATATTTTTTACATTTTTTACATTTTTTTAATTCCTCCTCAATTCTTTTTCATCTCTTTTCAAAATCCTTCAATGAGAATAGTTATACATTATTTTAATAAGACCTGAGCGTAATGTACGACAAAGTATGATGCCACCACGTTATGCTAACATGCATCGTACAGCCAACACAGGACCTTCGTCCATGATGGCTGCCGCTGTGGTAACAGCGGCCACATGTGCCCAAGAGGAAAAGATCCAGAAACATATCACACCCAGCAACACCGAACACAGTGTACAAAACAAGAAACTATGTGAAATGGCGACACAAACAATTACTATTACCAGCATATTTACAAATTTAGACAGCTGCACCTACAATCAAATACCATATGCCGATCAATATGTGCCAAATAATAATCAATGTGAGGTCAGCGATAAGGAACGAGTGGGCATAGGAACTACAGAAGATGATTTGTTAGATGATGCTGCCGAAAGGGCACGCACAGTAACAAATAATAATAAAATTAATCAACAACACCATCATCATCAACAACAACATCATACAACTAATATTTCAACCATAAATGGTTTGGTAGTTTGTGCCACAACAACTCCTCACAATGGAAGCAGCAGCTGTAGTAGTAGTTCAAATAATACAAATCATGTTTTGCCAACAATGACAACAACAGCAGCAGGAGGAGCAGCATCAAATTTACACAACGAATCAACAGGATGCAGAAAATCGAGTACAGTTTTAACCACTAGTTTATAGCCCTTAAAGTGTCAACATAATTATGTTGATATAATTACCACTACAACAACACCAACTACAAATACAATACAAATACCCCACCAACAATCATTAACAACACCAGCAGTTCTGCTATAACAGCAACAACTACAAATAATAGTGCCACAACTAAAACAACTACAACACAATCATCAACGACTTTATCATCGTCAACAACAGCATCATCATACAATGAAAAACATAAAAAATTTCACGACTCTAAGTCATCCGATAATTTATATAATAATTCCATTAGTCCCAACAGCAGTAGTAGTGGGAGTACAGGCTTAATGACAATGGGAGTAGCTGCGATCTCTGCTACCGGCACAGGTGTTGGTTGTGATATAAGTGGTGCCAACAATGAAGGCAGTTTATCGTCACGTAATGGCTCCACCAAAGGTTCCCAGTCAAGTAATAATAATGTAAGTACTACTGCCATAAATAATACCCCCTTAAGTCGCGAAAGTAGTACAGGGAAAAAACGTTGTGCTATACCAGTTTAAAACATCGTAGATTAGATATCTTGGAAAAAATACATATATATAAAAAGTTTATTAGGAAAATTAAGGAAAAAAATACAAAAGCATCATTTATTAATCTCTTAGCTTAAGACTGTAAAATTAAACAAACTAAAATAGTTAAATAAAAAGTTCAAAATAAAAAGAGCAGAGTTTCAAAGGATAATTCGATATACAGAATATAACAATTGTTCTGTTTATTCTTAAAAAAAAACATTTATCCTTAATTGTTTTTTAGAGAAAATTTCTCTTTAAAGAAAATTTATCTCAGAATTTCTATTTAAAGAAAATTTCTCTGGAGTTTCCTTTTAAGAAAAGATTCTCTTATTTTTTTTTTTTTGTTTGAAAATATTTTTTAAATTTTTTACAAGAATTTTATTGACTTTTTTAAGTGAAAATTTTTATTAAATTAGAAAAAAAATTAAAATTTATTAAAAAATAATAAAAAGAACTTTAAGAATAAATTATCATTAAATTTTAGTTTCAGAGAAAATTTTAATTAAAGTTTTTTTAGGAAAATTTTCATTAAATTCTATTTAAGAGAAAATATTTATTTATTTTGCTTTTAAGAAAAAATGATAATTTAATATCATATTTTGAAAATAAATTTCTTTGTAATTTTTAAGCGAAAATATAAAGAGAAATATTTCACTACATTTTCTACAAAGACAAAAATTTCTCTTAATTTTCTACTAAGATAAAACTCTTTCCTTTTAAAGAGAAAATGTTTATTAAATTTTTAATAAAGAGAAAATTTCACTCAATTTGCTTTAAAGAGAATAATTAAAAGAAATTCATTCTGACAGAAATTTTTAAACTTTTGATAAAACTTATTTTATTGAATTTGTTTTTGTAGAAAACCATTTTCTTATACTCTCAAACCTCTGAAACTGTTCTCTTGACTGCTTGTAATTTATCTAGATAATTTTTGGTATTTGAAAATATGCACAAATTATAATAAAAAATTGATTAGATATTTTTTAAAAAAATACTAAGAAATAAACATAATTTTTGGTTTTTAGGAAAAGAGAAAATAAACTTTTGTATAAGTGTGAGTGTACATTAGGAAAAAAAGGAAATAAATTATAAAAAGTTTTCCACTTAAGATTAGTTAATTAGTTTTTAATACTAAATTTAAAACAAGAAAAAAATACGAAAATTATAAAGAAAATAAATTGTTTTATATAAAAATTCAACTCATAAAGAATTTAGTAGAATTTCTAAAGAGTTTAATTTAAAAAATAAATAAAAAATAAAAATTGAAATTAAAATTTGCTTCCATTTCTTAATTATTCTTATTTTCTATAAAAGGGAGTTAAATTCTTAAAACTATTTGTGTAAGACAAAAAAATTGCAATTAAGAAAGTAAATAGAATTAAACAAACTAGACATTTTAATGGTTTTAGTTAAATATTAAATATTAAGGATATTTATACCCTACACCATTGCAGGTATATGTAACACTATTTTTTCTGTATGTTACGAATATCAGCACAAACGCATAATACCCCAAAACGACATAAGTAATATACAGAATAAATGGTGTAACACTCATTTTTAAGTGCACCGTTCAACTCAGAACCACTTTCTGACACGAGTTAATGATGTCCGTCTGTCTGGCTGTCCATGTAAATATTATGAACTAGTGCATTTTTATAACTGAAACTGGAAACCGGTTAAGCGATTTTCTTGCACTTCAATAAATCGAAAAATTTCGAATAAGAGTGTACATTATTACAGTATTGTTTAAAACCTAATTTCCATTTTCTTGGAAATTATATTCTTCTTTTTAATATGCCCAAGAAGTTTTTTATGGGATTCATATCCGCGGACTGCGGTGCTTAATTATAGATCTAGTTCAATTCAGATGGAGATCGCGACCAGTAGCGTATTCACATAATTCATGAATGAACGGGGACATATGCAATTTTTCATTTTGTGTATTACACGAACAAAGTATTACTTAAGATCAAAACCAAAAGTCACCAATATAAGATCACACATTAAAAGTCAATTTTTCGAATAATATCGTTTTTGTTCAATACACTATTGTGATCACAGAGGTTGCATTTTTAAAGATATCTTGATGAAAATTGGTACATATTATAATTTTGGTCAAAAACGAAATTGGCTGTACATATTTCAAGTACCTCCCCTACAAATATCCTTTCGTAAAGAGATTTTAAGCTCATAAAAAACCTAAATATAAATGTAAGTCTGATAATATTTTAAAACGATATACGATATTTAATTAAATTAAGACAAATATAATTAAATTAAATTAAAATAAATATAAACAAGAATCGCTAAGCGAAATTATACTTCTAATAAGCATATCAACCTCCAGAAAACATCATTTTGAAACGCATTCATTTCACATAAATGTTAGTGTCTCAATAATATAATATTGTGGTGTAGGCTTTTACATAGTCGGTCTTGATCGACTATAAAATTCTTACTTGTTTTTAATTTATTATTGAAAAGAAATGTAAATAATTTTAGGGAGATTTTTTTATTAAAAATTTGTTTAATTCTATAAACTTTTTTAATTAAAAGTACTAAAATGTCTTTAGGGGAATATGTGATATAGAGTTTTTTTATTAAATTATAAAAAATAATTTAAAATTATTATTTTTTTCCAAAAACAACAATTATTTTATTTATGTTGCTTTTGAGCCCAGCAACATAATAATTTAATTGTTAAAGGAATTAATTAATTTTGTTTAAAAAAAGCTCAAAATACTTCCAAAAATAAAAAATATTTATAATTTTATTTGAAAAAATGCGATAAAAATGTAAATAAAATAAAAACTTATTTTAACAAATATTTTATTAGAAAAAATTTAATTAAAAAAATATTCATTTTAGACAAAAAAAAAACACAGAATTAAAAAAAAATAAATAAAAAGAAGAAAAAATTCAAATATCCTTCCGCATAAAAAAACATATAACTGTAATATTGTTATGTATATAATAACATGTCTGCCAATGTATGTGTAAGAGTGTAAGTGTGTGTGTGTATGTGTAAGTAAGCATAAATTTATAATATTTAGTATAATTTAAAAAAATCTTAAAAATAATTGTTGGTTAGTTTTGAGAAAAATAAAAATAAAAAATATTTTAAAGAAAATATAAATAAAATATTTATTTAAAATGAATTTTATAAATGTTATAAACCACAAAAACAACAAAAAATTATTTCAATAAATTTAATATATATGTAGATAAGTTATATATAAACTTAATAAAAATAAACTTTCTTCTCTAAACTTTCTTAAAGAAACTCTCTAAAATTGTATATTATCAAAAAAACCATAGCATACAATTAGGCTAATAAACCTGGAAAACAAATAAATTATTTAAATAAATATTTAATATTCTTGTATAAAATTTTATGAATTTCATAAACTTAAAATTGTTTATATAAAAACAGCTATAAAATACATTTAAATAAATTAATATTATATATATAAATTGTTAATACAGATTTATAAAACCAAACAAAAAATAAGACAAAAAACATACCTTTACATATGTATGTAATGTATGACGTTTACGTATATTTATAAATATTTTTTATTTAAAATTAAAAATATTGATTTATAAATTGTTGTATAATTACAAAAAAACAAATGCAAAAACAAAAATTACATATAAAATCTTAAAGATTTATAAAAATAAAACCAAAAAAAATCTGACAATTTAATATTGAAAATGAAAAAAATAAAGAAAATAAATGTATTAAAAGATATAAAATTAAAAAAAAAAACATTTTCTTAATGGAAACATTGAGGTAAGTTTTTTATTGCAATTAATTTTCATAAATCCCTGAAGAACAAAACGAAGGCATTTTAATCTCCACAATTATATTCTACACCACCTTAGCTGATAGAGGTATTATGCATTTGTGTTTGCAACGGCAGAAAAAATAGTCCTACCACCACTTCGACTCAGAATTACTTCCTGTGTCAATTTAAGCATGTCTGTCCACCTGTTCGGATTGTTGTTCACGAAGTACTGCGACCTGTGGTAGATATATGATCGAAATTTGACACTTGCTATTAATTTGTCCATTCAAATTGGGTATGATCGGTCCAATATTTCACATAGACCCCATACAAATATCTGCCCGTAATGGGGTTTTTAGTCAATAAATTTTCTTAATATATAAATAATAATAAAGATTTCAGCTAAAACGATTTACCAAATAATATGAAGGGCGGTTAATTATTTCTTAAAGGTGCCATAAAATCACCCTTCAAATATCACTTTTAAACTCATAAATCGCACATATACGTGAGTATTGAAGAAATATTTGGTCAAGTTAGGATAAATATAAATGTGGAAATTATGTAAGGGTCCGTCCGTATTTTTTCAGAAAAAATCCCTCTCAGTTCACATGGATTTTACATAAATGTTAATACCATAATTATCTATTGCACACAAAAACCCCTTAAAAGTTTTTAAAATAAAAATTTTTTATTCTTCAATAAAATACGATTCTTATTTCAATCTGCAAGTTTGATCATCTTGCAATAAACGGACAAAATTGTCATTAAGTACCAGAAATATATCTTCTTTTAAATATTTTAAAAAATCTTAATTAGTACCCAAAATAACAGCTTCACCAGCTGCCAGCGAAATGCTCTTAGTAGTCAAAGGAACGCTTGCATATTTGTTAGAATCCAAACTTGTTATTTTAACTCTCATGGTCTCTGGTAAGGTGACATCAAAATTTGTGATAATATCGGCACTATAAGAACCCTCACCAAAGTTCGCCACATAAACCAGAGTCTCCTCATTAGTTAAATATCTGAAATCATTTAAAATATAAAAATTTAATTCATATTAAATTCAACTCCTTTTTACCTTTTCAAAACAAATACACCATCATTTAAAGCTTTATATTTATAAGAACCCTTTTGAAGGATCTTCGAAGAATTTCTTAATTCCACTAAAGATTTATAGATTTTCAAATGGGAATTAGTGGCAGCATTTTCACTTTCCACATTTATACTATCAAAGTTTGGACCCATAGGCAACCATGTATGATCGGCTTTTGAAAAGCCACCATTTTTGGTATTCGACCATTGAAAGGGTGTGCGAGAGGGATCACGAGTAGTTTGTTCATAAATTTCAGGATTTGCATTACAGGCAGCAGGATCTACAGTGTCTTCCCAAGATATTTCACCATCTAGCATGCCCAATTCTTCTCCCTGATAGGTAACACTAGCGCCGGGCAACATCATAACTAACATATTCATGGCATCTATGTTACGTACACCATAACGTGAAGAGGCTCTACGCTGGTCATGATTACCTATAACCCAATTAGCGGTACGTCCTGCTGGCATATTATTAAGCCAATTGTTAATACCTTTTTCTATACTTTGAGCGGACATGCCATCTGAAGCAATTTCAGTAATTAAATTGAAATTGAAGGGCAATTCTGCACCTTCAGTGGTAGAATTTCCGTACATTTGCATGGTATACCATGGAGGAGCATACGTTTCTATCAACAAAACCCGGGTATCACCACCATAAATACGTTTATGATCATCCATTACCTTGCGCCACTGATAAACCATATCAATCGTTTCTGGTTGATTTTCCACTAAATCCATTTTCAAATAATTACGGGCCTGAGTGTCATCCGTCAAACCACTTACTTCTTCATCAGGATATTGGCCATTCTCGTCAGGTTTAACCTCAAACAATACAGGCACTGCATCTATACGAAAACCAGCTACACCTTGATCCAACCAATAGCGTAAAACTCGTTTCATTTGTTCCACCACATCGGGATTACGATAATTTAAATCAGCTTGTTGTACTGCAAATTGATGTAAATAATATTGTTGCCTTTCCTCGTTCCATTCCCAAGCGCTGCCACGAAATGCTTGCAACCAATTGCTAGGTGGTATTCTGGTGCCATTCTGTAATAATTTTCCATCATGCCAGACATAATAATTCTCGTAACCTCTCTCCTTTCTCACCGATTTCTTAAACCACTCATTTTCGGTACTGCTGTGATTGGGTACAAAATCCAATACGATTTTCAAATCAATTTCATTAGCTTTTTTAATCAATTGACGAAAATCTTCCAAAGTACCATATTCAGGTTGTATGTCAAAGAAATCGGATATATCATAACCAAAATCAACCATAGGCGAGGTAAAAATAGGAGACAACCAAGCAGCTGTAACTCCTATATCTTTAAGATATTGTAGCTTTGAGGTAATACCATTCAAGTCTCCTATACCATCACCATCTGAGTCCATAAACGAACGAGGATATATTTGATAAAATTGAGCATTTTGCCACCAGTCCGTTTGCTCTTGATTTCCGGCATTATCCCTACATGACAGTGAGGAATGTAGCAAAGCTACCACAAATAATAACTTTAGTTGCAGTCTTGTTAAATGAAACATTTTTTATTAAATAAATTATCGAGTATTAAGAATTTTATTTATATATTGATTGATATTGGTTTTGGAAAACCTACGACAATTTTAGAGTTGTTTTTCTGAAATTGTAGATATTTCAATATATTTTATATTTTACCTGCCTCAATTGAACTTAATCCATTTAAGTATTTTAGTACTTGTAACGTGTTCTGAAGTGTTTTGAGTTTTTTCAAAATTCTGCTAAAAATGTTTATGATAAATTTAATATTTATTAAATAGAAGATAAGAAGCTTTCATGCTGTTATAGTTTGATATATAACTGACTAATGACTGCATTTCGGGAAGTATATTTAAGAGCTAGCTGCTGTTACACGGAAAGAAATGCTTTCAGATCTCAATTTATCATATTTTCAAGAAGAGTATATTACTATCAATAAAGGTTTTCTCACATTTTGACCTTCAACTTTTTTAACTTAACCGATATTGCTTGTTTTAAATAGTGAACATATCAGAACAATAACAAATAATGAGTCCCACTTTCATTGTGCTCGCACAATTAAGTAATTTAGTAATGAGCGTGCCAAAAGCAGACTGACATATTTAGATCAATTTAGGACTTTTATTTGGGATAGTTGGGGAAATATTATTATCTGTTTATACTTTCCACAACCACAGATATAGACAAGTCCAAATTTGAGTTTATTTAACTATATCCTTCCAACTATTTCTTGGGTATATCTCAAACCTATGCTAATTGCCCGACTTCAATTAAATTTGAACATATTTTTTGTTATTGTTAGAAATATGGAAATGATTTTGACCACATTTAATTCTTGCTCAAACTCAACCACAATTGACCATAATTGCCAGATGAGGCCTCTTCTATAAGTGGGTTCTAAACTTATAAACTTTTAAATAATCGAATAATCATAGGTTCATCGAATTTATCTTCTATTTGTATCATTCAACACAGAATAATTTCCAGATTCGATTTAAATTTGTCGGTCCATCAGTCCGTGCGGCTGGCTGTCCATTATATTATTCAAAACTTGTATGAAAAAAATTATATACGTTGGATATTGGAAAACGCTTATTTTACGATTAGTGATATCATCATTAATGGAAGTGTAACGTCCAGTTTCAGTAAAATGCTAACTTCTTTATTAAAGTACTTTTTGCTATATTTTGGAGAAAGTCCTCTTCAACTTTCCAACAATCAAAGTAAAGGTAACAGTTTTGAAGATTATTTTGGCTTAACAAATTCGTTATGATTGGACCTTGTATGGGTTCCATACAAATGTAAATGGTTCCAAATATTAAACGATTATAATGAAATTTGGCAAAATAATGCTTAAAAACATTATTAAAAATGTTCAAAATCTTGAGAGGATCAGTCCAATATTTCCTTAATTTTTCGTACCAACCAACAAAATGGTTAAGGGAATTTCGTAGTTGAACTTTACCAACTATAACTTTATTCATTTTCTTCTTAAATCCATTTGGTGGAGGGTATTTTACAGTCTTATATAGAATTGTTCTTCATGGTTATTTTTTCATAAAAGTTTTGCTCCAAGTTAGAAAAGTAATAACAGAGATTAATTTTAAAAAAATGAATCTTGTACTTTTCTCATTATCATCAATATAAAATCCTTACATTATTACATAACACGATTTTTATTTATTTCATATGACTTCCTTTTTGTATCCACTTAAAGTTAAAATCTACTTAATGTTCATATAAAAGAGAGCGATGAATAAAAACTGGCATTAACTTGGTTAATTGTTTTAAGGTGTAGATAATATTTCATGCCACAAAATTTTATTTTGGTGTTGAACACATGTGGTTATGTAATTTGTATAAATTTTACTCTAAATTAAGGGAAGATAAACAGAAAGGATTGATTCACCGACACACAGACAACACTCTGAGATATTAAATTCCTGCAGTTATATTTCTGTTTATAAAAGATTTCTCTTTTGAGATTTACTATAATGTCCTTATGCTTTTCTATGTATGACATGATTTATAAATTGCAATTAATTTTGATATCCTTTGAGAATTTTATTTAAATCAAATATTGAGATTCCTTTGAATGTGAACTCTTCGAACTACAGGGAATTCATTAGAAGAACAGTTCTATCTCAATTAAATATGTATGTGTGTATATGTATGAGTTCACATAGATATGAACTCTTATAAATTTATACAAATATTTAATTTTATACAAACAAATCCCACCACTCTATGTATCTACATATACATACACATATATATCAACAACATCCAAAGGATTAATTCGCATTAAAAGCTTAAGGTTACTGAAAATAGATCTACTTTAATCATAATTTACAAAAAAAGTCAAAAAGTAATAATTTTATTTAAAATTCGAGTAAAATTTTTATGTTTACAAAAAAAACGGAATAAAGTTAAATTGAACAAGTAAAGACCGACTAAATGATAACTTACACCATAGCGCATGTATGAAAAATATCGGCTAGCTCCCGTAGTAGCACGCGATTAAAAATAAAGAGCATTTGGGGTGTATCTAAAGTATTGGATGGATCATCAAAAATCATCTGTTGCATTAAAACCTGCAGAATGTTCTTAACGTTTACATACATAGCAATTCAGCAGGCAGATAGACGGACTAACGTTGTTAAGTCTACCCATAAAGTATCCCGAGTCGATCCTTTAACTTACTCGTATCAGCATGATACACTAAACACCTACAGTGGTGTAGGGTATTATGTGAATATTATAAGCGATTATAACGAATATAAAATTTGAAGGAAATATGACTAAATAAGTTCAGATAGTCTTTTATTTCATATAGCTATATGAATGAGTCCCATCGCAATGGGATTTCTAAGTCACAAATAAGTTTCTTCAACAAAGTGTACATTTGCACGACGATCGAAGGCTGTTTCTTAACTTCCCATAGCTCATTTCGAAAACATAAGGTGATTCATTTCAATCTCCTCTTGGCCATATTTTGTGTCCATCAAAATATATATTATAATTGTGAATATAAAAGATAAAATAACAAGTGGTTAACCTGTGCAAAAGTATATTATATCTCTTTGTATAAGTGAATACACTCATAAAACAAACAAAAATATAAAAAAAGACTCTGTTGTTTTAGAGTCAACAAAATTATAAATTTAATTTTATAACGTTTACTCTAGATTATTAAGATTTTGATATTTTAACAAAATTTTTCAAAAATACCATTTGCCTTTTAAAAAAGAAAAATATAAAATCCTTTTTTCAGAACTGTAGGTTTATTGCAATTGTTTCATAATATTTAAAATTTAAATCCAAAAAACCTCCAGGATAGAATATCAACATAAAAGTTATTTTTAAATAAAAAAATATCTGTTTTCCTTTTTTCATTTTCAACTTCAAAAGTATTAAATTTAGTCTAACATATACAGTCGCGGTCGAAACTATTGGCACAGCAATCTTAATTTTTATACCACTAATTAATTTTTGTACCATTTAGATGAATATATCGTTAAGACAGAATACAACCATAAGTGGTTTGGCTAATTTAACATATATTTTGTTAAAAACCAAAAAATTCATAAATTTTGATGAACAAAAATATTGACACACTTAGTCCTGCATCTTCATTGTTTTTGAAATTTCTGAAATCTGTCAAACGTGAAAGTCATTATAAATAAACTCTGTGAAACCCATTAAGAGCCCAAAACAAAAAACTAACGAATCTGATTGAAAAATTATACTGCGCCTACATAATTAAGCAAGGTTAATTCCCAAATAGGTCAAATAATGAAACGAAGTCGTTTCACTGTTAGAAGCACATTGAATGGTTTTAAAGGTAGTTAAGTTTCCAAAGTTCAAATAGAACCGGACGACCTTAAGTTTTAAGTAACCGTGAAAGTAGCCAAATTAAACACATTCCTAAAAAAGGCCGAATTACCATGTTTAGAAAGCCCAATTCAATTCAGAATATGAAAAACAAAAAAAAACACATATGCGTATGCGGTTAATTTATAATGTGGCTTATGGCCTACCGCTCCCATCACAGTCTCCAGACCTCAATTCAATTGAGCATTTGTGGGAAAAACTTAACAGACGGGTTAAGAAATGGCCTACTTAAATAAATATTTTCTTCAAAAGGAGTTAAGGGAAGAATAAATAAAATCGGGCAGGAAGTTACAGGAAATTTAGTCCATTCAATGCCAAAGCGCTTGAATAAAGTTATTAAGCAAACAGGCTTTTAAATGTGTAAAATATTTTTTTTTATAAGATGTACCAATACTTTTGTTGCAAATTCCCGTAAGTATAATTTGAGATGCCACCTAAATAAATTAAACAAATTGTTTTTGAAAAAAACCTATTTACAACATTGGAAGAGATAATTCCAAGTACATTTTTTTCTGTGAAAAAAATGACTAAAAATTAGGAATAAAGAAAAATACACTTGCTGTGCCAATGGTTTTGTTCGGGACTGTACATGTATCTACGGTAAATATTTATCAATAAAGACTTTTTAAAGTTCATATGTTCAAATGAATTTTAATGAAATTTTCTTTTTTTTTACGCACTCAAACTGGAAACATAAATAATTTCACTTGATTTGAAAATTTCAATGTCAATGTCATTGAAACTTTGCCAAAGCAACAAATGTCAGACCTTGAATATTAAAAATATCTAAATTAATATAAAATTCTATTGATTTTAATCTAAAAGTAAAAGAAAAAAATATTAATAAAATATTTGTGATGAAACATCATCAGGTCATAGAAAACTGACATTAATTTTATTCAGTCGTTTTGACATTTCATGTCAAAAAATACAAATATTTCAAAAGAATAATTTTTAGAAATTCTGTCCGTCCACCTGTACGTTAGACTGTCTGTCAATGTAATTGTTCTGAATACTTTGCAGTGATGAAGTCTTTTTAAATTGGTCATAAACTGTTCAACATTTCAGAAAGCCCTCATACAAATGGCCTTACAGAAAGTTGTTTAAGCTCAGATAAATTTTAATGTTCGTAAATTCTGCATAAGTCAAAATCTAAAGGTTCGTTTCACTTTAGAACGTAGCTCTCATACAGATCCACATTAGAAAATCACTTTAAAAAAACATACATTTTAAAACTATAGTGCAATATAAAATTTAGGAACTTTTTAAGCTCTTATATGAGTGCTACAGCTAAATATAGACCGATATCCCTCAAATAAGTGATTTATATTTAAAAGAGTTACCAAAATTATTGTGCCTAATTTCAATGGAATTGGATTATATTAAAGCTTTAAATCATGTTACGTTACTCTCATGCAAAAGAAATATTGATTCTCGATTCTCAAGAATCTTAATATTCTATTATGGGAAGATTTTTTGGGAAAAATGTAGGATGGATAAGACACTAAACTAATATAGTTTACTAGCAGTCCCGGCAAACTTTGTTTTGCTTAAATTTGTTTTAAGAACGTTGGTGGCCCTAAGCAAACATTACCATACGTTTTAAATATATTAGTATGTGGGGGGTACCTCTCAACATGGTGTTATTCATCCTACCTTTTGTCTCGTAAAACAGATCCGTGAGAAAGTGATTAAGGCCAAATTTAAGAACTCTTGGTTTTATAATTCATTAAATATTCAATAATCAATATTCGGTTTATATGGCGATACCTTTCCCCCTGGTCTCATCCGTTCATCTTTTTGTCCAATAAAACAGTTCCTTGAGAAAGTTATTGGGGTCAAATTTGAGTACTGTGTTATAGTTCTTAAGATATTCGATAATCAATATTTGCTTTGTATGGGCGATACCCCTCCCCCGTAGTGCTATCGGAATTTTTTATCGCCTATTTTATGTATATTGGGATCATTCTGTAAAAATGTTTATCAAAACTGACCCAGTCTTATTAGAAAATAATACGTCACATACATACATACATACATACATACATACATACATACATACATACATACATACATACATACATACATACATACATACACATCCTATTTTATATATAGATAGAATATCTATTAATTTATTGGAGGAGAAATTTTGTGCGGCAAATAAAAAAACGAAGGGTCTAATAAGCAAACG